>JARFIW010001082.1:9982500-10331110 GCA_036346225.1 Platerodrilus igneus
TTAGTCGATAAAGTAATCCACCATTTCAAATGGACATGCACTTTGACGAAGTTCTAGATTACTAGAACAGGTGAAATGGCTAGCGTGTTCTAATGAGCTAAAGAGCCAAACTACAGGTCCAACCAAAGTAGTAAGGTCGTTAGTGAGGAACCAGACTAAGACAGGTACCCGAAAGAGAGCAGCGGCACTTTCAGTACTTAGATTGGTAGAGACTATAAGGTATGGCAGTCTAAGACACACTACCGCGATGTGGAAGGCAACGGGAAACCACCACATTACCTCCCAAGTACACAGCGTACCTAAATTGTAATAAAATGATGGCATTCTCTGGGGTAAACGATTCCGGAGTTAAAATAGTCCCCCATTCGTATCTCCACGAGATGACTACTTGGAGTATGCGATCGGAAAGTTCGGAAAAAGAGTCGAGAACATTTTGCGAGTCGGAGCGTGGAATGTTAGAAGTATGAAGCAAGTAGGTAAGCCAGAGACCTAAAAATCGAAATGCATAGGTTAGCAGTAGACATAGTAGGGATCAGCGAAGTTCGGTGGCCAGAGGCGGGGGATTTTTGGAGTGGAGACTTCAGGGTAATTTATACAGGAGCAAAGGAAGGAAATTTGGTTGTGAGGATAGTTATGCGGAAAAAGATAGGATACTGTGTAGAAAATTACTTACAAAAGAACGAAAGAGTACTCATGTGTAGATTATAATCTAAACCAGTAAACACAGTAATAATACAAGTATACATGCCACCTCTAGCTACAGTGACGAAGCGGTAGAAAACTTAATAGTTATGGGGGATTTTAATGCAGTGGTAGGTGAGGGTAGGGAAGGAGCGGTAGTAGGTTTATTTGGTTTAGGCACGAGAAACGACAGGAGAAGCACGCTGGTAGAATTTTGCGACAAGAACAATTTAATCATCACAAACCCATTATTTCATCATCATGCTAGGAAGACGATATACGTGGAAGATGTCAGGAGATATAGGAAGATATCAAATAGATTACGTTCTTGTTAGACAACGGTTTAGGAATCAAGTAAAAGAGCGTAGAAGCTACCCAGAAGCAGATATAGACACTGACCACAACATCGTAATTATGAAGGCCGCACTTAAATTTAAAAATTTGAAAAAAGAAACGGAAAAAGGCACTTTCACTTAGAGAAACTAAAAGATAAAGATATTCAAGATAGATTCGAAAAAAGTCAAATTAATTGCTGAAAGATATCGGGAAAATATCTTATACTAAGGAAGTAGAAACAGAATGGAATAACATTAAATCCAGCCTAGACATGGCGGCCAGATATATTCTGAGGTATACACAAAAAGAAAACAAGAAATCATGGATAACAAAGGATATCCTGAATTTAATAGAAGAAAGACGAAAATACAAAAATAAATCAGACGAAACAGGAAAACAGAGATACAAAGCCATAAAATGGGAAATTATTCGCAAATGCAGGAAAGTTAAAGAACAATGAATTGATGAAAAGTGCAAAGAGGTACAAGCCAAGATGGAAATAGGAAAGACAGATGAAGCATACAAACTAATTAGAATCAATTTTAGGGATATAAAACCGTACAGCAAAAATATAACGGACGCGGGAGGAAAGTGGGTAGATGGCAAGAATTATATAAGAATGTATATGCAGGAGAGGAACTAACTGCATTAGAACAGGAATCAGACATTGAAAATGATGACTTGGGATATCCGGTACTTAGAGATGAGTTTAAATTAGCATTAAAGGGTCTGAAAAATTGTAAAGCGCCGGGTACAGATAAGGTGCAAGCAGAAACTCTAAAAGCCGCTGGACAAGCAGTAACAGAACGTCTCTTCTAACTTGTAAGCTATATGTACGAGACAGGCGAGATATCCAAAGGTTTCAAACGTAACATCATAGTAACTATACCAAAAAAACAAAGGCGCAGATAGACGTGAAAATTTTCGAACAATAAGTTTGACAGCACATGTATCAAAAATATTAACTAGAATTGTACAAAGACGAATGGAAAAACGAGGAAAAGACCAATTTGGGTTTAGGCGAAACAGGGGAACACGGGAGGCTATTTTAGCTCTGACAGTAATAATGGAGAAAACAATAGAAAAAGGGGAAAGCGTGTATATAAGGTTTGTAGATTTGGAAAAAGCATTCGACAATGGAAAATGGAAAAAAATGTTTGAAATACACAAAAAAAATTGGAATGAGTTATAGGGACAGACGAATTATACAAAGAACAAACAGCAGTAATAGAATTAGAGCAGGAATGTCGCGAGGTAAACATTAGGAAAGCGGTGAGACAGGGGTGTGCCCTATCCCCATTAATTTTTAACTTGTACATTGAAGAGGCAATGAATACTGTCAAATGCAGGTAGACATTTGGAATTACTATGCAGGGACAAAAGATTGATATGTTCAGATTTGCAGATGATATAGCCGTATTAGCATCTAGCAAGGAAGAGTTTGAAGCTTCTCTTAATTAAATGGAAACGGTTCTAACAGAGAGATACGGTATGAAAATTAACAAAACTAAAACTAAAGTACTAGTATGCAAAGAAGAGGAAAATAAATCAAAAACAAGAAAACAAATATGTATCACGAACTTACAAGAGGTTAAGGATTTCTGCTACCTAGGAAGCCAAATAACGCAAGATGGTAATGTAGCAGAAGTACATATTGAAGTGTTACACCATAGGTCGTTAATGCGTGCATATTTTACCTTTATTTATTTACTAATTAAATAATTCTCGAAGGCCAATTAAAAGTTTATTATTATAATGGTTGATTAAAAACATTACATTTTTTAGGTAACTTGAAGTTTAATTACATACAGAAAAACACAACTTGAAGACGCACCTTCAAGTTCAAAGTATAAACATGAACTAACTTTACACACACTTTCTTAAGAAACATTTTACCTTAGTCCTGTTCATAAACCCATTACCTGTCTTAGAAATTCCACAAACCCCTTTGTTAGAAAACATTAAAATATTACTCATACATTCCTGGTTTACCTGAAACTGACGGCAATAGATTAAAACATGTGATAGGACCCTTTGCAAGTTGAAGGAAGATTGATAAACTTTCACTGTGTTAGTCATACATTCGGTCTGCTAAATAATATGAACCCTAATTTTAAACTGAAATATTATTTAATGATTCGATTTCTCGAACAGGTAAAAATGCGCAAAAGATATAAAACAAAGATTAGCACAAGATCGTACTACATTTAATAAGAAAAAGCAACTACTATGTTCAAAAACAACAAACATAGAAACAAGGAAAAGATTGCTTAAAACATATGTGTGGAGCACAGCACTGTACGGCTGTGAAGCTTGGACAGTAGGAGAAGCGGACAAGTAAAAGGTAGAAGCCTTTGAAATGTGGTGCTACAGACGTATGATGAAGATATCATGGACAGACAAAGTTAAGAACGAAGAGGTACTAAAAATGGTAGGGGAAGAATGAAATATGTGGAAAACGGTAAAAAATAGGAGAGATTGGATTATAGACCACATACTACGGTATGAGGGAAGTGCGGAATATAGTAGAAGTAGAGATAAGAAAAAGAGAAGAAGAGGTAGACCTAGGATAGACTACTGGACACAGATAGTGAAAGATGTGTGCTGTAGGAATTTCAGGGAAATGTGTAGGCTAGCTCAGAATAGAAATCAATGAAGGTACGCATCTAACCAGTCCCAAGATGGATAAATTAATGACGAAAAAACTAACTGTACTTAAACATAATGATTATTATAAGCAACTACAAGTATTGGTTGGGCAATATTCTCGAATAATGTTAATTGTGTGAAAGGATTTACTGGAAAACTATTAATTCTGCAAATGTCTAAGTGTTGGGGGATCTTGGAAGCCACAGGCTGCTTAACCCCTTTCACTGAATCTCGTTGAAATAGGGCATAAAATTAGAAAACAATAGAAGGCGAACCGAGCTGTATACAGGCTGTGTGAGAATTTCAGGGAACTGTGTAGGCTAGCTCAGAATATAAATAGGTGCAGGTACGTGTCCAACCAGTTTTGAAACGGAAAACCTAATGACGAAAAAATAAGCGCAGATATATCTGATGATTATAATAAACAACTACAGGTGTTGGTTGTGAAATATCTGCAACTAATGTTGACTGTGCGAAAGGATATATTGGAAAAAATATTAAATCGGTAAATGTTTAAGTGCTGGGGAACTTGGCAGCCACAGGTTGCTTACCCCCCTCCAGAACCACTGAATGTCGGAGAAATAGGGTATTTAATTGTAAAGCAATAGAAGGGGACCGAACTGCATCTGACAAGAGAAAACAGCGCCTATGACGAAAGACAAGAAACATAGAAACAACAAGAAAATTGTTGAAAGTATATGTGTGGAGCCCAGCACAGTATGCCTATGAAATACGGGCAATCGGAAAAGCAGACAGAAAAACGGCAGCACCTTTTGGAATGCCGTGCTTCATATGTATGAGGATGATAGCATGGACAGACAAAGTTAATAACAAATAGGTTATAGGGGAACAAGGATATCTGTGGAAAAAAATACGAGAAATAGAAGGGCAGAATACGTTCTAAGGCATTTTTGGGAATAGTACGAGATATATTAAAAGCAGAGATAAGAAAAAGAGGTAGATGTAGACCTAGATCAGATAGTGATAGATGTAGACTGTGCAAATTTCAGGGAAATGTGTAGGTTAGTTCAGTATAGGAAAATGGTACGCGTCTAACCAGTTCTAGGACTGATGATGAAAGTAATCCAAATTACTTTACGAAGTTTGTGTTTGAAAATATTCAACTTTAGCAAGTGAGAACATTTCAACAAAAATTTCAAAACGACAGGTTCGTACTCAAGTCATTGAAAAGAAAAAGAATGTACCGAAGTAATACCGGAAGATACACAAATATGCATCCTGTATTAACGTCTAAAAGTGTACAAATAACTAACATGTATTTTGAGTAACTCTTTAGAAAATTTTGAACGTTATTACTAATTATTTCAAAATTCCAAAAGTTTTTAATTAGAAAGCATACAGTATTGCCAATCTAATTACAAAAATAAAACTTTCAATATCTGTGAAAATTTAAAATCTATTAAATAGATTGATAGGCAAACCTGAAAATACATTTAAATGCTATAGACGATTATAAAATTATTTATATCTTGTCTATCAACCTCAGTTAACAACAGACGTTCACAGCATGCTTTTGACGTAATTATCCATAACTAAGCGTAATCTCGTTATAATTAGTTGCAACTTGAATAAAACATTAACATAAAAGGTATCCTTTTTGTACTTCATTGTACTGTGTGTTTGAGCAATTGTACTGTTGTTCGCAAGCTTCAGCATAAGTGCTACAAAGCGTTCATTGTGAACACATACCATAATACACCAGCATTCGAATCAACTTGACATATGAATTCGATATCCTTTTCAACAGCACTTCCAAAAACTCAGTGCCCCAGAAAGGCTTACAAAGATACAATGCAATATTTATTCTAAGGGCGATACATCACAATACCTATTCTGTCACCCAATGATTTAGATCTTTTCTCTTATGAAAGTCTCAAGCACAACTGGAAAAAACTACAATGATTCATACAGGAACGAACGGCAGGTGTCTCAAGAGGTAAATGTGAAACTAATAAATATGTTTGAAATTGTTAGAAAACGATACTTTACTGAAATGGAACAAATAAATCTTATATAATCGGCGCGCCACTGCATGAGTATCCGCTCCCCATGCAAATCTTTTTGCTATAACTTATAAACTGCGAAAAAGGTTTAAATATCACTATCATCGCCGCACCGGTTCAAAAAATACAAACTCAGATACATCGTAGTGGAAGTTTTGCAGTAAAAAATATTTAGAAAAATAGCTATTGTTGAAAATGACACCACATTAAGTAATCTAATCCGCATAAAAATAAGTACAATTAAGAAATTGTGTTTGTATTGTAGATGTGTGGGAGTGCGTGCGCGCAAGTGTATGTGGGAGTGCATGTGGGAAAGAGGTAAATGCAGACGAGCGTGTTCGTGTCGGTGTGTGTGTTTGTTGACGTGCAGGCATGCGTGAGAGTACGCGTATGAGTATGGGCGCGGGCTGTACGTCAGCGTGTACGGATGTGTGCGTGCACGACCGTACGTGTGGGTACATATATTTTAGTATGTGTGCCTTTGTATCTGTTCGTATATTCACATAATGATTTTAAAGAAGTCTAACACCTTCTCTCTCGCATGCTTGCAGGTGTGCGTAACTCCATGCGAGTGCATGTGTGTGCGCGTGTGCACGTCCGTACGCATGTGTGCATAATATATTTCAGTATAAGCGCGCACTTGCGTATATGTTCTTATAATTCTACAATAATTTTAGAGCAGTTCCCCTAAAATCCCCTAAAATAAAGATGAATAAAATTTGAATTGCAAACTATCTATAAATTTGTTAGTAAACACATTATAAAAGTTATTTAAGTAGCGTTGGAAGAGTGCAGGAAAAGTTTTTTTTAGGTGAAGTATATATAAGTAAATTGCATAATTATCGATGTCTCGTATATGATTCAGATCTGAACTAAGCATTGTTACGTGTTAAGTGAATTAATCCCTAATATATCTTTAATTTACTGGATATTCAAGTTTTTATTTGTTATATTTATTAAATCTATGGTATTTTGTATAAAAGGAAAGGAATTCCTTCTGTTTTGTGAATCCGACCACAGTTATTTTACAAATTAATAGTAACTTTGTAAGAATAGAACGATTTTAATATGCATAAACACATTAAGACACCCTCGCGGATTTTTATCGCTCTCGGGGAATGTAATATGAACACGCATTATTCAAGTGACGAAGTTCTTTATTCCAATTGGTTGTAAGACATACGGCGATTTGAATAAGTCAATTCTATGAGAGACGAATAAGAGCCGGGATAATGGACAATGATTAAACGTTAATAGTTAATCGAGTCGGATAACGTAACAGAATCGTGCAAAAAAACTGAAGTTTAAGTTTTTAGACGTTTTTCCAAAAGGGTTTAAAATAGGCTGCACCTTAAATCCACATCATGGACAACTTTTAAAACAAAAGTTCAAATTTACATAGATTGGCATCGGAATCAAGAGCTATTTTGTGCTGGAAAACATGCAGATGCTCGGAATTTAATCTATTTGGTACCAGAAGAGTTTGCAAAATATTATTTAGAAAAGAAGTTTTATTGCAACATAAGAACAATGAAATAAATTATTGCAAAATTAGGTACCGATTTGTTATATAATGATGTTAAAAATATTACACTTAAAGTGGAATTAACCTTATGTTGATTGATTTTTCCCTATTTTAATGCAAACTTATAGGTTTACATTCTAGCTGAAAAAGTTTGGACTTATTTTCACAACGGCATGTTTTAAAACTGTTTTTTAAAACAAACCTACTCTTCTATGCGGTGACAAATAGCTAGTTAATTCTGAAAGTGAACATATGTGCAATACAATGTGGGTCTAGTGGATAACGGAAGTGGAATGGACATGACTTTTGACACATGTTTGCAAAGACGCGTTGATAATATAAGAGAACAGTATCGGTTTCTATTACGAAGTAATGCAGCAATTGCACTCCTTAAATTAAACTTGTTCGTATCAAAGCACTTTACATTACACCAACGAAAAAAATTCAGATTTGGTTACTTACATAAACAATACTTAGTATCGTGTTGTCATTTGCCTACTGCTGCAATTCAGTGCAACGATATTTGTGAATCATCGATGAAGGAATTAAAATGTTACTACATTGGTGATATATATATATATATATATATATATATATATATATATATAAAAGTTATATATAATAGTTATTTGCAGTCAGCAATAAGAAATTGTGTAGACAATATATAAAATAAGATGTATCTGTAAACAAACTCTTATGAAAATAATAAGAACTTATTGACGAATACAAATCGGGCTAATAGTTGAATAGCCATTAACAAAACAATACCTTTATTACTTCACTGGAGAGGAAACATCCACTAACCGGCCGGTTTCAGCTTCCTAAAGCATTTTCAGAGCGAATTAGTTTCCAACCCTATGAAGTAATCGACGCTACTATACTGATATAATTTCGAAACATTCTCTGTACTATCGCAAAAGTAAATAATAGCGCCATCAGGTGGTAAAACACCAACACTACTAAGTGTGGAAGTACAAAAATTGAATCGAAACTACATCGTGGTTCTATAGATGGCTATACAAGTATGTCTGGTCTTTGAGATATATATATTGCTGTGATACCTCTTGAATTACCTGGTCTGTTGATTTTCTTCTGTTAATCGCCTCGGCTGCTCCTCTAGATAGCTTTCATCCTCATACATAAAAAAACAAACAACACATTCCTACCACAAACCTCAACGTTAACTCTATTTACATCAATATTCAGAATACATTAAATTTTCAAATTAAATTTCAGCATAAAATTCAGTTTTAAAAAGAATTTCAAGATTAATTTTATTATCATTTTAATGTGCATCCAGAATTAAAGTCCTTGTTGGATGCCTACTAATTAATATAACAATATAAGCAGACCGGAGTCTGAGTATAAAGGGAGCACCTACCACCCCTTTACGTTAATTAACCAGGTTCGTCTAATTGAGCTCAAAGACATACCCAAATTTTCATCATATTCCCGAACATCAATACTAAATACCCCTTTCTACTTAAACAAGCAAATTTCATCTTAAAATTAAAATTTTATGGTTAGTACAATTTCACTAATGTCCATTTAAAGTAAATCAATTATAAAGTTATTCAACACACACCAAAATGTCAAACAAAATAGTATAATTTACCTGAAGGTTACTGTCCTCGTAGCTTCAATGTACATCGTCCCTTTAGTTAATCACACCATTCCAACAGGATTATATTTACGGCTTCTAATTCTCAACGCTTTTAAAATTTTCTCCATCACCATTTATTTAACGTTGTTTCTGGGCTTTTCCGGAACTCATCTGTGTATATCTGACCCTGGTTTTGTGGATCCAGACACGTTTTTGAACCATTTAATTATTAACACCCCCGAAAAATAACAAAGAAATTCATACTTCTTTCACCAATATACGCCAAAACTGCCTACTTTTGTGTATACATTTGTCGTTGTAAATTTTGCTAATTGGTACAGTGATACTAAATTTTATTACCTTGTATCTAAGTGCACTGAAGTACATTCATGTTAGCACGTAAATAACAAACTATTTTGAATCACTAAAATATACGAGCAAAATTTTAAATTATTTTATCAAACTAAAATGCACTGTTTAACATCTTGAATCAAGTCGCGGATGTAAGAGCTTTTAACGCATCGAATAGTCAAAAGTCTAAGAGGCCGAAATTCATATTACCACCGGTATATATAGCGAATAGCCGGCACGTCGCTTTTGTCCTCAAAACAGACAATTCTTAAGAATTTCTCATGCTATGTTCCCATTCCGTCGCTCGCGCGTCGGTTTTACGAATTTTCACTCGCCCCATTTAAATCTCAGAAATTCTCACACGGCACGAAAACATGTCCGAGAAAAACTAATTAATTTTGTACAGAAATTGTTGTTTCTACCTCTGATATTTGCATCCTATTTTCAACCAATTGTGACCCTCGTGACGTTGCTTAAATCACGCCTTTACTATATGTGTCTTTGCTTGACGCATTTTCTCTTTCCTTTTCTAACCTGTTCGTATTGGTGCAAATTGATATTCTTTATTATCGATTATTTTAGTCCATGTGGACTATCTGGGTTAAATAACCCCGTATAGCACCTTCTCGTGAATATTATGCCCCGGTTTCTCAAAGATTCTTTGTAAACATTAATTATCTGCAAAATTTTCGCCGAATGAGCTTTTTAAATAAACCCTGTTTTGTATTTCGTGCTAAAGCATCTGACCGTTTCCAATATCCTTAGAATCGACATGTTTATCTAAACAAATTAAACTGAAATTGCCTTTTAAAATACGCAGGTGTGTTAAAACCTCCTACTTCTAACTAACACTTCTAGGATTTGCATTTTATTGGGTTTTACAAGTTTCTATAGATATTATCTGTTACTAACGATTCAATTAAAAATAATACCCTTTAATTTTTAGTGAATCCTAATTAAATATTCAATTACTACCTGTACGTTTTGTTCAATTCCGGTTACTTAAAATAGGGTTAATTAATATAAATTTTGCACGTAATTTCCATTTGTTTAGGAATAATTACATTACACGCAGAGCTTTTTAATACTGCTTCTTTTGATATAAAGCGTCTTGTACATGATTTAAATCTCTTATGTTTAATGAAACTAATAAATTTTTATGCTTCACGGTTTTAATAACGCGTATTATCTAATAATATTCATTATACACGGTGATTAAAATTATTTGATGTGATTATTTAATTTTCTACCCTGGTCTAAATATGAGTATTTTCCCCCTATTTGAATACAAATAATCCCACTTATTTGAATGCAAATATAAAGCATTTAGACAAAAAATTACAAAAAAAATTGCCTATCTCTCTCTACCCTTATCTATCTAACTTACCTACTTTGTCTCCAATCAAAAAAAAATATTTACACCTACCTATATCCCTATCCTATTCCTAACTCTCACCTAATTCTATAAACTGAAATTATCCCTAACTTCATCCTACTTATCCATCTAATCCTATATACATCCTATATACCTATCCTATTCCTAACTTTTAACTAATCTTCACTATACTTTACTTCCCCCTACCTAATCCTATATGCCTATCCTACTCTTACTCTATTCCTAACTCTCCACTAATCTTCTATGAAATATCTACACTTAACCTATCTTATTTTCTTCCTACATTTACTCTTTATTCTCATCCTAAACCTATTCCTAATTATCTCCCATATTTATCCTATACCTAGCTTTATTTTCTATAAACACTTACTTCTACTTTTCTATCTACACCTATCTCTATTCTTATCCTATTTAAATTTTACTCTATTATACACCTATTTCTCCTGTGGTGCTGGTTCTCCGGTATAAGGGAATAGTAGGTTGACGTGAAACCGTCCCCTCTCATTTCCCGTACCTACTTCCCTTAATAAATATGTGCACTCCCTACTACTTCACCTATCTCAAAAGGTCCCTCATATGGCAAGTGTAGTTTAGCACATGTCATCCTATCTCTCTTCCCTACTCTCAAGCTTTTACTACTACCTGGTCTCCCACTTTAAATTTTACCCTCTTTCTAATTCTTGCGTTCATCTTCCTTGTATATTTTTCAGCTCTCTTCCTTAACCTCTCCCTCACATCTACCAAAAGTTGTTGGAATTCATCGTCCCTAGGCACAATTTGCCATGGTCTTTCGGGATACTGTTGCTTGATCAGCATGATGGGACTGGTTTCTGTCACGGTACTAGGGTTTCATTGATAAAAGATTCAACCTTGGACAAATTGTCCTCCCATAAACGATGATTCCTATGTGAAGCTAAATGCAAAAACTTAACCGTCTCTTGAATATATCGCTCAGCTGGATTCGCTTGAGGATGCCTTATGCTACAAAACACCACTTTAATGTTTTGCCTCTCCCAATAATCTCTAAATCTTTGATTATTAAAATAAGTAGCATTGTCTGCTAATACCCGTTAAAAGTTCCTACTTCCCTACAAAATTGTTCCAATTTCTTGTTTGTTCCGACTGTGTTACAATCCCGAGTGGGATATAATTTGGTAAATTTCGAAAACACATCAGTCACAATCAGCACATGTTTGTGTCCCTTTGTACTTCTGACTAGATTACTCAAATAGTCAATAGCAACTAAGTCCAGGGGATTTTGTACGTATATACTTTGTACCACATCTTGACTCGTACTATTTTTGTACTTTCCTAAAGTACATAAGTGACAAGTGTTGATGACTGACTTTACTAACCCTAAGTCTTTAGTTGAAAAAAACGTTTCCCTAAAAATTAACCATGTCTTTCGGATCCCTATGTGACCATATCTTAAGTGCAGATCTTTGATAATTAATTTTGCTTGTACCCTATCCACTACATACACTTCCAATTCTTGAATTTTTTTACACAAAAAGCCGTTTATCATATGGAAGTTTTAAATCCCGGTTCGTTTTCTAACTTCGTTCTAACAATCTGTAGCTCCTCACTCTGCCTCTGGTTCCTCAAGATCTCCTCTTCTCCATATACTGAATCATTTTGTAGTAGACTGTTCATGGCAATCATGATGTCACACGGTCTTTTGTTATCCATGTCCCTGTTTCTACTAAACGCGTCTGCTATAAAATTATTTTCTCCTTAATATATTTAATCTCAAAGTCAAACTCCTGTAGTAACAACCCCCATCGATATACTCGATTGTTAGAAAATCTCGTATTCATCAACGCACACAACGCCGAATGATCCGTTTCGATTACAAAATGTCTTCCTATCAAAAAATTTTAACTTCGTAACACCAAACACCACTGCAGCCATCTCCTTTTCACTAATCGTGTAATTTACTTCATGCGGCTTCAGTGTGCGTGAAACAAAAGATATGGGCACCTCTTCCCCTCTTGTACTTGGTACAACTCTGCTGCTAATGCACTATCCGATGCATCCGTCCTCAGTACGAAACCAACATCAAATCTGGGATGCCTCAAAATTAGTTGGTCGTGAAATTGTTCCAACAGTGTTAGATATGCTGCCTCTTGACTTTCCGTCCAACTCCATCTTACTCCCTTCTTCAGAAGTTTAAACAATGGACCCGCTTTTCAGCAAATCCCGGTACAAACTTTTATAAAAGTTAAGGACCCCAAAAAGCTCTTAATTTCCTAATGTTATTAGGTCTCGGATATGTCAAAAGTTCGGACAATCTTTCTTTATCGATACACATACCTTGAGTGTTCACCACATACCCCAGAAATTTAACGGTTTTTGAAAAAAATTCACATTTTTCTATATTCAGCCTCAATCCTGCTAACTTAAGCTCTAATAATATCCGTTCTAAATGAGAGTAATGTTGTTCCTCAGTTTCACTAAAATTAAAATATCATCCACATAGTGTATGCAGAATTGCTCATATGCTCCTAAAATTGCTTGCATTGCCTTAATTAATGCTGCACTTGACGTTGACAAACCATACGGTACTACCTTAAAATTATAGATTTTTTCCTCTACGGAAAATCCTGTGTACCTTCTAGAATCTTTGTGTAATGGAATCAGCCAGAATGAATTCCTTAAATGTAATTTACTAAAAATAAACTTGCCACTTAATCTCGTCAAAAGCGTGTCCATGGATGGTGGACAATGGAATTGCGGTTTGGTCCGTTGATTAATTTTTCGTGCATCTAAACATAAACGAATGCTATCATCCTTTTCTTAACTACCACCAACGGATTTATGAAATGAGTGTTTGATACCTCTATTATGCCATCTTCCAACATTTTATTTAATTCTGCCTTCACCTGCTCCCGATATGCTGCTGGAATTGGATAAACCTTTGCGTTGAACGGTTCTGAATTATCCACTTCCAATCTGTGCTCATAGCCTAACGCTGTGCTTGCTTCTATCCCCACTAATTCTGCATGTTTTTGTAATAAAGCTTGAACCTCTACTCTCCTATCCTCTGGACATCTTATCGTGTTGATCTGTTTACCTTCATCATCCTCTACCTCTACTACATTAATATTCAACCCCGTGTCATCCTCTGTGACTTCATAACTGCCCTTCCATGGCACTACCCTATCATTAATCCTTATTACCTTCCGTTCCATATCTATCAAAACCCTAACTTCATCATACAGTCAACACCTAAAATGCTCTGAAACTTCAGTCCAGGTACAATTACAAACTCCTGTTCACAGCTTAAACCTCCTATATCTATCCTAAGCACCACAACACTATTTACTACAGCAAACTTCTTTTTATTTGGAGCTACTAAATGGCTACGCTTTATAGGCATAATTCTATCACAAACCTTATCCCTAATTTTGCTGACGAATTCCTCCGATATTAAACTCGCCTCTGCCCCTGTATCAAGTAATACTTCTACATTATTCTCAAAAATTTCTAAATTAATAATTGGCAAACATAAATTTTCCTTAGTTTCTGGCTCTACTTCCTCCTCAATTTAGAAAAATTCACGTGGATGTTCATATACATTTACACTGAAATCTAGTGGTCTGTCGCGTTCTAAAAATCCTGTCCAGGTCTGTTTTCCCTACTCGGTCCTGGTCTAGCCGTCACCTCCGCGTATGTCCTAGGCGTTTCCACTCGTTCCGTGTCTGTATTAGCAGTCCCGCTCATGTCTGGTGAACTATTCATTCTGGTAGGTCCCGGTCTCGGTCTAGGTCCCCTTCCTAAACTATTACTCCTAACGTATGGTTGTCGCTGTTCCCAATTCTGTCGCTGGTATCCGTAATTATTCCCCCTTCTAGCATAGTTGTCCCGTCTATTGTCAAACCTAACTGTGTTGATCTGTCTTTCCCTATTATCCCGAGGTCGTCCACTACTTACGTCGTCGTATCTCTGCAGGTATTCTAAAAATATTTCTCTGTCCACTATGTTCTGTAGTGCTACGTGTTGTCTTATGTCTACCTCGAAGTGTCGTGATAAATACTTAATAATTTGTCGGTCCGTCAGTGGTGGGTTCAGTTGCTTTGCTATGCTATACTTGCGTATAGCATATTGCTCCCTACTTCCTGAAAATTCTCCCTTAAATTTCCCTGTGATTAAGTCGTCTCGTACCTGGTCTTGTCTGTGGTCACTCCAGTAGTGCTTTAAAAATTTGTCCTCAAAGTCCGCGTAGGTGTCTATGTCCTGTCCTACTAAATTGTACCATGCTTCCGCGTTGTCCTTTAATAAAGCCTTTATCGTATTCAGTTTAGTCTGTTCGTCAAATAAATTTCCCACTAGATTTCTTACGCTATTAATAAAAATTTGTGGATTTACCCTGTTATCGCCATAAAACTTCATGTGTTGGTCCAATGATACTCCACCTGTAGAAAATCTGGGACCATCCCCCGTTAAATTTGACATGTTGTATTTGATACTACTAACTTCGCGTTCTACCCTGCCTAACTGATCCCTACATGAGTCCGTCACTTCAGTCATTTTTACATTAATCTCTTCTTCACAGAACATGCGTACTTCGGACTTTAAATGTCCCATTTCCTGTCGAAGACCTGTAATATCACGCTCATTTTTTCAACCCTGTTTTCAACTTCCCCAGTTTCACGGTAAGACTATTTTAAATTCTGTAAATTCTCTCGTCGATTTTTCTATTTTATCCCCTAATTCCTGATTTAATTGGTCAAATTTCCGATTTGAGTCCTCTCTCGCTCTATTCGATTCATCGCTTAGCAGTTCTAATTTTCTGTTAGACTCCTCCATCGCTCTATTCGATTCTTCCCTAGCTAATCGCATTTCCTCTAACATTCTCATCATTAACTCATTTCCTGTTTCTCCTGATTCCGTCCTCGACTGATCTCTACTGCCTCCAGCTTCTTCCATTTTCGAAATTTTCTCACACAATGCACTATCGTCACTTCCAATTTCCACTCCTTGACTCCTTAACCACTCCTTTCTCTGCATACGTTCAAATCACTCACACACACTCTAAAATACTCCTAAATTTATACACACACAAAAACTCTCTCTCTCAGATCGCCAGTTTCCTGGAATAAAATCACAAAAATTTTATTTGGAACTCGAGCCTCACTTTTGGGTCGCCAAGAATGCTGTGATACCTCTTGAATTACCTGGTCTGTTGATTTTCTTCTGTTAATCGCCTCGGCTGCTCCTCTAGATAGCTTTCATCCTCATACATAAAAAAACAAACAACACATTCCTACCACAAACCTCAACGTTAACTCTATTTACATCAATATTCAGAATACATTAAATTTTCAAATTAAATTTCAGCATAAAATTCAGTTTTAAAAAGAATTTCAAGATTAATTTTATTATCACTTTAACGTGCATCCAGAATTAAAGTCCTTGTTGGATGCCTACTAATTAATATAACAATATAAGCAGACCGGAGTCTGAGTATAAAGGGAGCATCTACCACCCCTTTACGTTAATTAACCAGGTTCGTCTAATTGAGCTCAAAGACATACCCAAAGTTTCATCATAATTCAGAACATCAATACTAAATACCCTTTCTACTTAAACAAGCAAATTTCATCTTAAAATTAAAATTTTATGGTTAGTACAATTTCACTAATGTCCATTTAAAGTAAATCAATTATAAAGTTATTCAACACACACAAAAATGTCAAACAAAATAGTATAATTTACCTGAAGGTTACTGTCCTCGTAGCTTCAATGTACATCGTCCCTTTAGTTAATCACACCATTCCAACAGGATTATATTTACGGCTTCTAATTCTCAACGCTTTTAAAATTTTCTTCATCACCATTTATTTAAAGTTGTTTCTGGGCTTTTCCGGAACTCATCTGTGTATATCTGACCCTGGTTTTGTGGATCCAGACACGTATTTGAACCATTTAATTATTAACACCCCCGAAAAATAACAAAGAAATTCATACTTCTTTCACCAATATACGCCAAAACTGCCTACTTTTGTGTATACATTTGTCGTTGTAAATTTTGCTAATTGGTACAGTGATACTAAATTTTATTACCTTGTATCTAAGTGCACTGAAGTACATTCATGTTAGCACGTAAATAACAAACTATTTTGAATCACTAAAATATACGAGCAAAATTTTAAATTATTTTATCAAACTAAAATGCACTGTTTAACATCTTGAATCAAGTCGCGGATGTAAGAGCTTTTAACGCATCGAATAGTCAAAAGTCTAAGAGGCCGAAATTCATATTACCACCGGTATATATAGCGAATAGCCGGCACGTCGCTTTTGTCCTCAAAACAGACAATTCTTAAGAATTTCTCATGCTATGTTCCCATTCCGTCGCTCGCGCGTCGGTTTTACGAATTTTCACTCGCCCCATTTAAATCTCAGAAATTCTCACACGGCACGCAAACATGTCCGAGAAAAACTAATTAATTTTGTACAGAAATTGTTGTTTCTACCTCTGATATTTGCATCCTATTTTCAACCAATTGTGACCCTCGTGACGTTGCTTAAATCACGCCTTTTACTATATGTGTCTTTGCTTGACGCATTTCTCTTTCCTTTTCTAACCTGTTCGTATTGGTGCAAATTGATATTCTTTATTATCGATTATATTTTAGTCCATGTGGACTATCTGGGTTAAATAACCCCGTATCGCACCTTCTCGTGAATATTAAGCCCCGGTTTCTCCAAGATTCTTTGTAAACATTAATTATCTGCAAAATTTTCGCCGAATGAGCTTTTAAATAAACCCTGTTTTGTATTTCGTGCTAAAGCATCTGACCGTTTCCAATATCCTTAGAATCGACATGTTTATCTAAACAAATTAAACTGAAATTGCCTTTTAAAATACGCAGGTGTGTTCAAACATCCTACTTCTAACTAACACTTCTAGGATTTGCATTTTATTGGGTTTTTACAAGTTTCTATAGATATTATCTGTTACTAACGATTCAATTAAAATAATACCCTTTAATTTTTAGTGAATCCTAATTAAATATTCAATTACTATCTGTACGTTTTGTTCAATACCGGTTACTTAAAATAGGGTTAATTAATATAAATTTTGCACGTAATTTCCATTTGTTTAGGAATAATTACATTACACGCAGAGCTTTTTAATACTGCTTCTTTTGATATAAAGCGTCTTGTACATGATTTAAATCTCTTATGTTTAATGAAACTAATAAATTTTTATGCTTCACGGTTTTAATAACGCGTATTATCTAATAATATTCATTATATACGGTGATTAAAATTATTTGATGTGATTATTTAATTTTCTACCCTGGTCTAAATATGAGTAATATATATATATATATATATATATATATATATATATTGCTGTGATATACTCCTTTGAATGCGGGAACTGGGTCCTATTCCTACAAAAAAATTCTAGTCCCACCGATTGGGCGTCATAAACTGCTGTGATCCTGGTTTCGCTTCAGCTGCTCACCTAATTTTATAAACCTCCTCATTCATAAAATTAAACAACACATTCCTACCACAAACATCAACGTTAACTCTATTTACATCAATATTCAGAATACATTAAATTTTCAAATTAAATTTCAGCATAAAATTCAGTTTTAAAAAGAATTTCAAGATTAATTTTATTATCACTTTAACGTGCATCCAGAATTAAAGTCCTTGTTGGATGCCTACTAATTAATATAACAATATAAGCAGACCGGAGTCTGAGTATAAAGGAGCATCTACCACCCCTTTACGTTAATTAACCAGGTTCGTCTAATTGAGCTCAAAGACATACCCAAAGTTTCATCATAATTCAGAACATCAATACTAAATACCCTTTCTACTTAAACAAGCAAATTTCATCTTAAAATTAAAATTTTATGGTTAGTACAATTTCACTAATGTCCATTTAAAGTAAATCAATTATAAAGTTATTCAACACACACAAAATGTCAAACAAAATAGTATAATTTACCTGAAGGTTACTGTCCTCGTAGCTTCAATGTACATCGTCCCTTTAGTTAATCACACCATTCCAACAGGATTATATTTACGGCTTCTAATTCTCAACGCTTTTAAAATTTTCTCCATCACCATTTATTTAAAGTTGTTTCTGGGCTTTTCCGGAACTCATCTGTGTATATCTGACCCTGGTTTTGTGGATCCAGACACGTATTTGAACCATTTAATTATTAACACCCCCGAAAAATAACAAAGAAATTCATACTTCTTTCACCAATATACGCCAAAACTGCCTACTTTTGTGTATACATTTGTCGTTGTAAATTTTGCTAATTGGTACAGTGATACTAAATTTTATTACCTTGTATCTAAGTGCACTGAAGTACATTCATGTTAGCACGTAAATAACAAACTATTTTGAATCACTAAAATATACGAGCAAAATTTTAAATTATTTTATCAAACTAAATGCACTGTTTAACATCTTGAATCAAGTCGCGGATGTAAGAGCTTTTAACGCATCGAATAGTCAAAAGTCTAAGAGGCCGAAATTCATATTACCACCGGTATATATAGCGAATAGCCGGCACGTCGCTTTTGTCCTCAAAACAGACAATTCTTAAGAATTTCTCATTCTATGTTCCCAGTCCGTCGCTCGCGCGTCGGTTTTACGAATTTTCACTCGCCCCATTTAAATCTCAGAAATTCTCACACGGAACGCAAACATGTCCGAGAAAAATTAATTAATTTTGTACAGAAATTGTTGTTTCTACCTCTGATATTTGCATCCTATTTTCAACCAATTGTGACCCTCGTGACGTTGCTTAAATCACGCCTTTTACTATATGTGTCTTTGCTTGACGCATTTTCTCTTTCCTTTTCTAACCTGTTCGTATTGGTGCAAATTGATATTCTTTATTATCGATTATATTTTAGTCCATGTGGACTATCTGGGTTTAATAACCCCGTATCGCACCTTCTCGTGAATATTAAGCCCCGGTTTCTCCAAGATTCTTTGAAGCCATTTGTTATCTACACAATTTTCGCCGTACGTGATATTTAAACTACGCAGGTGTTCAAAATAATATTAATTCTCAGAGCTTTTAAATAAACCCTGTTTTGTATTTCGTGCTAAAGCATCTGACCGTTTCAATATCCTTAGAATCGACATGTTTATCTAAACAAATTAAACTGAAATTGCCTTTTAAAATACGCAGGTGTGTTCAAACATCCTACTTCTAACTAACACTTCTAGGATTTGCATTTTATTGGGTTTTTACAAGTTTCTATAGATATTATCTGTACGTTTTGTTCAATACCGGTTACTTGAATTAGAGTTAATTAAGATAAATTTTGCACGTAATTTCCATTTGTTTAGGAATAATTACATTACACGCAGAGCTTTTAATACTGCTTCTTTTGATATAAAGCGTCTTGTACATGATTTAAATCTCTTATGTTTAATGAAACTAATAAATTTTTATGCTTCACGGTTTTAATTACGCGTATTATCTAATAATATTCATTATACACGGTGATTAAAATTATTTGATGTGATTATTTAATTTTCTACCCTGGTCTAAATATGAGTAATATATATATATATATATATATATATATATATATATTGTAGTGGTTTTAAAGGGTTAAATTTGGTGGTCAACAATGCAATTTCAAACACCCTGTATAGAGGAAGGAACATAATATTTACGGGCAAAATTAATTTCATTTATTTAATTTAAATTAGCAAGTATTGACATAATTTTATAACTTGGAATTAGAAGGTAATAGATTCGCAAAGAAAATCAGCTTTATAAGCCAATAGAAATTAGTAATTAATTTAATGTAATTTAATTTAAGAGGTTATAACGTCAGAGAATGCATAAGAGCATGTAAAATCAATAAATCCAAGGCGAATAGCTTTCGTGGTAACAAAAAAATATATCGGTTGGATTGAATACCATGAAAAGAAACTCCTAGAAATGTTATTTTAAACGTTCGTTAATTGAACACCTGCATGTTTTGAAAAGTCGACTTCTATGTATTTTGGAGCATAACAAGACAAGTTTCAAGGAATATTGTTCAACCGACTGTCGCAAAGCACGTACTCATCCACGTGGACGCGGGCAGCTATATCGATTTTCTACCACAAGCAAGGTTAGAATGCGACATCAAATATGCATAAGACGGGAATAGAGATATCACAGACGTCACTGAAATGTATGATTGGTCGAAATAGTTAGTGTGAGAATACACGAGCACGCGACAGGTGGATGTAATAGTTTTGTTGAGATAGCGTGTGACGCGAGAATATTTCTAGAAGCGTAAAACGGTTAGACATAATTTGAAGAAATATTATTTTACAATTAGGTATTTCGGGCAAAGTGTGGCCAAAGGAGCCTAGCTGGATGATATAAATACGGGAACGAAATTAATAGGCCTCTTTTTATTCTTTAATCTTGCATCGCATATTGACATACAAAAAGTAACTGACGAAGCTTGTAAGTAAAATTTGTAAAGTTCAGTATTAAATTGGTTGTGACCTTATAGTTTGAGACGCGGTTAGTGTCGAGTTTATTTAAATTTAATTGAGGTCCAACGAATACTTTAACAAGCTCGTAAATTAAAAATGCGATAATAAGCAAGTGTAATATACATGGATTTGGATATTAAAATTGATATTGGATGGGTAGCAGGAAGCGCAACTTAGATTGTGATAATCTTTAAAACATCTTGTGGAGCCGCATGCAAAACCAATTGGACGAGGGGTGCAGGAAAATAATACATCGTCAACGGAGATGAAATCTTCAAGTTTTTCCAGGTAACGCATTTGAATTGCTGTTTTTATTTTAACTGTTAAAATTGTGATGTGAGAGTGAACTTTAATGGGTATTTTACGGTATTTTACGTATTGAAAAGGATACATATAGCTGACTATTAAAATGGTATTTTGAATATAAAACAAAAGGTGTACGTAAAGCTTATTGAATTGCTTGATGAATTTAAATTTAATTGTTAAGAGTACATGGGTATTTTTTATGTTTGTAATAATAGTATGCAGGGTGGAAAGCATACATTTATAAACTGGGTTATTATGAGCTCACCATATTCCAGTGTAGTAATAAACAAAGAGAAGGTATTGTTTAGGGCCCATTTACTCATGTTGCTTTAAATGTGTTAGAAATTTCCATTTTAAAAACAAGGAGTTGACAAAATTAGCATTTATTGAGGTGTAACTTGAGCACCGAACTGTAAATAACTATGAATATTATTATTTGTAGTGGTTAATAAATATTGTATGATTGTTGTATTATTTTGTGATTTTATTTGAATGGTGTGTGAACGGAAAAGAGAATGAGAGTAAATTTAGGTATACGAGAAGAAGCACAGCTGAGCTAGCCAGGGAAGCGGCGGAAGAAATTAATTTGATAGAGCAGAAAGCGGGTAAGGAAAATTTTGTGAAAGTTTTATATTTTTGAAAATTGATTTTTTTTTGTAACTGGCAAGTACCAGGGCTCGAATGTTTTTTTTTACTCTGGCGAGGTCTTATAGGGGTTCCACGGCAATATATCTATAGGCACATATACCAATTACATGAGATATATCTGTAACACAGTGTATTTACCTATACAAATCAAGGGTTAAAATCACTCTATACTGCCGAGATGCAAGGTCGAAACCTGGTCAATGGATGTTTTTTCCTCTTATAAAACGACCAAGTAATTGTTGTGTAATGGTATGCAAATACCAGTTCGATTAGTATAGGTAAATACACCGTTTGAATTTACACATACATCTCATGTAATTGGTTTAATTTAAACTGCAGATTGCAGACAAAAGTAAATTTTATAAGCTTTTAAAGATTAAAATTGCATTAGATTTCATATCATCTCACCCTCATCAACCTTATATTAGAGTAGCAAGAGCATGTCAGGCTTTTAGTATACCTGCCTTGAAAAATAACGAATCGTTTAGACTTTTGTTTTAAATGATCTGTGCTGCATTACATGTACAATAACTCGGTATTTTGTATAATTATCTGTACAGAATATAATTTTTTTACATTGTTTTCATATTGCTGGGAATTATTCGTGTTTTCCATTAATTACCTTGTTCTTAATATAACAAATGTTTTAAATTCTATTTATAATATTTTACCTATGTAATATTTACAAATTAATGATTCTAAAGAATGACTGCAAAGAGTCGTAAAATACTGTTAATAAAATTCAAATGAACCAGTATTAGGGATACGAATGTACAACCATATATATATATATATATATATATATATATATATATATATATATATATAATATGAAATAATAACTTAGACTTTTAAGTAAAGCCCAAATGATCATTTCAAATCGAGCTAGTAATTGAAAGAAGGAAAATATAAGGACTTGGACAGGATTTGAACCTGCATCTCAGTTTTGCCGGAACTGTGCGTTTACCAATTACGCTACCGAGACCGATGGCTATAATTGGGAAATTTACAAATCTAAATCGTGTACAATACTATATATAAACCTAACTTTCAATTATGTTTATCATTTTTGTTAATCATATCTGACATTGTCAAGTTTTTGACTTATGTCAGATATTGACACAGATTTCGTATTTTGCAGTATTTTCGTGTTTTGGAGAATTTTACGTATTGGTAAATTTTTAAAACACATTGAGGATTTTTGGAGAATTTTGCCGGATCTTGTGGTTTTAAAAATATTTTGGGAAGTTATTTAAGATTTGGATAATTATTTGAGTGTTTTTCATTGTACGGAATATTTTTAATTCTATACTTTAATACTACGTCTAGGAAGAAGACATCGACACTGGTGCTGTACAGAACAAATTCCATGGCCAAGCTTCACTTTTACTAATCGAGAACAACAGCTGATTGCAACGCAATAACAAACAAGGTCGGAGATTTATCCTATTTTTAATATTTAAAGGACATTCCTATTTTATTGTGACTAATAACTATTATTGAATTATGAAGTGTCTTATGTAAGGTAAACTTTTACATTGGATTGATTTTAAATCTATTAATATTATTAAGAGAGAGATTATTTGTGCACAAACAATTTCAGTAACTTGAGTAACGTTTACAACTAAATAAAATATAAAACGACGGTGTAAAGTGAACAAGTCATATCAATACAAATTTATAAAACCACATTATTTAATCTGGGCAATAACAGATTACGTAAATTACATTTCATGCTCTTATACTTATTTGGCGCCGATTAAAATTGATCATTGATAACATGTTTTAACAAACCTTATATTTCATTCAATTGAACATATTTCACTATTACTACAAATTTTATGACAACGCATTTAGTTTTCAGTTATAGAACGTACAATCTGAAAGTTACACAAATATTGCAGAAGAGTTTACGAATCTACTAGTAAAGACCTAGCACGTAGGCATTTAAACTGAAAGTTTATCTTAGATCTGTTTGTTATCCATTTGATATATAAGCGAGGATCAAAGCATTTATTATCGGCAGCACACGCTGGAGCTTAGCAAATAGTTTACTTTCTTATCAGCAGACATATATCCCGTAATGCGGTGATAATATAGAACATTATATATTACCAAATAGTAACGAAGTTATAAATTGTTCAATATTAAAGAAATAAGTTGCTTTTCATTTTAAACTTACCGTTGTATTATTTGTGTTATACAGCTTTTTAAGTTCTTCATAAAGCCACATCTCCACAGCAAGTCTTTTCCTGATTAAACTCATTTGGTGATTTCCGTATTTTGCCGTTAGAAATTTTTCTCTACGTTCCTTGACTTCACTTTTATCGCTGAAATTAACGTGTAATCCAGCTTTTGCAGGTGAGCGTTCTGCTCGAACTTCATGCGATAGAATACCAGTCGGCGTTGATGTTCCATTTGTGTATGCTCCAGCACTTACACCACACTCCATTTTGGCTGTATACTTCTGCAGAAAGAAAATTGCGATTAAAGTTATATTTATGCAAAAAGAAAATATTTCTACCAAATAATATTAAATCTCACATATACTAAATATTCTACATAGTAACTCGAAAAATAAAAAAGTTTATACAATTATAGAACTTCATTAACTCTTATTTCCAAATGTTTGAACGAATTACACAATGGCCCTATACACATTATCCGTATTTTTCGAAAGCCCAAAATGAGTAAAATATAAGGTTTATCAAATATTATATTTTTCCCGGATCGTGAAAACACAGAATTTCATTAAATCTGTTTAAATATTTACACCACATCCTGTTTACATAAAATCACGTAACACTATTTTATTGCCTTAAAGTGATTAAAGTTTGAAGTCTTGAGTTTATTAAACAACGAATATGTTGATAAAATTATTCACTGCATCCATATTGTAGTCATTACGATTGACAGTGGTGGCTCCTACCTCATACCAAGGTGAACAACAAGCTTAAAACCACATTTTCAGAAAAATAATGTAAATAATTTAACGTATGTAATTTACAATAACTTACGTAAAACGTACATTCGGAAGTTTTTATTATTAACAAATAAATAAATTACTCTATTATCAAAATTCTCAATTGAATTTATAAAAAACAACTCGGATAGTAAAGTACAAATTTATTCTTTGCAATACATTGTATGGTAAGAATGATGACATTGAACAACCACAAAGTAGGCATCGAAATGTGACAAGCACTTGTGTATACATTTTCCACAGATAAATACATTGGTAACAACTGTAAGTGTGAGAACTTGTGTGGTAAACATAGAATAAACTCGAAACATTGTATTAACAGACGCTGACCCTAATAAAATATTATTTACAGTGGGCGTAAATTAGATTTGTTGGACGCAACGAAAGACGAAATAAAGTCAGTTATATAGAAAACGTTAACCTGAAAACATTAAATATGTAGGGACTCGAGAAAGTTTGATAGCCAGCAAAGGAGGGAGGAAATTGTTTAAAGTTGAATGGAACACAGCTTAAAGGGATAAACGCGGCATACGATAAATTATGTGAACTTAACTCTTCCGTTAGGCGAGGTACTTTCAATACACCTGCGGGTGGAATTAGTATCGTTATGACCGTTTACAGGAAATGAAACTGGAATTGTTCATCCGTCATAAAATTGAAATTTTGGGTTGTATTGTAGCTGTTGTGCATGGTGCAATTACTCCATTACTTCTTAAAGGCCACTGAAAATTGTTATTGCAGCTCAACAATCATGATTACGCATGAAAAGGTTTAATACGATTTTTGCGTTAGTCAAAAACCTCAGAGTTTCGCAGTCATCACCGGATATGGTCAACTAACTAGCTATTGTATTTTAGTATTGGAGCACTTTTATCAATTGCTAATCAGTATTGTATGAAATGCTACTAAACAATAGCTTGGTGTGGTAGTGCATTATTTTCAATATTTAATAAAAGATATTCATTTTAATGGATTCTTTATTATGGCTTAAATAGATATTTATGTAATATCACAACACATAGGTAAGGACAAGACATTTGTGATTAATATATGTTATTTATTATCGTTCCATTTATATGTAAATATAACGTATAAAAGTAGGTTAATATAGAAAAACCGTGTTAGAAATACGTGTATATTCCAACAAAACAAACGCCTGCATTACTTTTAACACGTCATGTCAATAATGCGTGATGACAGATCATAAAAGCGAAGAAAAAGGTTGTGGTTAATAAGTATAACAAAAATACGACATATGATGTCAGAGTCAAAACCTTATTCTACACAGACAAATTCAATAAATAGCCTTACAAAAATTACATATTTAAAAATTATATTTTTAAAATATTGTAACAATTTTATTTTCGCAGTAAAAGAATCTATTCATTAAAGGTACAATGAATATTAAAATACCTTTATTAACTAAAATAATGATACGAGTAACAATCAAATTTTTACAGTATTACAATATCTAGAATCATTAGTCTATTTGTTTCGGAGTTCGGTGCATTCCACAGCCACTGGCGCGCGCGTGAGAGGTTTTGACAACCCCACCCGGGACCCTCCCACCATGCAAGAACGCAGCGAAGGCACTCGTCGATAGTTAAAGGCAGCGACAAGATGCAGTTGAAAAGAATGGCGAGTGACCTCCGAGTCGCCTTATTTTTGTGAAACACTTCCTGAGTAACGGTTAGTACATAATCCACATTTTGTATATTCGTTATCATATTAGCTAATTTAAAAATTTATTTAGCGCAACGATAAGTCAGAAACCACAACTACAAATTAGAAACCGCACGACCACTTTGAAATTACAATTTAGAAACCTTAACTTATAGACTACGTAATGAAAAATTATATTTGTAAATAAGATTAGACAACGGAAGATTACGATACAAAAGTAATGCTGCCTTGAATCAATGTAAGAAGTTCGCTTCGTTTCAACACCTGTATTAAAGCATGGAAAACAAGCATAATTAGCTGCAGATCCCGCACGGCGAGGTAGTTTCCATTACAACCAAGGACAACAGCCGGTATTTGGTTCGTAGTAGATTTAAGAACTTCCTCAGTACTTCATTCTGAAAGTACATTATTTCGTTTTGTTTGTTAGAAGTACAAAATTGTTATTCAGTTTACCTGTAACTAAGCTGGTTTTCTCCAGTATCAAATTTGATTTCACTTAATTTCGTAAATATGTGACTACACGTGGCTTCAGCATAAATTAACAGCTGCGATTACGTCACCTGTTTGTTTGAACAATGCCGTCAACAATTGCATAATGGCTAACAGATGTTTAGTATTACAGTACTGCCACTTTTGATAAAATTAGAGAATATCTTTGTGATTATTTTGACTTCAAATTAATTTTAATACCGTTAACTTAAAGAGAAATTTTGTATAGTAATTTGTAAATGACCTACACAGATCTGATTGGGTTAGAAAACTTTAGCATAACCAGTCACACTGAATTGTAATATATTTGAGTAAGGATCAGTTGATAAACCTTACAACAACTTTACAAGTATATCAAGTATTCATTTTATTTTATCACATTGAATTTTATTTACTGAAACAAAGAAAATTCTTTCTAGTAAATTTATAATCCACATTTAAAGTTTTTTATTCTGATCTAGTTTGATCAGACCTGATAAACAAAAAACAATAAGAATTAAATTTTTATAACTCCATTATGTAGAAAATATTCTTTATGCATTTTTAGGTATACTTGAGGGACGCAAATAGTGTTCCCATTTTCTAGGTGACTTAATTATTATTCTTTCTTACAGGAGCAGCGTCTTATTCTGTTAAGACAAGCTTTTGTGTCAGCGAAGGCGATCTTTTTTTCTTTGGGTCTCCACGTCCGCCCTTAGAAATTTGCTATGCCATTAATATAAATCAATCTGGACTTGGTGGCGCCTGTTTGTTTTAGTTTGAGTGTGACCCCCTTCAGATTTCGACTTACCCCCCATTGCTCATAGCTCTACCCAAGGAATAGACCCCTAGTTACGTCGGAAGACTTTGTTTTGCAGACACCTGACTTGGAGCATGGTGATAATAAAGTAGTGTCGGGCTGGTGTTTTAATAAACCAAGAAGAAATGTTTCACTAGCGCCCAACGTGTGAGGCGTCGAAATTTGTTTGTTCAACTTGTGAGGCGTCGAAATTTGTTTGTTCAACGTGTGAGGCGTCGAAATTTGTTTGTTGAACGTGTGAGGCGTCGAAATTTGTTTGTTCAACGTTTGGGGCCCCGAAATTTGTTTGTTCATAATTTGATTTACCCCGAAATTTGTTTGTTCATAATTTGATTTACCTCGAAATTTATTTGTTAAAAATTTAATTTGCTTTGAAATTTGTTAGCTCAAAATTTATTTTGCTTTGAAGTCCATTTGTCCAAAAATTATTTTGCTCCGAAATTTGTTTGCTTAAAGTTTATTTGACATTTAGATTTGTTTGTTTGCTTTTGATAAAGGATTGGTAGTAACGTTAATCCCCATACAGTCAATTAATTAATTTGGTCAAATTTACTTTTGACTTTCATTCTATTTTGACCCCTTATATTTTTTTTGATATTGTTTTGGCAAAAATAATTTTACCAAAAACATCTTTTGATTTTTACCTTTAGTAGTACGAATTTGTTTTGATAACCTTTGTAAGGTTCGGATCAGTTAGATTTATCGGTTTGATTCCATTAGGCTGTAGTAATCATGTCGGAAAAATTCCAAATTGTTTGTCTACTTAAAGAAGAATTGGAGTATGAACTAAGAATCAGAGGAGTGGTGAGTGAGAGACCAGTGTTGGAGAAAAGGAAAATTTTAGGTAGATTGTTAGCTAAAGAAATAGATAAGCCTGGTTGTTTGATTGATCTTTCGTGTTATGAAGTAGATTTTGCAACGGAAAGTAAAGAAATTTCAGTTTCAGTCGAGTCAGTTCGTAATGTTGTGTCCGAATTTGAAGGCGACTCATCAGACTCAATTTTTAGGAGAGCTTGTTCAAGGTTAAACCACCTTTCGGGGCGAGTTAAGCGCATGAAAATTCCTTCAATAAAACCCCGAGGAAGCAATTAAGTTTAGAAATGAGACAGTAGCAACGATATTAACCCTTGAAGCTGAGTTGTACGATAAAATCAATAAAAGTACAGAGTCCACCTATTTGGATCGGTCCGTTGTAGTATCTCCTTCAGTTGCTAGTGCACCTATTCATTCGACTTCGTATGTAACGACTTCCATACCTATAGGTTCATGGCCTGTAAAATTCTCAGGTGATCCCAAACAACTATATTCATTTTTAGATAGAGTTAGTGATTTAGCACAATCTCGTAAGGTATCCGAAGCTGATTTATTTGGATCAGCATGTGAACTTTTTGTGGGTGACGCTTTAGTTTGGTTTAGAACAGTGAAAAATTCATTGAGAGACTGGAACTCCTTGTTAGAACGTTTAAGGGAAGATTTCCTACCTGGTTCTTCAGATGATGACATTTGGGAAAAGATCAGAAATCGTCGTCAAGGTAAAGACGAAAGGATTATTTTATTTGTCGCGCATATGCAAACCCTATTTAGTAGACTGACCAACGAGCCAGCAGAAGTTACTAAAGTTAAGATGATAAGAAGAAATTTGGTTCCTGAATATATTTCAGCACTTGCATTGTCGGATATTCAAGATTTGTCGACCCTAGTAAATTTGTGTAAAAGGTTAGAAGAAGCTTCTTTGATGAAACTAAATTTGGTTTCAGCATCTTCTAGTAAACCTAACAAGAATTGCAACCCCTCTAAGCATCCATTTGAGAACAAACCTCCTGGGTTGAATGAAAAAGTTTGTGCTGTTAAGAGTAGGGTGTTTCAGAATAAATTAGTTAATCCTCAAGTAACAGTAGCGGATAAGAGCTCTTTGGAGTCCTCAGTTTGTAATTCCTTTAGTCCCGATAAGAGGAATCATTTTGTTTGTTGGAATTGCTCCCGTAGTGGACATTGGTTCAGAGATTGTAGAGCAACTAAAAAAATTTTTTGTTTTGGATGTGGTCGAAAAGGCGTTAAGGCAACGTCATGTCCACAATGTTCAAAAAACCAGTAAGGCGGCAGGTACATAGTGGTCGGTATCCTGTTCCGCGTCATAAGGCTACAGTTATGATTTGTAAACAAGAAAAATATTTTTGTAAAGACGAGTGGTCGAGATGGCTTACAGTTGTTAAAAATTTTTGTCAGGACTCTCCGAAGCCTAAGAATAATACTTTGTTCATTGAGAAGCAGCGTGATAATCGACCTTACATTATGGTGAAATTAATGGATAGAGACATTACCGGTCTTCTAGATTCGGGATGTACTACCTCAGTGGTAGGATCTTTAGCCCTTTCAATTGTTAGAAAATTAGACTTGAAAATTTTAGTTCAGCAAAACGGGTATAACTACAGCTGATGGTTCAATAAAGTCTGTTGTAGGCTCAGTAGATTTGCCAATTTGTATAGGTAATGATTGCCGCATCCTTAATGCATTAGTGGTTCCGTCCCTACCGCATACATTTATCTTCGGTAGTGACTTTGCAAAATTATTTGGTGTAGTTGCTGACTTTAGAAGTAATAATTGGTTTATCCAAAGTAACATTGGGAACGACATTGGGTATATAGGTTCGTCTTCCATCCCTTTGAACACTGAAGATTCTTTATTTGGTTTACATGACCTTTCAGATGCTCAATGTGTGCAAGCACAAGAGTTAATAAATTCATTTAGTGAGATTAGCAGCGACGATAGGTTAGGACGAACTCACCTAATTGAAATGGACATAGACACAGGCAATGCCAAACCCTTCCACAAGAAACCATATGTCATGTCACCATATATGGGTAAGATATTGAATGAGGAGTTGGACGACATGCTTAGACTTAAAGTTATAGAACCGTGTACTAGTCCGTGGTCCTCTCCAGTTTTGTTGGTTAAGAAAGCGGATGGAGAATACCGTTTCTGTTTTGATGGTAGAACCCTGAACGACTTAACTGTTCATGATTCGTACCTTGCGAACGTAGATAGAATTCTCAATATGTTGAGAGGTGCGAACTACATTTCGTCACTGGATTTGAGAAAATCGTTTTGGCAAATCCCCCTTTGTGAGTCGTCTAAGGATAAGACTGCCTTCAGTGTTATTTCACGAGGACAATTTAGATTTACATGCATGCCATTTGGGTTGAAGAATGCTGCGCAGACACAACAGCGTTTGGTAGATGCGATTTTTGGTCCACGTTTTGAACCCCATGTATTTTGCTATTTGGACGACATAATATTATGTTCGTCATCTTTTGAAGAACACCTAAAGTTATTGGTAGAGGTTAAGCAACGTTTAAAAGAAGCTAACCTTACTATAAATATAAGTAAATGTGAATTTTTTAAAAAGACACTTAAATTTTTGGGTTATATAGTAGGTTCTAACTCACTTCGTACAGATCCCGATAAGGTATCGGCAATGGTTAACTTTCCTCGTCCGAAAACCACAACGGAGATTAAAAGGTTTATAGGAATGTGCAGCTGGTACCGTCGCTTTATAAAGAATTTTTCGTCTTTAGTTTCGCCTATTAATGACCTCATTAAGAGTAAAAAAAAAGGTCAAACTGTAAACTGGAGTGCGGAAGCAGAAAATTCATTTGTGCTGATCAAGCAAGCATTAGTTTCTGCACCTCTTCTTTCGCAGCCAGACTACTCGGCACCCTTTATTGTTGAGTGTGACGCAAGCAACACTGGGTTAGGAGCTGTGTTGATTCAAAATGTAAAAGGAGAAGAGTGTGTAATTTTGTACGCAAGTAAAACCCTGAGCCGTACAGAACGCAATTATTCCACCACAGAAAGGGAGTGTTTAGCAGTTATTTTTGCAATTGAGAAATTTCGTCCGTGGGTAGAAGGAGTTCGCTTCACAGTTGTCACCGATCATTTTTCGTTACTTTGGTTGAGTAATCTTCAGAATCCAACTGGAAAACTCGCCAGATGGTCTGTTCGATTAAGGCAACATTCATTTGATTTGGTGCATAGGAAAGGAAAGTTTAATATAGTCCCAGATTGTCTTAGTCGTGGTGTTCCTTTAGAAAATCCAGAAGTTAATTTAGTAGAGATTAAACTTGATGGCGTAGACTTGTGGTATGAATCTTTGAGAAAAAAAATTTTGTTGTCGCCCAAGAGCTACCCACAATGGAAAGTGGAAGATGGGTTTATTTATAAGTTTATACCTTCCCTATTACCGCATTCGGCGAATGTTGTAGAGTGGAAATACTTAGTGCCAAGATCTCAGCGTATAGATGTCATTAAATCATGTCATGACCCCCCTTCAGCAGGACATTTTGGTTCCTTAAAAACTTTGTCTCGTGTTCAAGAATTATATTATTGGCCAAAGATGATCTTTGACGTACGTAAATTTTGTAGGAAGTGTTTGATTTGTGGTGCTCAAAAACCACCCAATAAAGGTCCCCTTGGGATGATGGGAAAGGAGAAAGAGGTTGGACTACCGTTCCAAACCATTGCGTTAGATTTGATGGGTCCGTTTCCTCGTTCCAAACGCGGACATAAATGGCTTTTAGTTGTTGGTGATTGGTTCTCGAAGTATTCGATTTTGCAACCCTTGCGTAGTGCCACGGCACATTTGATCGAGAAATTTTTGGAGGAAAAAGTATTTCTTGTCTACGGAGTGCCACAGTTTGTTATTTGTGATAATGGTCCACAATTAATTGGACGTATTTTTAAAGCTTTGTGTGCAAGGTACGAAATTCAAAAGATTTGGTATAATGCTGTTTATGCTCCCCAATGCAATTTTGTGGAAAGAATCAATAAGACAGTTGGTACAGCAATCCGTTCATACGTAGAAGAACATGATACGTGGGATATGGAGATATCAAAGATCCAATACGCGATCAACTCAGCAAAACATGAGTCCACCAACTATTCGCCAAATTTTTTAGTTTTTGGTCGTCAGGTACCTTTAAGTGGAAAAGCTTATAATGATAATTTTATACCGGGTGAGGATGTTGATGTCGTCTCCAGTAGTAGACCTTCTTATGTTTTGGATCGTCAACCTTTGTTTGATATTTTGGAAATGTCCGTGAAAATTTGCATGTAGCTTATCAACGTTCGAGTAAACGCTACAATCTTAGGAGAAGAGATATTTCATTCCGAGTCGGAGAGTGTGTTTGGAGAGCTAATAAGGTCCTCTCGAGTGCTAGTGATAAATTTTCCGCTAAGTTAGCCCATAAGTTCGTTATGAGTAAAGTTCGGAAAAAACATTCCAATTTAGTATATGAGTTAGAGAACGAAGATGGAACAAGAGCAGGGAAATGGCACGTAAAGGACTTGAAACCAGTTGAAGCGTCGTATCCAAAGGAAAATGATGATCCTGACGATTAATTCCGGTCCGGTCATCTCTTTGATATTAAGTAATGAAGTAGTGGTTTGTTTTGGTTGTTCCGATTTTTGATTTAGTGTCGGTTCACTAATATTGAGTATTTTGTTTGAGAAGTGAAATAAGTGGTTAGAGATTTTGTAAATTTTGTAAGTTTGAGGTGTGCCTTGGTGTGCACGCTGGTCATTTTGCTCGCGCGTTACTCGGAAATGTGTTTGGAGGATGTCTTTGACAGATATCCTTACAATGTAGAAGTAGGTGGGCTATTTGATTGTTGGTCCTGATTTCTACATATCGAGGTAGAGAGAATATTAGATTATTCTTTCCCTTGTTCCTTTTGACCGTTCGAAGTTCTTTGATTTGATAAGGTCAAAGTTGGCTTGGTGAGTCTCACCATTTGGTCCATCACTAATGAGATCAGTTGTTTGTTAGAACTTAGTGATAGGATATTCAGTAGGGTGTAGGATATTACAGCCCTGACTGGTTCAATTTTGTATTTGCATTTGATAAGTAACCTTATGGTTAGGTTACCTTAGTTTTGATTATCTCTTTGCGATAAAGTGATAATATTTTGTATTTGAATTTGTTAAGTAACCTTATGGTTAGGTTACCTTAGTTTTGATTATCTCTTTGCGATAAAGTGATAATATTTTGTATTTGAATTTGATAAGTAACCTTATGGTTAGGTTGCCTAAGTTTTGATTATCTCTTTGCAATAAAGTGATAATACTTTGTATTTGGATTGGATAAGTAACCTTTTGGTTAGGTCACTTTTGTTTTGATTATCACTTTGTGATGATGGTGTTTAAATTTAGACCTATTAGTAGGGTCTTCCTTTTGATTCTCACCTTATAGTGATGATACTTTGAATAGTTATGCTGTTTTGATGAGGAAGCATTCCTTTTTTTGTAGATAGAGCTAATTGAGCTCCTGGAAGTGAAGTTTTTTTGGAATTAGAAATAAATTGTAAATGTTTGGTTATAGGTAATAGATATTAGCCTTGTTAGTAGTAAGAACCCCATGTTAAAGAATCATTGTGAATTTAATCTTTTTGTCCCGTGGAGTGTTTGACTTTCTAATTTGACCCCCTCCCAATTTTGATTATTACCAATTGTGACTCCCCGATTTTGTCTCCCGATGGACGTCAGGTACACGTAGTTACCAACACACTCTCATTTGTAAATATTTGTCCCCTCCATTTGAATAAATTCATAAAATTGCATAGTTAGTTAGGAAGGTAGAAAAGGCTAGTATTGTTAAGATAAAAAATTTTTTTTGTATTTGTTATATTTGAAGTTTTTTTCTTAAAAAAAAATTTTTTCTTTTAGGAAAGGGTAGTGTAACAATTTTATTTTCGCAGTAAAGAATCTATTCATTAAAGGTACAATGAATATTAAAATACCTTTATTAACTAAAATAATGATACGAGTAACAATCAAATTTTTACAGTATTACAATATCTAGAATCATTAGTCTATTTGTTTCGGAGTTCGGTGCATTCCACAGCCACTGGCGCGCGCGTGAGAGGTTTTGACAACCCCACCCGGGACCCTCCCACCATGCAAGAACGCAGCGAAGGCACTCGTCGATAGTTAAAGGCAGCGACAAGATGCAGTTGAAAAGAATGGCGAGTGAACTCCGAGTCGCCTTATTTTTGTGAAACACTTCCTGAGTAACGGTTAGTACATAATCCACATTTTGTATATTCGTTATCATATTAGCTAATTTAAAAATTTATTTAGCGCAACGATAAGTCAGAAACCACAACTACAAATTAGAAACCGCACGACCACTTTGAAATTACAATTTAGAAACCTTAACTTATAGACTACGTAATGAAAAATTATATTTGTAAATAAGATTAGACAACGGAAGATTACGATACAAAAGTAATGCTGCCTTGAATCAATGTAAGAAGTTCGCTTCGTTTCAACACCTGTATTAAAGCATGGAAAACAAGCATAATTAGCTGCAGATCCCGCACGGCGAGGTAGTTTCCATTACAACCAAGGACAACAGCCGGTATTTGGTTCGTAGTAGATTTAAGAACTTCCTCAGTACTTCATTCTGAAAGTACATTATTTCGTTTTGTTTGTTAGAAGTACAAAATTGTTATTCAGTTTACCTGTAACTAAGCTGGTTTTCTCCAGTATCAAATTTGATTTCACTTAATTTCGTAAATATGTGACTACACGTGGCTTCAGCATAAATTAACAGCTGCGATTACGTCACCTGTTTGTTTGAACAATGCCGTCAACAATTGCATAATGGCTAACAGATGTTTAGTATTACAGTACTGCCACTTTTGATAAAATTAGAGAATATCTTTGTGATTATTTTGACTTCAAATTAATTTTAATACCGTTAACTTAAAGAGAAATTTTGTATAGTAATTTGTAAATGACCTACACAGATCTGATTGGGTTAGAAAACTTTAGCATAACCAGTCACACTGAATTGTAATATATTTGAGTAAGGATCAGTTGATAAACCTTACAACAACTTTACAAGTATATCAAGTATTCATTTTATTTTATCACATTGAATTTTATTTACTGAAACAAAGAAAATTCTTTCTAGTAAATTTATAATCCACATTTAAAGTTTTTATTCTGATCTAGTTTGATCAGACCTGATAAACAAAAACAATAAGAATTAAATTTTTATAACTCCATTATGTAGAAAATATTCTTTATGCATTTTAGGTATACTTGAGGGACGCAAATAGTGTTCCCATTTTCTAGGTGACTTAATTATTATTCTTTCTTACAGGAGCAGCGTCTTATTCTGTTAAGACAAGCTTTTGTGTCAGCGAAGGCGATCTTTTTTTCTTTGGGTCTCCACGTCCGCCCTTAGAAATTTGCTATGCCATTAATATAAATCAATCTGGACTTGGTGGCGCCTGTTTGTTTTAGTTTGAGTGTGACCCCTTCAGATTTCGACTTACCCCCATTGCTCATAGCTCTACCCAAGGAATAGACCCTAGTTACGTCGGAAGACTTTGTTTTGCAGACACCTGACTTGGAGCATGGTGATAATAAAGTAGTGTCGGGCTGGTGTTTTAATAAACCAAGAAGAAATGTTTCACTAGCGCCCAACGTGTGAGGCGTCGAAATTTGTTTGTTCAACTTGTGAGGCGTCGAAATTTGTTTGTTCAACGTGTGAGGCGTCGAAATTTGTTTGTTGAACGTGTGAGGCGTCGAAATTTGTTTGTTCAACGTTTGGGGCCCCGAAATTTGTTTGTTCATAATTTGATTTACCCCGAATCTGGACTTGGTGGCGCCTGTTTGTTTTAGTTTGAGTGTGACCCCCCTTCAGATTTCGACTTACCCCCATTGCTCATAGCTCTACCCAAGGAATAGACCCCTAGTTACGTCGGAAGACTTTGTTTTGCAGACACCTGACTTGGAGCATGGTGATAATAAAGTAGTGTCGGGCTGGTGTTTTAATAAACCAAGAAGAAATGTTTCAATATGCCAGCGTGATAAAGCGAACCTAATGATCGTAGGTAGGAGTGCAATTTTGGAAGCTACAGCATAGTCATTTGGAGGATATAACAGGACTCCTATTGGCTAACGCCGGCCACGTGTAACTAAAGTGCCAGCTCATTCTTGATTGCAATCGACCGCCACGCGAAAGTGATAAAAAGCATTTACTACCGAATTTATATTAGCCTACGTAAACACCATAGCATGACAAACATAATTTATCATGAATGGCCGCCATCTTGGATTTATTGTCCGGAGTACCCTCTATTGCACTGTAACATTTTATTTTCAAGTCGTAATTTAATTGCATTGAATCGCACGCTAAGCATGTATTGTTCCTCAGAGATCTAATTATAATAAGATATCTGTGTCGCATAAAGCTATTTCCAAGTACATATCTGTTTGATTGTTTCGTGTTTCCCCTCTGACGCCGCGACCGCTCGACTCTGGTTACGATGAATAGTCGGCCACAGGCAGCAGCTCTGTTAACATGTATTTTTGGCTAGAGGCCGGTAACCTTCGAATCAATTATAAAGTGTGAGATATCTTCTAATAACGGTTGGTAAAGTATGTATTATACGAATTAATGTAATTTGAAGTAATTTATTTAGCGCGACAAGTTAGAGTATAACAACTTAGAGTATAACAACTTAGAGTATGACAACTTAGAATTCGACAACTTAGAATACAACAACTAAAAATGCGACACGTAGGACAGCGACCCTTAGGTGCGACAATGTAAGATGCAACCTTTGGAATGCGTAAGCAACTTTTAGACCACGACAACGATGAACTGTAATTCGACAAGAACAGTCAATTTAAACTTTGCCTGATAAGAAATTTGCCTGAACGGAGATCCCGTCTCAGTTTGTTGTAAAGCACCTAATGCAGTTTTTGGTTAGTAGATAGCTAGAAGATCTTTTTTTTGCATGTGTTTCAAAGTTTAGAACACGTTAACTTGCTTTTATGTTTAGTACACGTAAATTGTAAAAATTTCAATTAATTGTTGAGCTGGTTTTGCAAGCTGTGAAATGAAATTTTGTTGATTTAGCTTTCTGAAGTAACGTGCTTGTTCCATATGAACCGTCGATAAGTTCAACATGTGTTTTCGACGTCATATTTTTCTACTTTGTACAGTCGACAGATGTTGTCTTGAAAGCAAATGCTTTGAGCAGCTGTAATACAATTTAAATAAACATGCCTATTTTTGTGATCAGCTTTATCTATACTTTGATTATTAAACGTAAATTTGAAAGCTCAAATTCTGATTATGTTAGGTACTAGTAATTTGTTATCTACCTGAAAAGATCTGCCCAGGTTAGAATTTAATTCACTGTGTTATGCTTGCCAATCAATTATGTTAGGTACTAGTATTTTGTTATCTACCTGAAAAGATCTGCCCAGGTTAGAATTTAATTCACTGTGTTATGCTTGCCAATCATTATTACTTTAAGTTGTATAACAAGTTCATGTTTTGAGTAAATTAGCTTGATTAATGAAGGAATACAGGAAAGTTAAAACTTTAATTTTGATGTAGTTGATTATGAAATTTTTTTGTTACAAGTTCCAATATTTTAAAAGAGTTTTTTTAGTAAACATTTAGTTCAAACTCTATGACTTTTATTTTGGTCAAGTACGATCAAATCTAATTACACAACGCTAAAATTTTTCTGAGTAATAATTTGATGCCAATATTATATTGGAAATACTTTTTTATTATTTCTTTATATATTTTTACAGGACACAAATAGTGTTCTACTTTTTTATTTATTTAACCATTGTAATTTCTTACAGGAGCTGCATCTTATTTTGTTAAGACAGGTTTTTGTTAACGAAGGCGATCATTTGTTCTTTGGGTTTCCACGTCCGCCCTTGGAACTGTGCTTTGCAATTATCGTCATTATCTCAGGACATGGTGGCGCCTATTTGATTTAGCTTAACTTTGGTTTGCAAACAGAATTCGACTTACCCCCCCACTTCTCATTGCTCTACCCAGGAATAGACCCCTAGTTACGTCGGAAGATATTTGTTCACTGGCGCCCATTTAGAAAAATTTGTAATATTGACGCCGCAACGTATAAAAAATATGCGTGGGGCCAGCCATATATAAAAAATACGCTTCAGCACTACTTTGTCAGAATTGATATTTTGGAATATCTATTATTCCAAGAAATAAACAATTACTTTAAGGAACTTCAGATAAGTTACATATTTTTCGAAAGACTATCGTTAAGCAGTAGTTTCAACTCTGTAGAATGATTAGAAGATACGCGAAATGTTTATCAAATTAAACATGAAAGTAAAAAATTTGTACAAAAATATTGTGTCACAAGATACAATATGCCAATTTGTAAAAATACATGCCGACAGGTCACAGCACACACTGGGAAACTTGAATAAATTGTACAGACTGTAAAAATCACACCCGTGCCCGTGCACCAAAAAAACATGAATAAGCATCACTGTCTCTTTAGTGATGAACGTGTAATGTTTTCACTATTCTGCAATTATCTTAAACAAAAATGTGTTTATATAAAACCACAGCTACAATTTAAATAACTTTGCAAATAGGGATAAAATTATAAATGTAGTGAAAAAATTTTATGATACATAATTTGAATAAATTTCAAATACTTATTTCAATATGTACTTTTCTACATTATCAGCAAACACAAAATAATCTAAAAAGACATCATAAAAGCAGAATAAACAAAAATTCCAACTTTCTCTTATACTTTTGATTAAACAAACAGTACAATGAAAATCAGCTTTCTCAGAAAGTAAACAGTGAGATTTTTCTACCAAGCCCCCTGCAACTCTATTACATACATTTTCAATAAAAGAAACCCCAGCGCGTAATAAAGTATTACCGATTCATAAAATATAGGGCGAGGCATCGAGGCCATTATTAGCAAATCCAGGCAAACAAAGGCCTACGTCAGTAAACCATTTCTCAACTATTTCCCTGCAAATCTTGTACTAAATATTTCTTTCTGTACAGATACTTCCACGTTTGTAATAAATGTGCATTTGAGTAAATAAAACAATTTACATAATGTACAAATGATGGTACAAAATTAGAAGTAGGTATATCACACTATCAGCTTCAACAGGGGTTTCTTGTTAGAAAAAAGCAGCACCCTTACTATTGATCACGTTCCAGATTGCGTCTCATTCAAAATTGCAGCTTCGGCTTTAGCTCTTCAGTTCACTATGGTCAATATCAATTACTGTATAATGCAAATAGGTATAAATATAATTAATAAGATTCATTATACAGCAGCCCTTTAGTTTTCAAATCGCTAAGGCAGTTATATTCACGCAACTAATTATGAAAAGACCTATTTTATTTGACGAAATAAATATTTGGTAAAACGCGCAAGAAGCAAACACATTTTGCAAATTACACGAGTGAAATATATTGTCTTTTTCTAACGTTTTACATACAATGGTATGTCTAACCCCGCTTCAAACGGAATCAAAATATTTTTAGTAGCATAATTATCAATAGCACATTCGGCCATACTGATGTAAATTGACTGGTGTTATGCAATAGGGATCCAACCCACATGAACAATATTTTGAGAAAATGTCGATTAATGTTTAGATTTTTGTTTACTGGTACGAGCACTATTTTGGTGTATTTGGAATATCTTTTATGTTTAATGTAGGTCCAATTGCATTTCTTTTACATATTTTACGAATTTACATATTCGAGAAGCGCTAATATAAAAAATACAGACAACAAACTTCTTGTAAATAAAAAAAAACATTTTATAGTTCTTCTAAGTCAAAGTCTAAGGAATGATTAAATGTTTCTAAATAATCATCACCATCGCAATATTCTTGTCTGGTACTAAGTTAAGGTAAAATTCTTTCTATCATCTGGTATAAGAGAAAAAAAGGGCTTTCAAATTAGCCATTTTTGTTTCTGAAATGGGTCTATCCTCCGGCCAGAGAGAAACGAACTAGACATAAGACAGTAACTTTTCTCCAGATTTTTGCTTGATCTTTCTGTAAACAAATCTCCTTAATTTTAAGTAAGTTGACTTTGTTTCCTAGTAAGTATATTATTAATTTTTATAATTAAAAATATAACAGTGTTTACCTGACGTCTATTCTTCTGTTCGTAATATTTGTCTCCAAGTTGCTGGTACCAATGAAATCCAAACTCTCTAATCGATGCACACGGCGCTTATTTTTTCTCATGTAAGTTTGCATAACATTCTACTATTTCAGAATATATAATATACGTTGGTGATTTTTCAACGCTTTTTCAATATCCGAAAAGTCTACATACTTGATAAAAATGAATGACCTGATATCAAAAAGTTGACGTTAACCTTTTTCGGGAACTGTGGCTTTGTAGTATTGACCGAAGCATTAGAACCGAATAAATACTTTTTACAAACATAAAAATAAAGAAAACTTTAAAAAATTGCCAGTTTTATATTTGTGTTTGACCTCTACAAGAGTCAAACCACACTCTCAACTAATCAACTCAAGTTGTTATGGAGGCAAATATATATTTTCTCAAACAAAATCCAACCTCCTGCGCACCCCTACCCGCTTCACCCTCGACCCATATCATACAGTTGCCTTTCTTTTCTTGTGAATACCCAAATTGTATATCCATAGTTGATTATTATAAAATACTTTGTTAGTGGGTATTCTAGGCAACGAAAGTGTTTTCTCCAAATCAAATGTCAATGTTTCAATGGAATCTGTATTTTAGGCTTCCCTAATGTCATTTTTCATTAGAATTCTGATTATACTAGCTAACTCTTGGTGATTTTGCAATTCATTTTCCAATTTGTTTATCTTTTTTTCGTCAGTCTCATTTTATAATTTAGCAATACTAGTATTACAAAAGTTGCAAGTGTCTTTTTTCTGAGGTTTAAATTGGAGATTAAAATTATCATAAAGATGTGACTTGTATTTTAGGAAACTTCTAATGTGATTTATAATAGACTCCATAGAAACAGGATCTAGTTTTTTCGATTAGAATGATTTCTTCTATTATCAATAAAGGAACTTGAAACTGGATGGCATCTTTAGCAAAGCTGTATTAATGTGCTTAGTTGTCAAACCGTAAGTATTTATTAAAATGTTACAGCATACTACTTGTTTTAATGTGTAGCACCTACTAAAGTTCCTTGTAGACTTGACGCGACATTCGGAGCTACTCGTTTCAAGGAAAGTAGGTTTATAGCATCAGTGTTATAACATGGTGAACACCGTAAAGAAACTATTTCAAGAAAAGAGCAAGTTCAGAGCTCAATTTTAGTAACTTATTTATATTCATTTTGTTGTTAATGTGTACACAAACATATATTTTGTAAATAAAGTGTTTTCTCTTTTTTAGTCTTAAAGTTGAATATCAAAATAACAGCTTAAATATTTAGTTACGTAAAAACTCATTACATCACTAAGAATGTAATGAAACTGAGTTGTGAAAAATTTGATATAAAAAATGCCATTAAAAGTTTGACATTTCATAGCGGGGTCGGATAATAGTTATTTATGCAATAAGTGAGTAAAGTAATACTTTTTTCACGAGTAAGAAAATTTGACCCCTACGAGTGAAAAAAAGTTCTTTAATCAAGAGTTTCATACAAATTTTTTTCTACGTCCGTAGATAAATAAATTCGATCAAATTATATTCTTTTAAATACTGCTCCTTAGATTTCTCAGGCAAATATTCATTGTAGCTGCATTTCGCTGGAACTACATCTTCAGGTGTGCAGATAAATGACTCATCACTATCATTATCCATCACTCTACTTTTATTAACGGAATAACAGGTAGCTATCTCAAATCGTTTAAGAACAGTTTTGACAGTTTCGATGACATAGAGCGAAGAATTTAAAGCACACTACGTTTGCACAAACATTTTTAATTGCGTTACAAAGTGACTGGCTACGACTCTTTTTCTAACGCAAAAGCGTGAAGAAATGAACCGCTAGGACACTTTTTTAACGCTTTTTGATCGATTCAATAATCACATACTTTATGAACGGAAAATAATTTTAAAAAACGCGAGTTTTATAACAGTCATAAAAAAATATATTATTTGGAATCATAAAAATTTATTTACCTATGAAGAATTTTCCACATCAATATAAAAAAGTAAAACCCATAACATTTACTTTCATTTATTGTTCACACGACGAGCTAACGTATATTAAATAACCTTGCTATAAAACTGAAGTCTCGATAAATATCTGCAAAGTTTCTGTGTTAATAAGTTTATAAAATGAAAATATTAAAGCACGCAAAAGATGAGGTTTTCTTCGATTTTCTGCAATAAGATAATTGACCAGTATACGTTTTGAAAACACAGATATACATTTATTTATACATTACTATATGGAAAAGTACTGTCGCAACTTAAGGTAGATGGGTTTCGATACACTCTGTTAAAGAACAAAATACTGTATTGAAGCCATGCTACATGTTCCATAGGGTCTAGAAAATGTTACACAGTTCTCTCTCACAATCTTAATCGCAAAGTTGGTTTGCCGCAGTTTCTTTTACCGAGTTAACTCATTCATGTTCCACATCAGGCCCTGCCGACCTTTTTAGTGGATGGGGTCATATAGTAGACATGTAAGGTTTTCAAGAATCGTATGAATAGAAACTTCTATTTTATTCATAGCTTTGGCTGAAAATTAATATTCTTATGTTTACGTAAAGCTGCTTATTAAAAAACGCATCAAAATCCTCAAAAAATTAGTAAAATTATAGAATGTATAAATATTTTTATTAATTTAACAAATTTTTACATAAATACACAAAACAAAAAGTTTCAAAATTAGCATGGATCGGTAGTTAGGCAACCACGAAAATACTATACATCTATGTGGTTAAGAACATATTAACTATGGCACCTGCCTCTGATCGTGTTTCTTTTTAATATGGGACGCCCGACGTACATACCACACAGCACAAATGCATACGCCTGGAGTTTTCTAGAAATTTAGGTGTACCTTTTAACAGATGAATCACAAGACGCTGTCCATGTTCTTCGAAATATAGATATGAAGAGTAAGTCGTTTATTTCAAATACTGTAACAACTTCTGGACACTTATCGGCATTGTAGACCTGTGTATCCCGGACCTACGTCAATCTTCTGTTTACGAGCCATCTTTTAGACCTAGCGCGAGTAACAATATTATCTATTTGCCTTTAATTAAAATGCCATCAAATCAATAAAAGAAGTAAAAAGGGTAAAAAATACCAAGATATATGATGTCCAACTTCTGTATTGAATTTAAAGGTAAACCAGCATGTTTGCTATGCCCCGGTTTTCAGAGAATCAAATTTATATACTGTGATGCAAAATATAAACCTAAAAACTTACTGCAATCAAAAATTAATTTATCCGTCAAAAAGAGAAAAAATTAGAAATCATCAAAGCGAACTATAAACTAGTGAATACTATTACTCAGCGACAATTTTTTTTTAGTAGAGAGTTTATCAAAAAGTGTATTTTTGTCCCAGAGAAGCTATCAGCCTAACGAAATGGATTTGTCTCGCCAAATAAGTCACGTGTCGCATTAAAGAAATCCAAGAGGACCTAGAAAATCAGATGTGCAACAGGCTAAAAATGTCATTACTTTTCACTTTCATTAAATAAGTGCATCTATGTAAACCGCACAATTGATCCATTTATATTTTTTCGTGGATACGACAATAATGTCACAACCAAGACAGAATTCACCGGTATAGATATTTCAAGAAATTTCTTCATGTAGCAAATACCAATTTGCAACAGATTCATAATCTCTGTAGAGTTACCGCTGGTGGTGCACCTCGTATAATTGGCCTGGAAAATGGATTTCTAGCCAAAGTCAAACTTTTCACGAAAGCTTCCTGTTTATATACATTATTTGATACATCTACAGGCATTATTTTACAATATTTTAAATATGATGCCTGCCATGGATATGGTAAGAGAAGTCATTAATTTCATCCGCTCACTAAACCGAAAGCAACTCTAAGAATTTTTCACTCTAAAAATGAGTATGAATATGTGATTTGCTGCAATCAAATGACGTGGTGAAACTGAGCTAAAGTTTTAAAACCGCTCTTTGACCTGCTGGTTGAAATAGAAATATTTCATCAAAAGGCCGTTTCTAAGTTCTTTTGGATACCTTAGTGCCAATTAAAGCCAAGAACGTTCCACCTCTTCGTTGGTCCCTCGGACGTGTCGTAGCGATACATCCGGGAACTGATGGTGTCGTTTGCGTTGTCACCATCAAGACCGCTCAAGGCGAGATGAAGCGCCCTGTCGCTAAGCTCTGTTCTTTGCCTTGTTGTAATTTGTGTTCTGTTCGCATTAATTGTTTCTTTGTTTTTTCTTCGCATTAATTTAGTTTTTTCTTTATGTTCGCCTTTTCTACATTTCCGTCACACCCTTGGTAATTATTTTCCTTTCAAAAATGCCTTGCATTTTGATGGGCGGTATGTTCCGTTTGTATTTATAGATTAATTTACTGTTAGTTATAACATAATTATAGCATATGAATAATTGATAAAAATTTGCGCTCTCAGTTCAAGTTAGCTCGCAGGTAAACTCATATCCGCCTTGTGGACACTATATGTCATTAGATTTGTCGCGATTCAGCCTTCAAGCTACTCTGTGTTATTGATGTACCGTTAAAACTTAGTTAAAAGTGTGCTGTGCGTCGCAATGGTTTCTTGTTAGACAGATACGACCTCCTGTCAAAAAGTCGACTTTTTTTACCACTAGTTCTTCGAACACCGATAATCTAATAACTCAGGTAAGTACTTGAAGGTTTCCGCTATTCTAATTGTTTTCGTATACATATCCACTTATCTCACCATCTGTGGTTATCGAAGGTAACCGCCGCATTAATAGTTCTCCAGTAAATCCTTTCGCACAATTAACATTAGTTGAGAATATTGCAAAATCAATACCTGTAGTTGCTTATAATAATCATCAAGATTACGTACAGTAATTTTTTTCGTCATTAGGTTTTCGATCTTGGAACTGGTTGGAGGTGTACCTCCATTGATTCCTATTCTGAGCTAGCCTACAGATTTCCATGAAATTCCCCCAGCCTACATCTTTCACTATTTGTGTGCAGTAGTCTAACCCAGGTCTACCTACCTCTCTTTTTCCTATCTCTGCTTGTAATATATTCCGCACTATTCCCTCATGCCTTAGTATGTGACCTATCATCCTATCTCTCATATTCTTTACCGTTTTCAACATATTTCTTTCTTCCCCTGCCATTTCCAGTACCTATTTTTTCTTAACTTTGTCTGCCCACAATATCGTCATCATATGTCTGTAGTACCACATTTCAAAGGCTTCTATCTTTTTCCTGTCCGCTTCTCCTACTGTCCAATTTTCTAAGCCGCACAGTGCTGTTGCTCCACACATATGTTTTAAGCAATTTTTTCCTTGTTCTTATGTTTGTTGTCCTTGAACACAGTAGTTGCCTTTACTTGTTAAATTTGTGTTAATCTTTGTTTTATATCTTTTGCGCTCTTCCCATCTTGCGTTATTTGGGTTCCTAAGTAACAGAAATACTTAACTTCTTGTAAGCACAGCAAACGCCTCATGAATTCATCAAACATAAAGATAAATGTGGATGCGGTGTAATAATATTGGTGTTAATGTGACTTTTTTTTGTTGAAAAAACAATAAACGTCAATATGAATTGTGAGATGATAGAACTTTCTGTTCCCGCAAATAGATAATACTGACAGAGAAGGAACTCTTTTATTTTTAGCAAGATAGTGCCACAATCTGATATAGCGTTCGTGCACGTGAGACATTGAACAATGGGTTTGACAACATGTGGATTAAAAGGGAACGCCCTATTCCTTTACCATCAAAAAGTTTAGACCTTCCTCCCCTACACTTTCTATTGTGGGGCCATGTAAAGAAAATAGTTTACTCAAAAATACGAAATGTCAACCACCTGAGACAGAATAATCGATGCTCTGTTGCAACCACCAATACAGATATGTTGGCGAGAACTTAGAACGAGATCAATTACTATCTAGATGTCTGCCATGTGGTGAATGAGGCACGTATTCAAATGTACTAAATAGTAGGAAAAAAATAATATAGAATTTGAATACATGTATTTATTTTTTGTCATACTTTGTTTTTAATACATATTTTGTTTAAAGTCTAGAAGCTTCTTTTATACACACTGTGTATTAAAAACTTACTACTTTGTCGAGGTTTCTAGCTATGTAAAAATCACTAATTTGGACTGTTTGATTTCTTTCTACACGTCCACGATTTATACATTAAACTTAATTATGGATACATTTTACAATGGATGAATATTTTGAAGAAACAGTAACTAACTAATATTACAGATTTATATCCATGAAATGTTGAAATCATGTTACCCTTATTCTGTGAATTGACTAAGACGTCCATAATCTTAACAAAATAACAACATGCATATGTTATCTGTTTCGCTAATTGTAGGTTCATTTTGTTCAAAATGACCAGGATGTATCTATCATCTTAATCAAATGGCCACCTGTCTATCTTATCTCATATTTATAAACCGCAACGGTTGAAAATTCAACATCATCATTGGGATGATTTCTAAGGCATATGCATATTTTTTGTATACTAGATAAGTTTCCGTTTTTAACTGTGACGTGTCACATTAATATGGATGTAATTTAAACTATCTATGACTGATATGAATGATTGCCCTTTAATAACGATCAGAAGAGAAAAGTAATTGCGGCATAGATGATATATTAGGCGGCTCCGTGCCGTAGTTCGTATACGTGTGACTACTACGCCCAAAGTCCCGGGTTCGAATCCCGACACGGTTCGCTTGAAAAATGTTAGGCGAGCATTTTTCACAAAAATACGTCCTCGTTCGGATGAGAGTTAAAATGGAGGTCCCGTGTGCGAGTGTTGTCACGCACGTAAAGATCCCTACCTTGCTTGGAATAGCAAGGGTTCGGCAAAATTCCAAATTTTCCAGGTAAAAAAAACTCGCTTCCTAGCCAATGTAGTAGCTTCTGGTGGAGCATTGGAAAATCACATGTAGGGGCATAAATGACATCTCGTGGTCGAAACCATCAATTTCAGTAAATTTGAAATATTCTGCATTATATACGAAGTGTTGTAGTAGAACGAGAAGATCAAGAGAAAGAAAAGTCCTTACCCTTAGCTTGCATCGGTGTAATGGTACAGAGCAGTGACCACAAGTGTCCCTAGAGAAATAGTGATTTTCGACAAACTTTGGTAACTTCAATTTTTATACAAAAGACTGTCCATAATTAATATTAGCACTTTATAACACCAGGAGACACCACAATGCGATTGTTTGAAAACCCATAGACAAAAAATGCTTACGTCAATGAACTCAAAATAATCCCCTCGCTCTCCAAACTATTACAAGGCTCTAAATATTTGATTCATGAAAGGAAGTTTCTCTTTTATAATTAATAAGACCATCAAGTACTTCAAATAACCGACTTAACATATAAATAATATAGTTACCGACTAAGTACAAAAGTTCATGAAATTATAAGTTGGGGTTGTGTTTTAGGAGAAAGGAGAGTCTGCAAAGCATCTCGCTATCGATTGCGTTCGTCTGTGCTACATTCAAAACTTTAGTCTGCTTTCAGAAAGATTCTCTTTAGCTTATGTCAATTTTATTTCACACAGAGTAGTGAATAGAATGACGTTATCTTTTTGGCGTCGTCCTAAATCTTTTAAAAAAGTAAAAATCATACACGAAAATACATTTTTGATTGAAGTCTTAATAAAAAATTTCTTTGCGTGTGTGAACAACATGTATTGTAATTATAATATCGATAACATGAAAAACAGCTCGCCTGAGTGTTATACGCTTCTCGATTATAAAGCTAATGCATATTAAACATCCATTGTTCCAAAGCAGGAAATTTCAGAAAACACTTGACTCGATTCTCGATTTTATAAAACAAGAATATTAAGATACACAATACAACGCCTTTTTTTAAAGCAGTGAGATTTTCAGGTACTGGTGAATTTGTAGACCATTTTACCAAAATATTTTTCTAAAATTGTTCAATTATCAAACATTGGCCGTAACAGCAACTATCAATTTAGTACATTTATAGTACGTTTACTCGGAAGCGTTGATAATTGAAATTGGATTCTTCTTTTAACTCATGTAATATAAGTATGGGATATTTAGAATGTTCGCATTTTAAGACCCAAGTGTTTAGAAGAAATCGTTAAAAATATAATTATTTTCAATAAACGGTTTTAAAAGTATGACGTTAAAAAATTATCTTCTATACCGACAATGTAAGATTATATTTAAATGTATACTTTGATGCGAAATACACATTGTATAAGTAATTTGTCCCATTTGTAAGTCATAAGTTTTGGTTGAACACGACACCAATCAGGAAAAAAACGAAAGCAATAAAAAGACGAAAGAAAATATTAGTTGTACATTATGTCTATTCCAATTTCCTACAAACCTAGATTGCCCATCTTAAATCACGTCTAACTTGCCCAATTTTTTAGCATAAACGCTGAATTTTTGGAAGCCCCCAACACAAACGTAAGAAATAAAACGGTTTCAGAATTTTGAATTCTTCACAGGGTCAATTTCAGCATCTTGCAAAGTTTGATTAGCCACTTATAACTTGCGCAATTTTTGAGATAATTCCTGAATGTTTCGCACTGCTCGACGGAAACACGGTACAAACAAAGGAAATGAGGAAAATAAAAAAATTTCAATTCTTTTTGGTGTCCATTCCAGAATCCACCGAAGTTGAATTAGCCACTTTAAACTATGTATAACTTGCACAATGTTTGAGAAAAAACGCTAATTTTTTGCATTTGCCAGCACAAACGAAGAAAATATAGAAAATTAAAAATTTTAATTCTTCATGGTGGTGTCCATTCCAGTTTCCTGAGAAGTTGAATTAGCAACATTAAATTACGTATAACTTATGGACTTTTTGAGCACGAACGTTGAATTTCTGGCACTCTACAGAACAAACGCAACACGAACGAACCAAATATTTATTTTATAAGAATTGCATGGTGTCCATTTCAACTTAACATATCAAATGCAATTTGTTTAGCTGCAATCAATCTTATACGAAAGGAACCCGTTATTTTATCCAAAGTTAAGAAATGTTAAGTTCATTCGATAAATTTTCGTAAAAGCCCTGTGCTCTTCCCATTCTCTACCATACTACTAAATTTTAATAAAGCAATGTGTTACTTGTATAACCATACGTATACAAAAGAATTCAGGTATGAAAGATTCAGACGGCCGTGTATAAATATATTGCTGAAATATTTTAAATTATGAATACATTTACTTGGCATCATGTGCCTGTTTAACAATGTTTAACAAATAAGACATGAATCAACAATATTAACAGGTAGTTTTTTATCTTTTAGCACAATATTAACAGTTGCGGATCATTTATTGTACACGTGTAATTTTCAATTATTTTGCACTTAGGAATTTGAAATACATCACTTCTGTTAACTATAACTGGGGGTCAGACTATCTTGACGTGTCATTCGCTGAGGGAGTATAATTGTAAATATCTAATTAATCTTTTTCTACAAATTCGGATTAATCTTAAGAGTGTGTATATAGTGACCTCCAATATGCACCCATCTTTTGTATACAGTTACTAGATGGGGAATCAATTAGAAGGTACACTTTTGCAGTGTATTACAGTCAATTTCACGTCATAGATAGTAATTTTTGTTGCCAAATGTAATCCAAAACTATGTGCATGTGACATTTAGTAGAAATTAAATGCTACGGGTTGGCAACACTTTGCGCTGTTGTCATTAGGACCTTGTTAACTTTCATTTCATTTTGCATCCGTTGGCTATTATTTCCGGTTTGTTGTATTTAGTAATTTTACGAATTTTTCTTGTCTATTTTGTATTAGAACTGTACTCTTCAGAACAAATTTCGCTTTATGTATTGTTATTCTGGATGTAATTTATGGCAACAGCAACTGCTGGTCGATATGACGTCACTACACTGTTTCGTGAAATAGACTATAACTAATTTTACACAACATGTTAGTCTGCCAATAACTCTAAAAACTATGAGAATCATGGGGAAAACGTGTACCACCTTGTAACTTTGAAAAAAGGGTGTGTTCTACGTATTAAGTTAGTTATAACTGAATGTGCACTTGTCACATAGAAAGTGAGATGTACCATAAGAAAGAAAATATATATATATATATATATATATATATATATATATATATATATATATACATATATATACACTAAATAGTTGAGAAAAAGCATATATATTGGCATTCATTTTTAATTTACGAACTAATTTTCTTCTCCGAGTAATGTAAGTCGAGTAATCGATGTCATAAAATAAATTTAAAAGAGCGTCTTGGTATAATTCTCGGGGGTGGGTGATTGTGTGGCAGCTCTGAGAATGAGTCAGTTAGTGTATGATAACAAAAAGACGTTAGCATTTGAATAACCTTCAAAAGCTCAATTATAACAGAGGGTAGAAGGAAATATTTTCTTAGTATTGTTTGTAACAGGCGTAAAAGTGTTTTAAACAAGCTTAATGGTTACAGAGGGGCAGAAACAAAACATCACGTTCTTAGTATTTGTATACGAGTTTGAAAGTAGTTTTGGTCAAGGATTTCTGAATATTGTTGTAAATATGTTCAACCGTCGTTAAATTTCTACGTATTTCAACAGGGAGCGTGCACACTTGGGGGAAATGCAGAGAGACAAGGTAAGAATGAATTTAATATGTACGAGTGAGATACCGCATGTTCTATAAACATCATTGGTAGATTGTAACATTTAGTGGGAATAAAAGAGATAGCTTACAAGTACAAGCTGCTACAAATAAATAGAAATGGAGTATCAGATAGAATATATGTGTAAATGAAACAGGATTATTTGGAATATTGCTTGGAGAGGGCTATTGCGTCAAGGACAAGAGTAAGTTGCAAAGAAAACAAGGGATGGAGATTGTAAGTAATTGGATGGAAGGAGACCGATAGTTCCATAGAAGGGATGTTATTGTAAACGTTTGGAGAGTAGTGGCTTAGATTCGACGAAGTTGATGTCGTTTAGAGCGCGAAACTTGTGCCTTCGTAGAAAAGAGTTTGTTTGTGACGTCAAAATTCTGAGATTTCGGTGGCAGTTGATAATAGGGTAGAAATTTACAAAGAATTGATGAAGGCTAAATAAGTATTTTTCGGAATTAAAGTGGCAGTTGAGTATTTGTTGGGAGGGGTTTTAAGAAACGTGTTAACCGTTTGAAACTTACCAAGTAGGCTGTTTTGTTTGTATCAAGGGAGTTGCGAGTATTTTGAAGCTTAAGGGGGCAAAAATGGGCTATAAAAAATACCAGCAGGAGGTAGTAGGGCTCTCTCTCTCCCTCTTTCTTTTGATTTTCATGGACGCGTCTGCGAATAGTAGTGAATAAGTAATAATATAATACTTGAAATAAAAGTTATGCACAAGTTGGTGTAAAATATTTGTACTAGCAGTATTTGAATTAATGCAAAGATAGCTCCGATGCATACTTATGATAGTAAGTACAAACTGGTTTTTATATGGTTGTTGGTGCAAGGGATGCACAAAAATGTAGTAGAGATTGTTGAAGGATCGATTTGGTGGTGTATCCATGGTCAATTGAATCAGTAACAGAGTTGGTGGAGTCCGCTGTATCGTCAAGTGGTGATAGAGAAAATAGAGTAGCAGCGTGCAGTCTTAAATGGTAATATACAAGTTGGGAAGGTTCCAGAACATGCAGTCATAGACGAGGGCAACAGTCACCGATGGTATGATTGTGGACACATGTGTAGTGGTGCATTCCAGGTAACAGATTTTTGTGTATAATTGTTTTGTGGATTTATTTTGTGTGTAATGACATTTTATGGCTTATGGGTATATTTCTATAAATTTAATGGACTATTAGGTACCGAATGAACTTTTATGATTTACTATTTGACCATGTTTTTATGTGGGAATTTTATATGTGTAAAATAATTTATGTAATATTTGTGTATGTACAAGGTAAAAGGAACTTATAGTATTTGGCTGTGCGAAAATTAGCACGAGTGTGTATAGGTTTCACTATGAGCTCATTAAAACTGGGGTAACGTAAAGGGTATGAAAAGACCCTGTTACTTTAAAATAAAATTTAATCTGTGGATAAAAATTTAATCAGGAAATATTTGGAAAATGTATTATTCCAAAGGTGAATGTATTTAATTTAATCAACGTGTGAAATAAGAATTGATGAGCATTTTAGTGTAGTATGTTGTTATGAATAAATCGTCACTGTAGACGCGTTTGCTTTTTAGTACGGTAGTATATTTCAGATAGCAGCTGAGCAGCCGTGGCAAACTTTTCTGATGAAGCTGTGATTTGGGGATTTATAGCAAAAAGTTGGCAGTAGTTTGGCGTCCATTAAGGTAGGTCATCATCCAGGATCAGGTCAACTTCAGAGAATAAAATGACACTCAAACTGTGGATCTTCTTCATAGCGGGCAGAGTTTTTCATAGCAATATATATATATATATATATATATATATATATATATTGCTATGATAATAGGGTTATTTAGGGGTATATAGGGTCACACACGTAGTATATTTCATGTAAACAACGCCAAAATCAAGGAAACTAAACATCTGAATCATAAAAAGTACACAATTCGTTAATTACGTAAAAAGCAAATATCAAGGACACTATATAAAATCTACAACTAACTTTAGTCAATAAAAGGAAGCCTCATTCTTTAAATAAATACAAATTAGAAGTATCTAAAGTCAAACAAACATGAATTTTTTTAACTCGACGCATTAATAATCATGCGTGCTTACAACAAACAGGTCTTTCAAAACAAGCATGTTTCAGAACGTAAAAAGTCAATAAAAATGCATCTAATTTACGTCATCTGTTAAAGAATCCCATTAAAAAATTTAGCCCACGTGATGTTTTAAATATATAAATCGCTACACTTTCGAATAAAATCCAGCATGTTGGATGAACAAAATATGGAACAAGTTTGCATACGTGCGGAATTAAAAGGGAAAATTGAATAATTTCCTATACAAAATACGAAAACATGATATTAAACGGTACAAGGTACTAGAGCCAATGAATCCCACAATATAAAGTTTTGATGTCTACATAATTTGGGAAGCATTGCAACAAAATTTAGGATAGGTAACTTTATGTAAAATCCGAAGGCTTTCATGATGAGACAAGTGCAACGCCTCAACCAAGATAATGCGCAATTAAGCCAATGACAGCATGGGGAAGGGCTTACCTTTATATATTACACAAAGCGGTTAATGGTCAGTCTCTACATAACTGAAGCACAAATTGTACTAGTTTAAACTAAAATACTATGCAACGTTCAAGTGTGAAATTAAAACCACGATTTATAAGTGAAAGTTCATAATTAAAAATTTCAAGTACACGTGCACGTTCAAATATACAATTCGCCGTTGACATATGACGTAAGTCCATATTTTACTTAAGGTAAACATGATCTTTAACATTTATTAACTTAGGGCACTGAAAAATTCTCTCAGGAAATCTAAGGAAACTGAGAAAATCTACTAAAAATATACCGAGAGATTTACGAAGCGATTTAATAAACAATTCACGAAACAAATTCAATAAGAAATTTAGCGCAAAAATCCAATACTACTAGTAACAGATGTAACAAAGGAGAAAATTCTGAATCGGGAAGTTAAGCTGAAACCAACCCAAGGGCACTGTTTAGCAGCACGTAGCGGCAGTACGCGGAACTAGACATTCGAACCAGGAAATTAGCCTGGAAAAATACCAGGTTAGCGATAATTAATTAATAGCATAAGACTCAATTTTTTGAACATTTAAAACTTTCATGTGCTTAGATATTCATGTGAAGAGTCATCAAAAATTTTGATTGATACGTAGAAATTACGTTAAGAGAACGAAGGGTCATTGAACGTTCAACGAGACTTCCAATATAATACAGTTATTTTTGCTGGCTATATATTTTTAATATGGTTATAATTTGGTGGTGAACAGACTTATACAATTGTTTTAAATAGCAAATAATAGTAGGAAGGTTGTAAAAGTGCAAATTGTACATACTTCTTGATTTATTATACAAATTTTTTGTTATTCAGCTTATCTTATTTAGGTATAAAGTGTTAGAGAAAAAGGGTGTAAAAATTTCTCTTTTACCGTATCGTCGTGCACTCTGTGTGGGGTTGAACTGAGCTAGTCGAGGCATAAACCTAATTGTGTGAAATTTAAAATTTATTCTAGATTATTTAGGAACACAGAGCGGTAGCGGACAGCAGGCAACTGTGCGTTAAATACATCAAAGTACGGCGATATCATAGCAATATATATATATATATATATATATATATATATATAGACACACGCACGCACGCACCTACGCACGCACGCACACACACACAGGGTTGTCAATATAAAAGAGGTCCGGTAGTTATTTAAAAGTAGTAAATACAGAATATTATGAATGAAAATATACTAAACATTTAATAGTTCACAGGAGGTGTTGAAAGTAGTCACCATGAACTTCGATACACAAATTAGCACATTTCAACATGTTTTCAAAAACTTTTATCACTTCATTTGGTGTAATTTCCGCAATTTCATTGCGAATGTTCGTTTTAACTCTTTGCGAGTTGGTAACATATTTTTGAAACACAGTATATAGATGTGTACTAGTTACGTTTAACGCATATAAACATGGTTACAAAAGAAATTTCATTCATATTTGATAATTGGGGGATCGTGTTTTAAATATAATTTACGTTTACTGTATAAAGAAAGATTATAAAAGAATTTTTATTTATATTTAATAACGGAAAAATCGCATTTGAAAGTATTATAAAAGAAAATTGTCATTGAATAACTGAGGGATCGCATCTTAAATATTCTAAAAAAAATTTCATTTGTATTTAATATCAATCAGAGGAGCATTAAGCTCTCTAGATAATTTAATAGTAGTGTATACTATGTTAAATTAAAATACATATAATTTTCTAAAACAATAAAATTTGGTAAAATTTGTATGTGTGTGATAGAGATATAATATAAGCGAATTACTTGGACGGATATTTAATTTGTCGATTTGTCTAAAAAAATTTTCATTTTTGTGTCGGTATCTCATGCTTTTGCGTTTGTTCTTTTTTTGCATTAAGACCTGAAAGGGTAATCGTCTTTATGCTTTTAGTGACGCAAATTTAAGTAAATGATACGAAAGCATCAATTTTAAGTTTGTTAAATAATTTATTTGGAATTAAGAAAATAATATACATATCAAAAGTGCACTTTCATGTTAAAAGTTTTATAAGTAATGAAGGTAATAAGAAATCTGGTTCTTTTTATGTAAGATGTGTTTATGAATCTGTGTTATTTTAACAAGGCTGTGTATTTGCAAGAAAAAGACTCATCTTTCGTAACGGGAACCTTATAATGTTTCTAAATCGAATTCGCCTGTTAAACATCAAAGAAGATTAACAGACTGTTTTATCATAACATTAGGTTAAATTTAGTCTTGGAGGCATTAAAAGCTATTAATGCACAATGGTAAAATGTATAGAATATACTCTGGTTACACGATTATATCTCACTAATATAGAAAATGTTTAAAAGAAACCATCCTTTGTATAACTATTAATTTTCACTCAGATTTAATTTTATTACATAAAAAAATTCACTGATGTTAAAACTATCGCGACTCTATATCAATAATAGCGTTTGAATTTTTCACCTTAATCTTACTCGTTTTAAATCTCGTCTATTAAATTTTCATAGTTTTATTCTGTTTTACGACTGAATAAGCCTGAATGTTTCTGCTACATTTGTTGTATTAAAAGTTGTATATCTGATTCTCAGATACGTTCATTTAAAATATCTCCTAATTTCATGAAATTTCAAGTAAGAACGTCTAAAATTTTGCAATTCTGTACCAAATGACACCATGAAAAATCGTTGAATGATATTTTTACCCAGTAAAAAATTCTATAAAAAATTTCTATCCGCTTTTTGAAAAATTTACTTTTCAACTTGATCAACTTTTTAATTGCTCTTTACAATACGTTATAAGCGTAGTTTTGTAATAGGGTTTTTTGATATATAGTGTCAATGGAACAAAAGCTCCAGGTACCGTTGCCGGAAGGCGGCTAATGGACAAGTCCTTATGAACTAGCTCTAGACTTACTTCAGTGGTTGAGCGATGAACAAGAGACGCTATGGGGGAAGCGAAGAAAACTACTATGATAAAAAAGTTGAGCGACTGCCTTAAACAAACTAGAATAATAAGCTAACCTAGGGATGGTACAGGAATCCTATGGTCATGTATCGTAATGACGATCAGTTAGCACAAGCATGAAGTATATTCCTGAAAGAAACACATTTTAATGAAATACAATTATAAGACCGTAATTTGCGTCTCAAAATTCAAAATAAAATTAACAGTAAAGAACACAAAATCCTTGTTACACTAAACGTTTAAAGTTTTACACAAATAATTTACTACTCTGTATAAGTTAGTACTACTTTAACAAATATTCGTATCTCTCACCCCAATTATATTTATCTTAAATCACCAAATATATAGTTTGCAAATAAAATTTTAAAATCAGTTCATACATATAATTGTAACTTAATTATTCAACAAGAAAAAATGAGACAGGAAAAAGATACTCTATATAATTGATCTTATACTAGAACTTAAGTGGTGTAATATAAATATCTGATCGAATAATTTTATTTTGTATGTACAAAACTTTTTATAATAACGTTGATACTTGAAATATCTAATAAAATTATTTTTGGAATACACTCAAAAAATCAGCTACTTCATTTATGATTACAGACAAAAAGTAATTCTCTAAATTATGTATACACACATACTTTTACAATTAGCTATATTTGAATTCAGAGTTCTCACATTAAGTACCTAAGTTGTAAAATCGTGTATTAAAAAATTGATTCTCAACAACATTCTAGAAAGGTAAAAATTTTCGTAGATTTCAATTAAAATAATATTTTCGACACTGTAGGCAATTTATTGTTAAACTGTTCTACATGAATTGAAAACTTAAGATGGACAGATTATGGTCCACAATTTTGTAAACACGTAAATACTTATATGGGGTAGTATAAACCTCTTTTAATATTTCTAGTTTGCATGTGTTGAACTTTGAATTATAAATTGTATCAAGTAACCGTAAATATTTCAAAGTTTGAAACTATTTTTCGCCTCCACTCGTTGGATACAAGTGAAGCTTTATCCTTTTTTACTTGTTCGCGGCTAAGTCTGGGAATTACCCCAAGGGTGAGCAATGAGAATGGGCGTGGGGATGGTATAAACTCAACAATAAGCTAACATAGAAAGAAAAAAGGGAAATTGAGCGCCACTGTATCTATATGGACAACACAAGAAATTCAATACTCCTATGAGAAGATACAGAAACTCATTGGATTTAAGCACCATAAAAAAACTTACAACTTAATGAACTACCACATCTGGAAACCTCTGGAACATACTTACAACCTCTTCCATCTCGATGATCCTGAAAGAAAAAGTACACAACAAATTTTCTATTAAAAAGACACGGTTTGTGCTTTTCAATAAAAGAACATACTAATAATTATGAGTGGATAATCTTGAGATTACCACACCAGAGGTATTTTAATTAAAAATGGATATCTAGAATGAATAAATTGTAACATATCTGTGCTTTTAAATTATTTCAGCATTCGTCTAATTTCATTATTCAAAAAATTTATTTTCTCTGAGATATTCTTATTAAAATTAATTATGCATGGAATAAAAAAACTTGAGTCCAAAAATGTAATTTAATATAGTTTCTATCTTTTTGTTTTTTTTTTGTTAATTATGGTTACAAATACAAAATAATAAAATTGAATTCTGATTTTTCTAATGAATCTGTCTTGACATAACAAGACCTTACGATTAATAATACGTTAAAACAAGATTCCTGATACCCAACGGACAGATCTGTGTATTGGTTTACATGTATATCACATCAATTTAGTTCATATTCTTTATAGAAAATTTAAATCACATGTAGCTAATTTGAGTAAATAAAATTTCAAACTTATTCAGATATAGAAATGATTAATGACCTTATTAAAGATTAGACATCTGTAATGAACTTTTTAAAAAACAGGAAGTGGACTTTAGAATCACAATACTTTAAACACATGTATATTCCACGTGTCTTACAAAATTATCTTACTAGTACTTCATAACAATCATAAATCACATTATTATTCGTGCACAAAATTTAGCATGATTAAGCAATCCTCTATTAAAATTTTATGTGAACACTTTTAAAAGTCTGACAAACATAGGAACTGAAAGCTTTAATACCTGTGCTTACTGAAGAAGTTACCTTTTGCTATCGAACTGCGATGCACATGTTCCGGATCCTGCTTACAAATTTGATGCGAAGAAACATCGAACAAAAGCTTTACATACTTCGTTAACAACAGTTGCCCCAATCACTATATATAACCAAGGTTATTTCATGCGCGTTAACAATCACCGACCTGCCTAACCATTTTTAAGAGGAAGCGTGGTCTATTGCCTTGCCGGAGCTACAGGAATGACAGCTCTTCTGGGCCCCCAAGACGACCACCTCTCCTGCCCCTACCATGATATATTTATTCTCAGGCTCCACTTGTCACGAGCCCGTGTCCCCATCTTTATAAGTTGCAGCTTCGCTTACATGTTAAACTACAATGGCCGGCTTGGCTTTCCGTACCGTCCACGAAAAGAACAGCTCGTACGTCTTGCGCGTCAACTCGTGACCCTATTTACGCAAGCGCTATCTTAATTTTAACAACTGAAAGGATATAATCCGCCTATGGATTAGGCAACACAAATGACTTGTTCCGTTTTAAATAAGTTTTCACAGTGTATATTGTTATTAAATATTTCTTGGTAATGCATTTAAGCTAATTAAATGGTAATAATTTCCTGTTCCATTGTGGAATTGTTTCTTTCAGATATAACTATATCGAATACAAAAATCAAATATCACATATCTACAATGCATAGATGTGATTTCTTCAAAACCAGTGCCACAGAATATATATTTGTTACAAGTTGATATGATGAAAACCAACTTTAAGCGTCAATCGACTGTTTGCCAAAGGTGGAAGACAAGCGATGCATGGTACAGTATAATTTAAAGTCTACCAAAAATATGATAAAAATTCTACAAACAAGAATTTTGTAATAACCCCTTAAGTTGTGAAGGTACATATTTCGTATGTTTATTTATTTATTAGACTTTATTCAATTTAAACATTATGTAACATAGATAACTGTAAATTAATTAATTTTTTGTGACAACAGCACATAAGCGAGATTAGAGCTACTAGGCCCTGTCTTACACCTAACTCATATCCTGTGATAGCATCCGCATAACTTTACTAAAGTAAATATTTTTACCATACGCACATACACGCACAAGCACTCTCACTCACACGCACGCACACCCTTATACACACACGCACATACCAACCTTCCCCACTCCAACATACCCCCCACCGTATTATCATCCATGTGATTCTAATACAACTAGTAGAGACACCGCTCCCGAAGTCTGTCATCATACTTGAGAATCTAATAGATATTCCTGGAAGAGTTTACAAAATTTAAAGGTAGTTGTAGCCGCTCCAATATTATGTAAAATTGTATTCTACAGTACAGCACTTGAAACCAAAAACGAGGCGAGATAGATATACGTACGGTGCACTGGGATAGCCAACAAATCATCCCGCCTGATATAATACTTGTGATTTGACAGATGAGTGAAATACTTACTCAGATATGATGGACATTGCTTCGAGATTAATTTATATGCAAGTACAGCTAAATGCAGTTTACGTCTGTTTATAAGTTTAAGCCAATGCATTTTTGTATAAAACGGTGTTATTCTTTCCCAATATTTTAAATCAAAAATAAATCGCAGGCAACTATTTTGAGAACGCTGCAAACTTAAACATAAGTTGGATGACAGATTTGTATATAAAGCATCGCAATAATCGAAATGAAGAAAAATTAAGGTTTGTAACAATTTTTTATTTAGGTAGTGGAAATAAACCGTGCAAGATGTTTAAGGGCATGGAGAGTAGTAAATACCCTGTGACAACGACTTGATACTTGAATACGCCACATTAAGTGCGAGTCAACTAAAATACTAAGATTTTTCGCCACAGGGGAGAAAGTAATAATAGGTAGGCCAAATTATTTATTTCAAGCACCAAGAGACGTCTGGATATATAAACTAAACAATAGCGCTCCGAGTACACTCCTTGGGGCATTCCTGCTACCAAATTAACTAATTTTGACTTCCCCTCCTCCCCCAATATTGTCAACAACTTGCCGTGTCCGCTCGATCAACTATGATTTCAACCATGAAATTGCTGATCCTGAGAAGTTATTTAAATATTTTAATTTAGTTGGTAGGATTTCAAAGATATCACTATTGAATGCAGAACTCAAGTCAAGTAACACTAAAATTGTAGCTTTTGACAATCCTTCGGCTGTGTTGTGTCATCCATAACACGTAGTAATGCCGTGCATGTATTGTGATTTGCACGAAATCCCGATTAGCACTTGCCTAATAAATTGTGTTGAGCCACAAATGGTCAAATGCTAAATGGTCTCACGATCACATGCTTCCATAGTGAGGGGAAGCATGCAGAAGAGAACGATGTATTAATAACTGCAGTAAAAGGTACGAAAACAAAGTGATATATTAATAAAAACATAGAGCTGGATATCTTGTTAGAACCCAGAGCTTTTACTTAATATTCTGGACAGACTTCAGAACTGCATACCCAGATGGTTCATTAAGTACTATTTATGGAGAGGCAAGAGGGTGTACCCGTGATAATGCTTCGATTGCATCTTGTCGAATTATATTATTGTGGACGTTAACTGAGAAGAAATGGTAATTTAGATTATCCAAATTTATACTTAACGGAATCTGCAGTTGAGACTTTCCAATAACCGTTTTTTTAACACGGTCCACGTTTCCGAGTACGAGTACTTGAAACCAAAGAATAGTAAAATTTCAATTTAGAATTTCGTATCATCTGCTTTGTTTTATTGTGCAGTATTTAAGTGTTTTAAATGTTTTATAAAATGCCAGAGCAGTATCCCATATATGTGTGATTTCATGTATCATAAGAGTTAACCAAGGCACTTTTGGTATTTACCGTTCTAAAATATAATTCATGAATTCGTTAAACTTGCTAAGTTCAGAATCAACGTCAGGTTCATCGTTAATTTCATGTCAGACCACATTCATGCCGCTTCTAATTGAAACTGCTCAACATTAATTTTCTTGAAATCCCGAATGATAAAATCATCGTGGGTGTCAACTTTTTGATTCTAGTCGCGTATGATACAAATTTAAGATCGTGCTTTGAGATCTCTAATACCGGTATTTTCCATAGTTCAACGCTTTTTCATTATTTGAAATAAAAATGTAATCCATCGTCGATGAGCAATTAGTAGTTAAAATATTAAGATTACACGACTTTAACATATTTCGAAAATGACGACCTACCGCTACCTCATTAAGTAGATTAATATTCCATTCTTCTAGTATTATAATATCTGTATAGTGCGCAAAAAGTGAAATAGTAGTTCCTCCACGTCTGATAAAAATCCAATTTTAGGAAGTTTATAGACAACCCCAACTAAAATTTTCACGTGGGCACATGATATCTCCAAAAAAAATATTCATAGTGCGCAATATACATAGAATGTGATGACGCAATCACCTGACATATATAGCAACGCCTTCGCCGCGTATACCAGTTCTGTCGTTGCGAATTATTTTCTACCGTTTTAGTTCAACCAGAAAATCAGGCAACGACGGTTTCAACCAGGTTTCAGATACAGCAATACAGTAGGGCATACTCGATTCAAATAGATAAATAAATTCATCTATGTGTGACAGTAGTAAACCGGCATTAATGGAACAATAGTGAAATGAATTTAGATGAAGAGAAAGAGATTGGCAAAGAAGAGCAGAACAAGTAGGGACAGATGGTAGGGTACAACGTAATTCACGGTCTAGGTAAATATTCTCATCATGAACATCTATATCGATTAAACACAACTCAGTAAAAGTTTCAGCCATTGTCAAAACTTAATTGTAGATAAGTACAGAAGTAGATAATCTTTCTAAAGCAGTGCACCCCCTCAACACAGCCACTTGCACACACAAACAGGCACACTCACACCCGCTTTCTCCCCTTGGCATTAAGCCAAGTAAAATCTCACAGTACATTACATAAAAATACTTTAGAAACACTAACATAGTAAAAGTAGAATTAAAAAAAACAATCGAAAAATTCCTAATCCTATTACTACGTTCCTAGGTATAATAGAGTAATAAATAATACAGTCCATCGCTCCACTTCTAACAAAGTATGAAACTAATCCTATCTAAAATATGTACATACACTATTGCTTAATTGTTTATTTTGCTTTGGCTTCTTGTACCATATTTCACTCGTATATTTGTAGTAGCACATTCTTCAATACAAGAGTTTAACTGTGGCATATTGATGATAACCTTAACGCCGTTATTTGGCAAGTAAATTAAAACCCGTTCATCTGCTGTTCTTACTCTTGACGTGCCAAAATGCACGGCTTTCCTTTAATCCTTTTTTATTTCCCATTTTAACAATTATTGAACGTGACTTGTTCCCGATCTCACGAATTGGACCAAGTTGATAGCAGCGGTCAATCATGGAATCGGAAAATTCTACCAGTCCAAGTTTCTAGTGTATAAAATCTAAAGTTTCACCTTCAGTGTCTTTACCCCGATTGTCTTTAATATTACGAATTAAAAGGCAGTTATGGCATAAATAGGCCTCCATTTTACCAGTCTGATGTCCAACATTTTCCATTAAATTTTTAATATTCTTTAATGATTCAAGCATGTTGTTTTTAAATTGTATGAATACGCATGCAGGTTATCAAGAATTGAAGGAACAAGTGCGAAGGTCATTGTTTGCATTGAAGTAGCCACTTTAAATTTGGCTTCAAACTCCTCCATGGTGGTGGAAAAACTTTTTTCAAGACTATCAAAGGTATTCATGTTTTAATTTAATTTATAATAAAAGCAAAACTTTTATAACAGTGTTATTTATAAGTACTGTTTTACCAATAAATTAACGATTAATGTTAGCAGAATCTCACCGTCCCAACAACACTAATTAAATAATGTTAGGTGTTTACATACCAATGCATAACTTGTGGTGATAACTTATATTTGGTAGATTTTAATTTATTAATAATTACACTAGATTCCACAATTCACTGATTTAGCCACATATTATGACAAAATGTAACGGTAGGCCAGAACCGCGGCCTAGATTGCCATGTGCTGTACTGTTCAACTAACAGACCCAAAAGAAAACATCTCTATCGGCATTCTAAGCTGCATTGCGATTCCATACACATAATACTGTTGTTTCAATATGAAATAATTACGATGCAAATTTTGATGCTTGTTTTAAAACTAAGTTACTAATTCTATATTTCATAACTACGCTGAGAATTTCCAATACTCTACAATTTACGTCAAAAACCCAAATACTTCTTGGTTACGCTGTAATGAATTGTTTAATTAAAGTTTATATCAATTTGATAATACTAACCATTATGAAAAGGTTCGAACTGAGTAATAAGATATTTCTGTCTTAACTAAGGTCGTAGATGAATAGGTAGATCACTTTTTAGCTTCCACATAATTAAGCTCTTTCAAACCTGGCTAATTTGTAGCTGAGAGCATATACTGGAGAGCGTCGGGAAGTAATTGACCTCATGTATTGCAAACAACATATAACGAATCGCCAAGTGTTAACTTTAGAACCCGAAAAATACACTACAAAAGTCATTATAAATCATCCTTATTGTTAAAAGTAAATCACCAATTGTTTTAAATTAAATACCAATATATGAGGGAATGTCTATAATTATAATACGACAAGAAGCGTCCGTATTTTGGTGCTACAACTTTTCAATTAACATTATCAATAAGTAATTCATATTCTGGATAAATGTTTGTGTTCATTTTAAACCTGATATTAAGCTCAATATGCTAACAACAATAGAGGTGGCGCGTTCGTCTTCGCCTACTTTATTTCAAACAAATAACACTTGAAGTTGTTTCATTTTCAGATACTCTTCTTTATCTGTTCAAAGCGTGATGTTACTTATGTTTTTACCAAATTTTTTTGTATGCTTTACAGAAAATGTATTACTAAAATCATAATTCTGAACTGTCTTTTAAATGCACGTGTTGCAGTGCAGAAGTGTATATCATTGTTATCTTAAGGAACCAGTCAGTGCAAGTGCAAGCGAATGTGGCGGTTGTGTTGCAGATGTGTTTGTGCAATTATAGCCATCCTTTTATCGGCAAAACCAGTACCGCCAGCTGCCTCCTTTTGTGATAACAGTTCAGCGAAAACTTGCTGCGCTTTCGCTAAAGGATTAATTTACTTATTACTTAAATAAAGAAACATGGTTAGGAATCTTGTATTTTTAATTTGGCGCTGCGTTTGAATGTTATATTTGTGAGCATAGGTAAAATAATTAAAATTATCTGAATATCTAAGCTGGTCACTGTTGTGTAATAGTGTAATAAATAGAAAAAATACATATTAGTCTATTGTATTGTGCTTTATCTGTACAAGTTGTATACAGGGTGGATCCAATTTCGATGGGATTGCAGGGTATTTGGATAATTATTAGCGTTAGAGCAAAACTGTTCACGTATCAATATCAATATCATGTAATTCCTGCATCAATTTATAGATTACACGATCTTCACAGTAAATTTCAAGAATCATGGTAGTATATTAAAGGTCTAAAAACTTTTCGTTTTAACCCCGGCAATAAATAAATAATGATCCCTAACTTCTTACCGTTAATTAATTATATAACTTGTCTCCTCTACCATTATTTGAATTGAACTTATGTTTTTTCAATTTATTTTCTAGGTATAATTATATCTTACCATTGAACCTTGATTTCGTTAACTTTGATCTAAATCCAATCGATACCTTTTAGAAGTATCATATTGTTTATAAATATACCTTATCCTCGAGTCCTGAATTAATCTCTTCGTATTCCAAAATGCATTTGTCATTATACTTGATTTTTTAAGGTTTCTGTAATTTTTTCTCATTTCCCTATTGTTACGCAACCTACCGCCTGCTCTTGATGAGGTAGACATATCTTCCATTAGAGCAATTCAGCGAATCTTTAGGACTTGTACTAGCTGATGTCTTATAGAATTAAGTAGGTTATGACGCATTATAAATGCGGGTTTCGAGTTCCCAGCATTGTTAGGGGAATAACTTACTAATTTAGTATTGTAGTTTGCGCTATGACATTGTACTTTTACCTGTCTAATTGTCAAGTAGCATTAACGATTGAAAGGTATAAAACGACTAACAACCTTTCACAAGAAACTGTAATAATAGTCATGAATAATTGGTTTATGAAATACAATTTTTGTGTACATTTTTTTATTTTACAGTTACCGTCAGCGTAATAAAAATACAAGAGAATTTCCTCTAGACTTTGTGGAAACAAGAACGAAAAGAAGATTTTATTGTATTTGGATTTCAAGAAAAATCACATTGGTAGTATGTTCTAAAAAAGGGAAAAAAGTTACATTGTTTATGATGCAGCACGATGAGATAATACATAATACAAGTAAAGAAACTTGAAATAACTACTTATAATTTAATCAAAACATGTGTTAATCTAGTGTATTCGTTGTGTGCAAGCTTTGCCACTTCATTGCAAAAGACTTGAGAGTGAGGCAGAAATAATACATAAAAATAAAAATAAATATTTCTGTAGAATACACCTGCTGCCCGGGAAAAATTTAGTCAATTTTGAGAAACGTAAACGGGTACAAGTATTGTGAACTGTATGTGAAATAATGTGGGACACACCTGCAGCCGAAAAAAATTTTGCATATTCTTAAAAATGATAAAAGAGTACGACATTCTGCACAGTATATCTTAGTATAAGAGCTGTCTAGAAACATTAACACCAAGAAATGGCAAAAATGGTTTTTAATTATTTTTCACACTACAAAAACTTGGGAAGTAAATAATAACCAATAAACTTCACTTTGCAGATTATTTTTAAAAACCCGCTTTGAGTTATTTAGTGTCCTTTCAAAAGTAAGATCATAGAACAACACGTACTGAGAAACCATAGAGAATTTCTTAGTCTTTCAAAAATGTGCAAACACCTCAAAGCGTTATTCCAAATGTCATAAATCCTTTTGGATCCTATGTATATTTTCAAGCGTGGCATGTTTTATAGAGGGGGGTTCGAAAATTGTCTAGTGATAATAAAAGGCTGATTGCTGAAACATGATTTGCAAAACATTTCAGCATAAAATTAAAAGTTAGGTTAATTGTTTGACTGTATGAATATAGATCACGTGTCTAATCCTTTTAATAAAATCGTATAAAAAGATCATACATGAATTACACCTATTGTATTCACTATTTGGTTATATTTCACAACTGTTTTATACTTTATCCCAATCATTCATGATTTTTAAAAGTGGTATGTTGGGTTTGAATATCCCTACTACGGTCGAACGCCATAAGTCATACACTATTTTTTTTATATCATAAACACACGCAAATACTGTGAAGAACAAATCAAACACAAATTTTGGCACTATATTCGAACCACGGAAGCATATGGAACCACTTCGTTATTGTAATAAAGCTTGCGAGTTCACATTCTCTTGCACTTGATTAATATTCTGTGATCTATGTCAGGTGTAGTCAATCCATTACATACACATCAAGACAAGCTGTAGCCTCAATAAACTGAAAATAACTTCAGGTTATTTTCTTATACACTTAAGCTAAATTTTTCATGAAGTGTTCATATAAATGATTTGCCTAAGTATACAACGTTCATGAACCTTCAACGGTTGGGGTTCGAAATTTTAAGAGAAAGGAGCAGCCTGAAAACCATCTCGATATCGATTACATGCCAGTTTGTGCTACATTCCAATTGAAATCCTGCTTTCAACACGATTCTCACATCTTTCATCAATTTACTTTCAAATGCCATTTTGATTATAGATGAATATGGAAAAAATATTGTCATTTTAGTCTTGAAATCAATGGGAAAATATATATAGTTTACAGGGTCGATAAAAAACAATCGATTGTTTGAAATAATAAGGCAAGAAACAAGTACAACGCTCTATTCGTCTAATGTTTTCGCATCAAGATATTTATTGAATTTAAGTGTTTCCAGTCGCTACATTTAGTCCGTATCCCAACATTGAAGAAGCGAAAAGAACTAAAAATTATGTCTCTTTAACCTCTTGTGAAAGGCTGAGAATTTGAAGCACCAATAGAATAAAAAGGACTGTTTAGATTATCTTAACGCATTTTGAACCAACTTGCCACAATGAGTAACAACTAATTGCACTGCCGACCCAAAATACTGTGACGAAAACTATTTGCAATAACAGTTCTTTATTTTTAAACTGATTATACAAACCTTTTCAGCAACTCGTAGTTGAAATAAAATTTCTAAAAGCTCTCACTATTATTCACTTTCCGAACTAATCGCTAACAGTGAAAGTATTATATTCTTAACACTAAAACTACAATACTGCCTTCTAAATTAATACCGAAGCACTAGGTATAAACCTATAGTAATTTATATGATCAATAACAGTAATTTATAACACATCAAAGCTTTCATCTAAAACATATTGCAATCAAAGCTTTACATTAAAACTAATATTACAAGCAAAGCTGCCATAAAAACTGACCTGGCATGACTATGCCCGCAAATTTATATGCACTTCAATTATTCTCAATTGCTCTAACACAAACTAGAATTATGCAACTTACATTTTGGAGATTTCCTACTGTACTTTAAATAACACTTAAATGTAAAATTCTTGCACTCGTCAATTAAAATTCATCCGAAAAATGTAACGCCATCAATCATCTTTTGTGTACAAGCGCCTCACTGCGTTCGAATGTAATTACTTCGGTCACACCCAGACGGATCGGTGCTACACTGCCCTCTCTTGAAGCTGTTCTGTCCCGGAACTCTGTGATCAGGACGTTAAAATTCATGTGTAGATAAGTACAGTCGAAACCATTTATGCAATTTCCATGTTGAAAGAAGTAGCAGATAACACTTTCCATAGGAGGCGCCGTACCATTTAGATTGTAACCACGCACCAAAAACCGGATCCCAGTTTTCTGGAACAGTACCTCTAGCATGTTTAGTATCACACTCCAGTCCAAACCATCGAGCCCACAACTGATCTTTGGTATGCCCAACTTCTTGTCTACAAATTCGATCATCTGACCCTTAAGTCCATTAACGGCTTCCACAGATCCTGGTAATTTGATTTACCAGAAGGCTGTTGCTTAGTCATCAAGTAGTAGATGCCCTGGTCGTTTGGTCGTATGATCCTTTCAACATCTGGTTGTCTTCGGCAAAGTTCATTCAGACCACTAAATTTACTTCTAAACACCCGAGCAAGTCCTCGAAACATATCAAGGTCCGCCGCTACGCAATGTGCTTGGAGTATTTCGATAGCACATCGAATAGGTTACCTTGAATATCTTCCGTGACTCCAAATTTCGCTTTACCTGTGTCGTTGTATAGAGACATGAACCAATCATGACTTGGTCCAGACCTTTGTTCATCATCACGAGCATAACTCTTTGTTCATCTCACTGTTTGCAGTTCTTCTGCATTACTATCGTAATCACTATGATAGTGTGCTAACCGGTTAACATAGACCGCTATTATTCTTCCTTTTGGGAGCTTACGAATTCGATATACCACGTCGTTGATCCTTTTTACAACTTCGCACGGACCCTTCCAGTGTCTTTAGACTGCGGGTGCAATTATATTGTTCAGGTTTTCCACATCCCTAACAACCGGTAAACTTCTTGAAATAATACCGACTCAAAATTTCTACCCTGGTCGGCGTGCAACTCCGTAGAACTGCGAAACGGCAGAACAATTCCTTTACCACCACGTCAGCAACAGTTGTAACTTTTTGGTTTGATATAGCATACGCTTCAGTTCAGTTCGTAAAATAGTCAGTGGCCACCAAGATGTACGTATTTCCGCAGTAGGTCTCAGGGAATACGCCGGCAATATCGATTACCACTCTCTAAGTGTTTCCCACGTTGTATTGCCTCATTAAAACCTTACGGTTTTCCAATAGTGCGCACACCTGACACTTGATGCACCACTCTTTTACGTCGTCCTAGTAGCCCACCCAGTAATATCTTGCTCGGACTTTCCTCATACTTCTTAACATCCAAGTGTCCTCTTGAGGTCCCATTATGCATATGTCCTAAAACCTCCAACATTCGGCTCTAGGAACCACCACCTGAAGCGTACTCAAGAGTCCATCTCCATTCTCCAATGTTCGCACCAAGATCCTATTCTCAATTTTCGGGGAATTCCACTGTGCCCAGTACGATTTCAAAGTGTTGTCTGGGGTAATGCCCTGCCAAGAAGGACATTTTCCTCCGGCTTTCCAACCCAGAATGACAGGTAGGTCTTTGTCATTCTCCTGTTCCGTTCGCAACTGTACTGGATGCCAATCGTTGTTGAACACTGTGGCCCGACCAACAAGATGACATTTTATCCGCGCGATGCAAACGACCATTTTCGGGGAAGAATCTGTGCAGGTCGATTTTCGCCCCGTTTTGTCGACCCCATCTATTAATTTCAGCTCCTAATGTTTTTCCTTAAGCCGTTTACATCGGTTCTGCCTATGCCAAAATCCACGGTTTTGGCGTAGTGACCCCTTTTTCTTCGACTACTCGTCACGCACCACCCGTCGAATCACATTCACGTTCTCTTGGCTCCGCTTCTCTCCAAAGCGTCCTACCTTGCAACAGATTAAATGCGTCGTTTGCTTTACCCCCTCGAACTTTAAGGCATGAGCCAACGCATCACATGAAGTCTTTGGCCGGATCAGCCGCAGAGCTTGTTCGATCTCCTCGTCACGTTTTCCATCAATAAAGGTCTACATTGCCACCAACTGTAGAAAGTTGTTCGGTGCTGTTGGGTAGTCTAGTGTCACCAAGCGAACAATATCTACTTCGAACTCCTGCAAATTTTCGTTAGCCTTTTGATAACGTCTCTTCACTTAAGCGTGGTATACTTGTTGCAGATGAGACTCGCCGTATCTCATTTCCAACCTTAATGTTGAGACCACCACGTAGCTTCTTTGGTCATGGTCTGGAATGGTCTGCAGAATATTCAAGACCTCACCATCATTCCAGCTGTGAGCTCTCCGACAGCCTCGAATTGCTTGAAATATATTTGCCGAGGTGACATTCCATTAAATGTGGATGTTTTATCCTGAACCTCGACGTCAATTTGCAGACATTCTTAAATTCTGGGACGAGCTGTTGTATCGCCGTCACTGAGGGTTCGGGTACTTGCACTTGCATCGTTTTTATACATTTAATACAGAGCGAATTCGACCTACTCAGAAGTGGACGACTGGTAACACCTGTTGCTGCTCCGGAGTGGTCGACCTTAGAACAATGCTAATTTCGTACCAGGTGTGTTTACTCGTTTAATGACAACGTATAGTTATTTCCCATCAAATTCAACCATAATATCGCTTTAGTTATGACATTTTAATTCGCAAAAACTATTTATTTATTTGAAGTTGATTCCAACGCAAGAAATTTAGTGAATACTTTAATAGGTAATAGGTTATAGCTAAACTCTGATTTGTTGTATTAAAATACCAAAAAATATTAGTCTGATAAGTAATTAATCTGTACTGACCCGTGGGTGGAGCATCTATCTATTGGCCATCACACGAGAAGATCTCGCCATACGCAAATTTTCGACCACAATCCATCCTATTCCTTAACAAATTGCGTTGAAGTGTCCAAATTAAACGGTTCGTATGAGACCGACGACCCAAAAAAAGCATTCGGGCCGCAGGTGCGATTTACATAACTCTAAATGACTATATCTTCACTAGCAACCTGGATAAACCCAGCAAATTTCGTTTGAGAGCATGTAAGATTATCACGTAAAACTTGATATTTGTAAAGTGTATTCTATTTAAAAGTACAACGACGTAAATTCTACAATTGACGATGATAAAACTTGCTATTCTAAATTAAATACCGGATGGTGCTAAATTACATATCTTAAAAAATTATTTATGTTACAAAATAACTATCAGCTATGCCTCGCCGCCGAAAACTTACATGACCCAAAAGAATAAAATCTTCCCATTTCCCACAATTTATTAACTTGTACACTTGAATTTTTAACAAATGCAAATAGACACTTGTACAAATTTCTTTTCTACATTCGTAACCTATATCTCTTGATCACTTTTACATAAATAAAATTAATTATTTCTTATCAAATATTATTTCAGGCAAACTTAAATTACCCATATATCGATTTCGTTTTAGTTCAAATTTTACAACACAACCAACACCAATAAAGATTCAGTACAATTTCTAATTCTGCATTCAATAATTAACCTAATTATCGTGACTAATAATGAAATGTTTTGAAATATGATTTCCGTTTGTTAATTAAACAATGAAAATGTCTCAACTTTAATTCTATCGTATTGCAAATGCTACAGAACAGAGCATTTTAAATTACGCTGCATACAGATTTTTAGATATAATAAAAAGATTAACTAGCCTTCATTAGTGTCGATTCCGTGCGAAAAAATAAATTGTTTGGGAACTTTTACACAACGCAAGTGATAAGTATTCAGCAAGTGATCTTTAAACAATCTTGAAAATTTATAATAATTTACCTTATACTGTTTTTTATAAATGAGATCAAATTTATATAATCATTATATAAAAGTTTTAGAATGTAACTAATTTGTTGTAAATACGACTACAATAAAATTCTCAGGGATATTTTATAAAATCGCATACACTCACTTAAGGTTTTAAAATACTTATCAGATGACTGTTTTATGTTTGAGATTCAAACAAGGTGATTCACAACTTCATGGAAATATTTTAACGGATGCTTAAAAGAAGGGTGTAGATTGATATTTATGCATAGAAAGTATTTCTTAAAAAACAGAAACAAATGTATTTGCCAGGAACCGACTCATTTTCTCTAATCACAACATTTGATTTTCCAATGCTCTGCCCTAAGGTACTGCATTGGCCAGGAAGTGAATTTATTTCTTAATTGAAAATTTTGAATGTTGCTAATTTTACTAATTTCAGATCATTATTTAAAATAATGTACATGTGAAGTGTTCTGTAAACTATTCGTTTGTGTTTCTTAACAATTAGTGTTATTATTAGGTGTTATGTTCCATTTTGTAGCTTACATATTTTCTGCTATTTAACACTCTCTATACCCTATTTTAATAAATGTTTGCTTTCATGTTTTATAAACTGCTCAATTATACGAGCCGCTTATGATATGTACGTACTCCATTCTGCATGAACTGGTTTCATGCTACAAATATATTCAAAAGTTGTGATTTTATAATGTGCTTTCTGTGAAGAACTCATCAGAAACAATTTTATAAATACGTTCGTTGAACGAGGTGTTTATATTTAAAGTGGTGGCTCGCGTGGTTTCTTCTGTGAAAAAATATTATAAACCTAATCGTGCGGTTACACAATTCTTACGATAGAAATTTGTTTCTTTATATGTGAGTGGTAGGTAATTGAAGGGCGATGATTCTTTAATAAAAATTTTAATATTTGTAGCCCTGTTTGTACCCCATAGTCTCAGGATTATTTCACCACATATCCATACGTTCTTTGAACCAATGCTTATTTAACATTGCACAGAGAGACTCGCTTTGTCGTTACAAAACATTCCATCTGGCAGCCGTTTGTATGCAAATCAAGTTATGATGAAATGGGTACACATTGCAGTTACTCATAACCCTTAACCGCCTACGTGATGGAATGTCATCAAAAGTAACAAGTAACGAATAGTTCTGCTTATTTATGGTAAGTGGGTATTAAAACGTAACTAAACTGGTTGTTTACTAGTTAGGGGTTATTTTTATATCCCCTAATGTGACCAGTGACCTTTAAGGAAGGATTTCCTTAAAATGATGGAACGCAAATATCTTCCGACTATGCTAGGGGTCTATTCCTTGGGCAGAGCTTATGAAGATTGGTCGTGGTTCTTTTTACAAAGCATTATTTTCTTACTAGGGCTTGATTCTTAACAAAACAGGGGTTTAGGTAGGGCGCCACCAAGTCTTTAATTTTTAAACACAGGGTTTTCCTAAGGGGGACTTGGGAGTCCTTAGAGAGGAATACCGTATTAACTGCTAACGCAGAAGCTGTAAAGAAAATTTAATTAAATTAACAAAAGTGAGGACACAAGAGGTATTCTCTTGTTACCTCATATAAAAAGCAGAAAAGATTAATCAGGCAAACAATATTATGAACACAGATTTTATGCTTCAAATTCTGAAAAGGCTATTAAAGCTTCTTGTTAAATCGGGGTTAGCACTTTATGCTATTTGTTCATATACCTGGTTACTCTATTTCTGAACTTACTTGTTCAGAATAAAACAATTAATTAAGAAAATTAAATGTTGATTTTTTAATTAAAAATTGTTCCTTCATAAAAAATTGTAAGTATAAAATTTATGTTTAAGAAAAGGTAATACAAATTTCATCTACCCTGAGGTAGGATTATGAATTCAAAAGAAATATCAAAAACTCTAAGTGTTGCTTTCGTTACAAAATTCAACTTTAATTTATACCAAAAATACCAGATCTGTTATTCGGTTTACACTTATATATAAAAAATTATCTAAATTGTCTATTACTTCATCGCTCAAAAACTGTAAGTGAAATTATGCATAAATGAAACTTTAATAAGAACTCTTTAGGTTTGCTTAATTTCATTAATAATAGTAACTGTAATTACACTGCAATTATATTGGCAATAAAAATTTATCAAAGTCCTTTTAGTTTGTTAAACAGATTAATGGTAATAAGTCATCACAAAGTTATTTTCTTATGCAGCCTTGTATCAAAGATCGCCAATTGTAGACGTGATGTAAGAATAATACTAATCTCTTACCTCGTTTCCACAGATGTTGTTTATGTGATGGTGTTACAGCATGTTAGAACAGGTGTTAATACATACGTTCCTCTAGCAAACAATTGACGTAGGCTCCACCTGTTGTACAGCACATAATCAGCTGCGTGATCCTTGGACTGGACCATATGAACTTAAAGCGCTTTCCTCATAGGCACAAACGGGACCAACCAAAATCCAATACAAAACTTAGATGTTCTACTATGTGTAGATCTTTACCAAAATAATTACCATCGTATAGTTGTCCTCCTAATTACTTGTAATTTCACACTTGGAACTTCAAAAAGACCATTTCAATTAATTATCGGACTGTCGTTCCAAACCATAAAAATTTCTACGTACTTTGTAGAACGTTTCTTTAAAATCAAAACATATTGTTTCCTCGCAGAACATTTCATTAAATCCAACTATTCTAGTAAGGTTGAAGGACGGTAATACTAGATCGATATTTTCTTATCGCAACGTTGACGTGAATGAACTGTAACTTGGTACTCGTAGATGCGAAAATAGAATTAATATCATCTTAAAACACAACATTTAGACGGCCTTATTTTTATAAAACCAGATAAAGCGGAATCATTTTAACAATGGATTATACGAAGAAGCCTTAAAATTGATATACGAAACAATTACTTAAAAGTTCTTCCTCTACATTTGCAGGAGAAAATAAGTATTTAATTGAAAATTCTTAACGAAGTGTTGTAAGAAATATTTAATTGAAGCTTTTACGAAGTATTGTAAAAATTATTGGAAGAAGTATTTTAAGAAATATTTTAAGAGCTATTTAAAGAAATATTTTAAGAAATATTTTAAGAAGTATTTTAAGAACTATTTTAAGAGATATTTTAAGAGCGCTACAACAAAATTATTTAGTTTGTCTAGTAAATTATTTTAACTGCTTACCATTATTAAAAACACTGAGCTCAGTGTTCACTACACCAGGGCTCCACTACAGCACAAGGCCACGCGTAAATTACTTGCTAGAACCCTTTGGTTCTTCATGTTAATTGTTGACGAAAGTTCTAGCTAAAGTGAGCGCTGATGCAATATGCATGAAACAGGAAAGCTGTTTGGCCTTGATAATATTCATACGAACATTTAACGCCTGATGTTAGCAACCAAACTAGCATCTCAGCATGGCGGTTAGACCTCATGATACCAATACAGATATTTATTTACTTAAAAATTGTTTACGTGATATAATGGACTAGACAAAAGGTTTTGAAACTAAGAATTTATTGACGTTCTGCAGTGGTCAAAAAAACTGTTACAGTATTACCAGTATCACAGAAATATTAAAAAATTGAAGAGCTGTTATCTACTAGAATAAGGATATTAGTATAGGTTTTGTGTGATATTGTCTTTTTATATTGAGGAATATCCAAGTGAATTAGTTTCGAAATTATATACAGACTTGATAGTTATCCATCAGCTATTGTATTTGATTAGGTGTTTGTGTTGAATGCGCCTAAACAAAGAATATTAACTATAGAATAAGAAGCGACACTCTAGTAATATCCTGAATCCTGTTCAGTGCGCAGGTTCGCCAAGAAAATGGCCGGAGCTAGAAGGATATATACTCTAAGATATGAATGCCATTGTTACATCTGCTTGTCAATAGAGCACTGACCCCCATATTTATCAGGTTTTGACCATAATAAAAGCCAACCACAGCTAATTATCAAAGAATATTAACTATAGTTAATATTCTTTGTAATTATTATAAACAAATTGTCGAACGCAAAGGGCGTTTTTGCATTTATTGTGTTAAATAAAATTAAATAAAAACCCTTAACCACAAGTGAATTCACTTGTTTGTTGTTGAGAACACCAGCCTGCGGGTGAGGAGAATATCCTCGATAGTGTTTAAAGCAACAATATAGTAAATTGTAGGTTGGGAAGGTTCACTTCAGCCTAAGTGGTGAGGAGAATATCCTCTGAAGTGTTCCAGAACAACAGCTAATTATTTTTTAATTACAGGTTTCCTACTGATGATGACCACATATGGTCGAAATACGTATCTAGTAATTTAAATATTTTTTGTGGTTAAGGGTTTTTATTTAATTTTATTTAAATCGTGCCACAGTGTTCCTATAGATTATTTATTGTGTTGTCTGAATACATAAACTGTGTATTTTATTGTAAAACTGTATTGCATTTTACTAAAGTGTACTGGTTTTGTTCCTTAATAATCATAAACTGATTTCTTAACAAAAAATGAATCTTAATATTAACTGTGTTTATGAATTTTGAATAATTTTTAAATTAAGATATATACATATAAAAAGAAGTATAATTTATGTTGAGGTGTATTGTTTTGTTTGATTTCTTTACTAGGATGTATCCAATTTTCAGTGGCTGCATTGTATATGCGCATTTTTTGTAGTTAGAATATTATCTTGAATAAAATGGAGGTCTTTTAGAAAGAAAATCGCAATATATATGTTAAACCTATTAATTGAAATATCTAATACAATGCATATTGTGCCCACTCGTTGATATAATTGATTGGTATTTTTCTGATAAAAGGAACACAAGTGTAAAAAATTCCATAATTCAGAATTATAAATAAATGTCAAATTTTTCTGAATTATAATTTTGAATTTTACCGCCATTCTTGGCACTCCAGCAAAATGGCGAAACACTTCAAGGTCAGATATTCTTTCCACCATTAAATACTAACAATTCGGCGGGAGTGTCGCTTCTTATTCTATAGTTAATATTCTTTGGCCTAAAGGCATTATTGTAAATATGTACTTTGTACCTTAGAATTAATAGATTCTATTGGAGACGAGCTCGTCATTGTTAGTGTAGAAATAAGTAGGTAAGATTCTAGTCATATTTAGGTATACATTTCTGTGGATATTTACAGGTGATATTTTTTTATTGTTATTATTTCGGAATATAGCTTTACGGGGACAAATATGTAGACAAATGCTGTATAAACCCGATAATTATTCGGCGTTATTCGTTTAGTGTTGTACTTTATTGTATTAGACAGACTAGTGTTCTGTATAGTTGAAATCAAAAGACGATGACGTCATCATTTATATTCGTTGAAGTAATATAAATTTTCAAAGTCAAACGACCATTCACCTACATTAATTAAGTAGTACTATAGGAAAAAGCAACATTGCCAATACATTTTTATTTTCAAACTCGTTTGTAGAAGTTAGTGCTTATAAATAACCTACTTTAATTTAATAAGTTATTCACAAATTAATAATTATTGTAATATATAACACGTTTAAAACGCAATTTGTGTTCCAAAAGAAATATATACATATATATGGTAAATAATTGCAAGGATATTCTAAATATGTAGTCTATCTGTGTTTTACTTCTGTTAAATGGAAGACATGGCAACTGCGTAACTTCAAAACATTTCAGCATAATTGTCAATTACCAAAATTTACAATTTTCATAATCTTATATCAATAAATGTTATTAAACTAGTGCTAAACAAATTCAGTTCCTTCACATTGCGCAGATAATAAGGATAATACCGTTATATTTCAAATCATTTTAAATGAAATGCGCCGTAGTAAAAGAATGTGAGGTTAGGTGAATATTTACATACTTTCTTTATTTTTATTTTAGGTCATAGATATCTAAAACGGAAATAATTCTAATCTCTAACACGACTTTTACACAAGAATGAGCTCCCTAAACGACAACAGAACTATAAATCCTTGTGATGGATTTCAAAGCAATTGGATTAATAAATGAATTATGATTAAACGATATATGTTTACATGACAAGTTGCTTTTTATTACAAAATAAAGATTTTCAGTACATTGTAGTGTATAAGCAAATGTACAACAATGTTTAGTCGTTATTAAAAATAATACACACAGATTTTTATTGTTGTCACTGTCTGTTGAAGAAGCGTCGCCTTCGACTTGGATGAACAACTCATGAACGGTTTCATCTAGTGCCTTTTCACGTTCGTACCATTCTATAATTAATTTTTCAACATGCTAGATACATTTTTGCCATAAGTCTTTGGGACACTGCTCTAAAGCTTCATTCCACATAGCGAACACTTTATCATCGCCATTACCATCCTTCACTATATGCTTATTATAATAATCTTTTGGATGAGCCCAAATCATCTCAATTGCATTAAATTGGCAATGGTATGGTGGTAGGCGAAGAACTTCAAGGCCGTGACTTCTCAGAAGTTCGTCAACTTTAAAACGTTTTTGTGGCTTATGAAATTTAACTAAAGCTAACAATTCACTTTTAAACATCTGCGGAGTGTATTGAATATTGTTTGTAGTAAGCCACTGAATTATATCGGCCTTCGTCCACGATGAAGTTGGCACTTTGACTGATAACGTTAAATGATACGGTGCATTGTCTAACACAATTAGCAAAGGTTCTTCTAAATTGTTCATTAACCTCTCGATAACACATTGGACAAATGTATCACCATTCTTTTCACCATGATAATCACTATTATTTGATTTAGAGGCAAACAGCAAAGAAGCAGCTTCAACGAACCCATCATCTGTTCCAGCATGAACCACCACGAAGCGTTTCCCATCATAACCACTTGGCTTTCTCACACTTTTCGTATCATCATCTTGCCACGACTTCGTTGGATTGCCTTTAGAAAATATCCAAATTTCGTCGTTTTGTGCTGGAGTGTAGATTATTTTATATGCCCTTAAAAATTTAATTCTGGAACTAGCAATATTTGGTTTTTCCAGTAAAGCTCTGCGGTTTACTTCCTTTTTAAAGTTGAAGCCAATGTGAAGCAATACACGGTTCAAACTGCTATTAGTTAAGATTATATCTCTTTCTCGAAGCTCCATATTCAAAGATTGAACAGTTACATGTTTTTCTACAAATAATAAACATTAAACTATGACTTACTTTAAGAATTATAAAACTTACTTTGGGCATACATTGTGTACAAAGTATCTCTGATGTTCGTTTGGATGCTGCCTGGAAGATCTACAGTTTTGGTTTTCTTTTTAGGTGGTTTTTCCCAGAACTGCGTACATTGGGATTGGTCATCCTTCTTGAGTTCACCCGAGTAATAGTGCTGACACTAATTTGCAGAGCTGCATCTACCCTCTAATATGTATAGAATTAATAAAAATACAATTGGTTATGATAAAATGTTTACCTCTTGTACTGCTTCTACTGAAATTAAAGGACGTGCATGCTGCTTTTCTTGTTCAAAATAGCTAAACAAGTTCAACATCAACTGTTGAGCTAGCGCCCCCAAAGTCGTAATTCTAGAAAATTCTCTATTTAAAATAAATTTCTGTAATCCACAGGGTAGTTAATTTAAACTTTAATTGCGTTTTGATGCCAAAGGGGTTGCGTTTTATAGACATATTTGCTTTTAATATCAAAACGTGTTTTTAATACACCTATTAAGGTTAGAATTGTGGTTTTTTAACAAGATTGTAGTTTTTATGCTAAATGCGTACTATTTACAGCAAATGAAAAATATTTTTATCAAAAATGTATTGATAATTAATAAGTAAAAAGAAATGGTTTTGTATTTATCTTAAAATGATCGATTTGCGTTCGCATTTAAATGCGTTTTACGGTATCTTACAATTAATTATTTTTACATATACAACTTACGTTACTTGCTATGTATTTACAATACACTTATATAATACAGGGTGATTATTTATACACGCGCAATTTGCGTTTTTGCATGACACTTTAATGAATAAAAGTACGCTTGTATTTTACAGGGTGTAACCATGAATTTACGGAAATTTCTATTTTCCGGATTCTTTTATATTTTGGTGGGATTTATTTGAAGAATTTGGGTTTCAATGACCTCTCGTGACCCCTTATCACGTCAATATTAGTCTTTGGAAGAACTTCAGCCCACTTTTGCAGTTGAAATGTCTAGGAAGAGGAACAATCAATTTCATATCTGTATCTATATCAATTTTATATCTATATCTATTCTAAAAGTATGCAGCAACTCCGTGTAAGACCCTAATTCTTATAACACTTGGAGTTAATGTTATGTTTACGCGTCAAAAAACTCCTAACCCTTCCTTTACTTACAAAATTCGTGAATAAATACGCATTCAAATTTTTCCTGGGTATTGTTTACATATATTCGGTTGATCCATGACCATTATCTTGTAAGCTCATTTTATTCTTTAGATAATTACTGCCACAATACAAGGAGTCGATTATAATTTGTTAATAGAGAATAACGTTAAGAAAACTACTACCTACTTATAATTCTGAAAGCATTCTACCAACAATTTTTTAGGCAGTGTATTTATTTCTGTCATACTTAAACTGAATTTTGCAAATTTCCTGCGGAGTTCTTAATAGAAAAAGGTTTTTTGTACCTAAATTTCATTTACTTTCTATTTTAGTTTAATTTTTAAAGTACTGCTATTTAATACAAACAGCACCAACCCAGAAATCAGTTTTCAAAAGAATTATAACACCCCAAAGAATCTCCACTGTAGTCAGCAGATAACTAATATGCAGCAGCATTGTGTATAAATGAATAGTACTGCGTTTTACAAAGGTGTCAAAGTCGGGCTTCCATTGAAATCACTGTAGAACGTTTGAAATCGTAGAGACAGCAGTCTGATTTTATTGCGATTAACAGACAAAATATTGGATTAGTTGGTTTTCAATAATTTCTAAACTAGTTGAAATAAGTCACCAAAAATGTAGAGGCTAGTGGAAGAAAAATTAAGCTGGAAAAGTGTGTTTTTAATTTCTATTTAAATTATATACTTGATTAATAATTGTAAGTAAATTTGAGATTTAGTTTTTTTTTAATAAAATAGACACGCTGGAGCTAAAATTGTGTTAAGTCGATTAATTCATGTACATACTGCTTTTTTTCTGTACAATGCAAAAACCGCATTCCAAAATATTAAAACATAAGATCTTCAACAACAACAGATTTACTGATAAAAACTCCATTTAGAATACCGCACGCATTCGTCTTAACTTATACCTTGTTACTATCTTATTTTTTGGAGAAATGGGTTGAATCTATCTATTAGCATCGTTGTTATTAGCACAACCACAATGACTGACAGAATTCACCAGTATATTAAGTTTGTCTTCTTCTTTAACATTTTTCATGGAACCAAAAAAGTTCTCGAAGGTTACAAGTCCATTTCTGAGTATTTCACTAGAATTAGTACCAAAATCAAACCATTCTGGTGGTAAAAATTTAACTACGATTGTAGTTTCTATGTTACGTCAACAATAAGATTCAACAATTAGATTGTAAAAAAATACTAATCTATCATGACTTAACGACACAAAACGTATAAATATGGCGCGGAAAAAGAGCACTATAACTTGTTGAAAATCAAAAGAATGATGTGGTCCCTTCATATGTGTAAAAGCCAACAAATGAACGTATAGAAACGAAAATCTACACTGATCATTAAACCGATTAATCCTTGATCTTATGCTTTTTTTTTATGGAGCAGGCCCTTATGAGAATGTAGTGTGCCGGTTCAAATCCGGAAACTAAGTATATTAAATATTCGGAATTTTTTAAACGGTATATAAAAATACATTTTAAACGAATAGTTAATGCAAATTAATACAGAAACGAAAGGTGGGTGAGATACCTGAAAAATTTAACCTTGGTTATGTTTTGATTAGATTGGTATTTAAAGTTCTTAGGCAAAATTGCACTAGTTTATCGACAATCCAGAAAGATGAATTTATTAACTATTCGCTCACGTTATTGTTCAACAAATGGTGTATAATATCTTTGCGACCAGTATGTAAATATCTGTTCAGACAAAGCAAAATTCCTAAAATAAAGTTCGAAGAATCACTCACAATCTCAAATAGTTTGTTTAACCAGTATAATATGCTTTTTAATATTCATCTATCGTAATGTACAAACGAGTTGTATAGGATATGAATCAAATATGAGTATGCAGTGTGAAGCTGTTTGCTTATCTATATTTACATACGTAAATATACAGTTATGATATTTTATTTAAATATCCTTGATTATAAAACAACATGTGTTGAAAAATGGGTACGAATCAGTTATGGAACTTCTTGCCAACAATAACAACATGTACCTATTTTCTTTAATTATAAGTTACTTAGTATTACAACGGATTGGCTTGTAGGATAGCTTTCACAAGGTAAAATATTAGCTGTATTTTTGTTGTATGCAGAGCCATAATTAGGTAGGGGCAACAGGGGCACGTGCCGAGGGCCCAGCGGTAGGGGGGGGTCCAAAAAGATCAAAAAAATTCCCATTATGTTAAAAATACGGTGCGCCTTTCATCAACTTTTAAGGGACCAGTCCAAAAATTTCTATAATTGGTTGTGTTAAAATGAAAAGAATAGTGGTCGAAGTGAAATTGAAACCACAACGTGACATGCGAACTACTACGCGAGTTATGTATTCCCCAATTTATATATATATATATATATATATATATATATAAAATTAGTAATATTGACTGTTCTTATAATGTATATGTAAGATAAATATTGGGGATACAGGGGATACAGTCAGATTCATTTAATATCTTTGCTACATTAACTTTAATTTAGCAAATGTTTATAAGAAACTTTTAAATGTGCACGTATGAACAAAAACCTGTCCATGTCATATAGACGTCATATTATGTTTGTATAATTGTAAACTTTATAATCTATCCTGATGAAGAAAATAAACGATTTTCGAAAGCTTGCAATGGTTAAAAAAAAGTTTATTCTAAATAAATACGCAATCTGACTGTATTCCCAATATTTATCTTACATATATATATATATATATATATATATATATATATATATATATATTATTGTGTAAGGGAGGGGGTTAGAAGGTTTCTAAAGGTATATTTGTATTAATAGGGGTGTATGCCAAGCGATAGGGTAAATATTTCAGATTTAATAATTTAAAAACTATAAATTTTGCTATACTTTACATACGTTAAAGTATGTACCATTTCAGATTGAAACTTATATGCCAAAAGGTAGTAACATGAATTTATGACGTTGATATAATGCACGGTACTTGAGGTTTTATACTGAGTTGATATTTCATGAGCCAGTTGAGAGTACATTTGCCGTCGGAAAGCCGGACGCATTTATGGATATCTGCAATATAACAAAGCGTCCAGGTCGTGTATGAATTATTTGGCTTTTCCTTTTTATAGAATCAAACCTTTAGACGAATTGTAAATCAAAATTTAAAGTGAATCAAAATGTAAAGGTTATTGGAGTTTAGTGAAGTGTTTTGGACCAATGGTAGAAATTTAAAATTATTATAAAGACTATAGCGAAGGTATGTTGGACACTGAAAGATAGGAGATTTGTTATTGGATGTTATATATGTAAAAATGTTATTGTAGTAAGCTAAGTTTGTTTAGTTAATAACTAAGCAATATAAATAAGGGACTTCTTTTTTAAATTTGTTCAGATACAGACCTATTTATGAAACCTGCGTTAAAATTGTAAAATAGTTTTGAAATAAAAGTTTATTTGTGTATTCATCGAGTATTATTGAATTCAAGTATAAAAGGAAAGTATATAAAGTGTTTAAAAGTGAAAAGGAAAGTCAGCGTGTATGTAAAGAAGATTGTGGAAGTGGTTATTGATGTAAAGGAGAAAGCGACGGTATATTATTTGAGAAGATTAGTGTTGGTTTTGGGATAGATTTGGGTATTACGGCAGCAGGATATTGGAGTGGTTAAAGAAGGTATCGACGACGTAAAGAATTTTGGATTGATTTGAGAAGATATAACGGCAGAAGGATATCGTATGGATAATTGGTATAGCAGGATTAGGAGTGATTTGTATTAAGACAGCGGGATTGATTTGGTTGTGCGAAGAGAGAAGTAAGCGGGATACGGAGCAGAGGAACAGGAGATAGGAATACGGCGAGGAAGAATTGACGCAGGAAAGTAGATAAAGGTTTTACTAAATTCTAAATTGGGGTAACATTATTTCAGGTTTGGGGCATCAAAATTGTTTTATAAAACACCTGGAGGCAGTGCGCAAGAGGACAATTTTGGAGAATCTTTTGTAAAAGTGCGTACGGCAATTTCGAACTTGAGCCAGCAGTCAAAGGAAGGCCTTCAGCGCAGTATATTTCTGGTAAGTACCGTGAATATATTAGAACGTCAGAAATTAAAGTCATAAAAGTTACATAAATTAATTTGACATCAGGCATCGTTGATCTAATAAGATTTGGCATATCAAAATAAATTTAGTACATTTCAAAAGTGGTAAAACAAACGAGGGTGCAGTTTGGTTGGGTATTGCACATCTACTCACGATTGAACCCACGGTGAGTAGGTGAGAAAACCCTGAGATTAAAGTTTCAAATAGTCGAGGCATATAAAATATAGTAATTAGTAAAAGAAAAACCAACCAAACGTTTGCTAAAGCACCTCGATTTGAAATCATTGTGACGACGACAAAAGTCGTGTAATAAAATCTTGTTTAAAGGAGGAGTAATTATATTATATAAAATTTAGAATACAAGAAGGTGAGAAAACCCTGAGATTAAAGTTAAAAATAGTAGAGACAAAAAAAAAACATAGTAATTAGATTTCAAGAAGGTGGCAAACCCAACGTGAGGCTCGAGAAAAAGGTTAAAAAGGTGTTAGAGCGAAAGAGAGTAGAATCCGGGAGCCCGAGTTAGGTGGGGCCCGCAAGTTTTTTTTTATTTTTTTCAGGAAACGAGTTCAAAACAAGGAAACGGAGATGACGGACGAGGACACAAAAAGAATCACAAGATCGGGACTGATATACGGGGTTGAAATGGATGTAGGGAGACAAGACATAGAGCTAGACGCAGGGGGCGACCTACAGGAGACGGACACGAGGCAGACAGAGTTGGAGGTAACAGACACGGACATGGACCAGGCGACGGTACCGCAGGTGAGAGCAGCAGAAGCCGACGGAAACCAGGACCTTAGGAGATTTCTGATGAGTTTGCAGAAAAATTTAACGGACAAAATGGATGAATCACGCAGGGAACAAAAAGAACTAAAAACGGAATTAAAATTAGAATTTAAGACATCACAGACAGAATTAAAGAACGAGCTGACGGACAAAATTAATGAATCACGCAAGGAACAAAGAGAGGCACACAAGGAATTATCGAATCTAATTGACGAATGGCGGACAGATATTAAGACGACATGCATGGAACTAAAAACGGACGTAACAGACAAAACCGAACAGTCGCGGACAGATATCAAGACGACATGCACGGCACTAAAACCGATGTAACTGACACAATTACAGAAACACACGCGGAACTACACACGGAATCGACAGACAAAACCGAACAGTCGCGGACAGATATCAAGACGACATGCACGGCACTAAAAACCGATGTAACTGACACAATTACAGAAACACACGCGGAACTACACACGGAATCGACAGACAAAACCGAACAGTCGCGGACAGATATCAAGACGACATGCACGGCACTAAAAACCGATGTAACTGACACAATTACAGAAACACACACGGAACTACAAACGGACCTAACAGACGCAATCGAAGAATCGCGGACAGAGGACGAATGCGGGACGGAATTACAAGACAACGTAGACCGCGTAGATGACGAGAATAAAATTACACGGGTACAATTGCAGGGACAGACACAGCACTTGACACCGAAATTGGGCGCGGACGACATGGTATTACTACTCACAGGACAAATGGTACTAAACGTCAAGACATTGAGGGAATTCTTGGAAGTAAGGAGAAATTTTGACCTAGCGACAGTACTGGAAGCGAAAACGCGGACACACCATTGGGAACAAAACAGGGGTTACAGGGAAGACAGTCGACGACCACCGTACCATGAAAACAGACCAAATTATAGACAGGAAAATTTTAACTACGGACATAGGAATCATTGGGGACACGAGGCACATAGACGACCGTATTTCAATAGGGACCACCGGGATAACGCCTACAATGGACAAAACAGAAACCGGCACGACAACGGCGAGGATGACGGCCGGACGACTGGAGGCGGAATACAAAATGGAAATAGCCGGACGGACAGGGACGTGAACGTCCAACATATGACGACGAGCGCAATTACAACGGACCCGGATAGGATTGAGGTGGTGGAAATTCACGAGTCGCCTCAAGAAAAAAAAACGCGAATTTTTGGACGACCGACTGCTTAGGAGTTAAGATTGATGTTTGCTATAGTATAAGGGATTTGTTGTTAAACAGTTACATTTTTAATAAAAAGAATTTGTTATTTATAAATATTAGTTTAAGGGACCGTGTTTATGTTGCTTTAGTGGATAGCGGGTCACAGTTGTCGCTGGTAAATGATAGGGTAGTAGTCGAACATGGAGAATTTTTAAAGGAAAGAATAGGAACAATTGAGGGGGTTAATTTATGGTCAGCGATGAACAAAAAGCTTACGACAATTTATAATGTTATCCGTGTACCGATATATATAGGAAATAAAGAAGCAGGGAATGCAGAGTTTTAATTACGAAAGGGTTACAGTTAGACTTCATATTGGGTATGGATTTTATAGAGGATTTTGGATTGAATATAGATGGAAAGGATAGGTCAATTAGGATATTTGATAAAGATAGGTCATGGGTGGTGCCTACGGTTAGTGAGGAAAATAGGAATGGAAATGATATAGATAGTACAGGATTAGGAATGATTAAAGAGTATAATGATGGACAGGTTAAAGTACGATTATGTAATATGTTTGTAAGATTAATTAATGATGAACAGATAGGAAAGTGAGTATTGATACTAAGATGAAGCTAGGAGAATTATTTAATAAATATGTAGGGTTATTTAATGAAGAGCCAAGATTTGCGAGGCGGTACACACATAAGTTGGAGGTCACGGAAGACATCGGATTTAACACAAGGGTGTATCCAATTCCGTTTGCCATAAGAAATAGGGTTAAAATAGAGATAGACAGGATGTTAAAAGAGGTATTATAGAACCAGCGAGAACTCAATATGTGAACCCAGTAGTTATAGTACCAAAACCAAATAAAAGGATATAAGGATTTGTTTAGATGCGAGGAAATTGAATGCGATTACAAAACCGCAGTATGAGCAACCACAAGGGTTGGATAATTTATTGTATAAAGTATATGAAATGAAAGTTTTCAGCAAATTAGATTTAAAGAATTCGTTTTGGTTAATTCCGTTGCATGAAGACAGTAAAAAGTTTACAGGTTTTAGTATCGAAGGCGAAATTTATATGTTTTCTGTAGTTCCATTTGGTTTAAGTAGTTCTTCAGCAGCACTTGTAAGAGCGATGCAGAAGTTGTTTAATGAATATGAAGGTTTCTGTTCGCATTATGTCGATGATTTGTTAATTTTTTCAAGGGACGAGCAAACACACCTGGAGCATTTAGAAAAGGTGATCCAACGACTGGACGAAGGAGGTTTAAAGCTGAACGTAGAGAAATGCGAATTGTTTAAAAGCAAGGTTACATACTTAGGGTTTGAAATTAGCGAACAAGGGATGAAAATTTGCAATAAAAGATTGGACGAGTTGAAAAACATTCAGCGACCAAAGAATGTGAGAGGACTGCGAGGATTTTTAGGGTGCTAAATTATTACAAACGGTTTATACCGAGGTATTCTGAAGTGTGCGTACCGTTGGTGAGTTTGTTAAAGAAAAGGAAAGATGGAAGTGGACTGCTGAACGAGAGAAGGCGTTCCAGGATTTAAAAGGTGCATTTTACAAGGAGTTAGCATTAAAATATCCAAATTTTAAAGATGATTTTATTTTGAGGACGGATGCGTCGAAATATGCAATCGGGGCTGAGTTGGTGCAGATACAGGATGGAGTTGAAGTACCAATTGTTTTCATTTCAAGGGTGTTGAAAGACTGCGAAACCAGGTATGCGACGGCAGAGAAGGAGATGTTGGCCATAGTATACGCGGTGAAGAAGTTGCGTTTTTATTTGTTAGGTAAGAAATTTCTAATAGAATCCGACAACACGGTGGTAACGTTCATGAAGAAAAAGGAGTTTTTAAACAGTAGGTTGTATAGATGGGCATTGGTGTTACAGGAATACGACTTCGAAATTAAGCATAAACCAGGAAAGGAGAATGTGACGGCGGATTTTCCGAGCAGACCGCAGGTGGAATCGAATCAGGACATAAACGGGTGTTTAATTGCTTTGCAGGAATTCAGGGATGTTGGTCGATGGACAAACACCAAACTTATAGAGGCGCAGAGGCACAGCGAGGTGAGCTCGATACGAGAGAAACTTACAAGAGAAAATATGGAAGAGTACAGGGGATTTACCATCGTAGGGCAGTTTGTGGTAAAAAAAATAGGGGATGCAGAGCTGGTAGTGCTATCAAGAGACGTTGCCGCTGAAATCATAAACGAAATTCATTTAAAATTCGGACACATAGGTATCAGAAAAACATTTTTAGTATTCAGAGAGGCGTTTTACGCAAAAAATGATATAACGGTGATAAAGGAAAAGATAAATCGGTGTGAAATTTGCATTCTAGGTAAAGATAAGAACGTGGTGCTGCAGAATATGCCGATGAGCGTGAGCGTAAATGGACCATTGGAATTGGTGGCGATTGATTATTTAAGCAACCTGATCACGAGTGAACAGGGGTATCGACATATTTTGGTGGTGGTCGACGTTTTTTCTAAATTTGTAAAATTATTTCCTGCAAGACGGAGTAACACGGTGCATGCATTGCAGTCAATTGGAGAATTTGTAAGCCAAGTCGGGAAGATAAAAAGAATTTTGGTAGACAACGCAACGTATTTCAACAATCAAAGATTCAGGAACGGGTTAAAAAGGGCAAATATTAAAGTATCATTTAGTAGCATACGACATCCAAAAGCTAATCCATGCGAACGTTACATACGAGAGGTGATAAAATATTTACGATTGGCGACACAGGAGCATCACGACAGATGGGTTAGGTATCTACCACAAATAGAAAATTTTATGAACAGCGTACCGAGTTCGGTTACGAAAACATGTCCGGTAACATTAATGCGAAGGATTATACCAGCTAGACCATGGAGGGAGGAAATCGAGGTACAAGACATAACAGAGTTGCTAAGTAATGCCAGGCGTAGAATCGAAAGGATGCAGCGTAGGGACATCGAACGAAGGTGTAGAAAAATTAAGAAAAGAACGATTTTTGGAATAGGGATTTGGTAGTCGTCAAACGATTAAGGGTTTCAAACCGCGACAAAACATTTGCGCGAAGCTGTTGTTTCTTATGAAGGGCCGTACAGGATCACGCGTAGTTTTGCTGAAGGCAATACGTTTGAGCTGGAGAATATGACAGGGGGATATCGCGGGCGTTTTCATTTGGAGAATTTGTACCCATATAGAGTAGTACAGGAAGAGGGTTTAATAGGATAGGTTAAAATGTGGTTCATGCAACGGAAAGTTTAGTTTAGTTTGTGTTTTGTTTTGTTTTGTTATAGTAGTATAGTATAGGTTAGAAAATAGCGTAGTGTAATAGATGTGAGAGAAAGGCGAATGCGGGTTGCCAAAGTAAAATAGAAACATCGAAAGGATGGTTTTGAATGAAAATCAGAAATTTTTGCACACCAGGGGAAGAGAAAAACATATGAAATTTCCAATTTCATTAAAAACCAGTGGGGCCAAATATTGTGTAAGGGAGGGGGTTAGAAGGTTTCTAAAGGTATATTTGTATTAATAGGGGTGTATGCCAAGCGATAGGGTAAATATTTCAGATTTAATAATTTAAAAACTATAAATTTTGCTATACTTTACATACGTTAAAGTATGTACCATTTCAGATTGAAACTTATATGCCAAAAGGTAGTAACATGACTTTATGACGATGATATAATGCACGGTACTTGAGGTTTTATACTGAGTTGATATTTTATGAGCCAGTTGAGAGTACATTTGCCGTCGGAAAGCCGGACGCATTTATGGATATCTGCAATATAACAAAGCGTCCAGGTCGTGTATGAATTATTTGGCTTTTCCTTTTTATAGAATCAAACCTTTAGACGAATTGTAAATCAAAATTTAAAGTGAATCAAAATGTAAAAGGTTATTGGAGTTTAGTGAAGTGTTTTGGACCAATGGTAAAAATTTAAAATTATTATAAAGACTATAATAGCGAAGGTATGTTGGACACTGAAAGATAGGAGATTTGTTATTGGATGTTATATATGTAAAAAATGTTATTGTAGTAAGCTAAGTTTGTTTAGTTAATAACTAAGCAATATAAATAAGGGACTTCTTTTTTAAATTTGTTCAGATACAGACCTATTTATGAAACCTGCGTTAAAATTGTAAAATAGTTTTGAAATAAAAGTTTATTTGTGTATTCATCGAGTATTATTGAATTCAAGTATAAAAGGAAAGTATATAAAGTGTTTAAAAGTGAAAAAGGAAAGTCAGCGTGTATGTAAAGAAGATTGTGGAAGTGGTTATTGATGTAAAGGAGAAAGCGACGGTATATTATTTGAGAAGATTAGTGTTGGTTTTGGGATAGATTTGGGTATTACGGCAGCAGGATATTGGAGTGGTTAAAGAAGGTATCGACGACGTAAAGAATTTTGGATTGATTTGAGAAGATATAACGGCAGAAGGACATCGTATGGATAATTGGTATAGCAGGATTAGGAGTGATTTGTATTAAGACAGCGGGATTGATTTGGTTGTGCGAAGAGAGAAGTAACGGGATACGGAGCAGAGGAACAAGAGATAGGAATACGGCGAGGAAGAATTGACGCAGGAAAGTAGATAAAGGTTTTACTAAATTCTAAATTGGGGTAACATTATTTCAGGTTTGGGGCATCAAAATTGTTTTATAAAACACCTGGAGGCAGTGCGCAAGAGGACAATTTTGGAGAATCTTTTGTAAAAGTGCGTACGGCAATTTCGAACTTGAGCCAGCAGTCAAAGGAAGGCCTTCAGCGCAGTATATTTCTGGTAAGTACCGTGAATATATTAGAACGTCAGAAATTAAAGTCATAAAAGTTACATAAATTAATTTGACATCAGGCATCGTTGATCTAATAAGATTTGGCATATCAAAATAAATTTAGTACATTTCAAAAGTGGTAAAACAAACGAGGGTGCAGTTTGGTTGGGTATTGCACATCTACTCACGATTGAACCCACGGTGAGTAGGTGAGAAAACCCTGAGATTAAAGTTTCAAATAGTCGAGGCATATAAAATATAGTAATTAGTAAAAGAAAAACCAACCAAACGTTTGCTAAAGCACCTCGATTTGAAATCATTGTGACGACGACAAAAGTCGTGTAATAAAATCTTGTTTAAAGGAGGAGTAATTATATTATATAAAATTTAGAATACAAGAAGGTGAGAAAACCCTGAGATTAAAGTTAAAAATAGTAGAGACAAAAAAAAAACATAGTAATTATATAATATATATATATTAAATAATAGAATTAAATAGGAAATTATTAGAAATTGTTAAAGAAATTATAAGTATGTAAGTACAACAATGTAACTCAAGGATAAATATAAAAAGATTGTTAACAGTTCATGAGAACGGATGCGATACATTGTATCCAAGACGATAGTGACACTGCAGGTGGCAGGTCACAGACGGTTAAGATGCCGCAATTACCTAGAAAGTAAGATTGTAACAATGTATTAATAAATAGAATTAAGAATAAGCAGACATGAGCTCTGCAAGTTGCCACAGAATTGTGAGGGGCAAGGACAACATAAAAAGCCCGGGAGCCCAGCTCTCGGCAGTCAGTCAGTCATAAATACTTCCTCTTTAGCACTGCAGTTTGCTTAAGGCTACTCACTCACATTAGTTCAATTATTATTTTTTTTTGATTTAAGTTTAATTTAATTCAAGATTGTCAAAATTCCATGTTAACCTCTGTTTAACCAAATAAATTTGTTGCAAAATTTTGGAAACTTTAAAAGACCGCTCCCAAGGCCCGAAACGTAACTCGCGTATTCAGGTATTCCTCTTTCTCTCCTTCACTTGGCTAATATATCCATCACAAGAAAATAACATCGAATGAACATATCGCTGTCTTGTATTATATGCAAGGCATAAATTACTGGGGTAAAATTTACTGATTACGAAATACCTATAGATTTATAAACAATTCATATACGGTTTTGTTACGGGTTAATATGTATTACAAAACAGATACGTCTAGACGTGTCTCTCGCAATATAAATGAATACACTGTATAAAAATGGTTAAATCCCCGATAACTCGATTTTTGTGAATTCTTCCAGGCAACGTCAACAATTTTTTATTATTCTGTTACATTGCATATTACAAAGTAACTGTGTCCATGCATTTTTAATTGGAGATATTTTTAATGAATGATATACAAAAGCTTTCATAAAAATTATTTGATCTCTATAAAAATTTATTATAATAAATATTAGATTCACCCTATTTGTGGTTTGAAAATGATTCATGACCCTACTTGTGGTTTCTGAAAATAGTTTATGAACATGAGTTCCGTTCTAATATGTATTTTACCATAAATTTCTAATTTCGTGGTTTGAGCTTATTGAATGTCGGATGTCTCTCCGCATTTATTAGGTATTTTTATTTCAACGGTTCTTTCTGTCGCAACATTTATCTTATTCAACGACTAATGCGTATTCTTAGTATTATTAAATGGTACGAATTTTACTTTAAAAAAATCAAACTTTTATTTATGAATCTATCATACAAAGTGCGTCATATTTATATTGTCAAATTAAAATTTTCTAGGAATTCACAGCAATTTTTATGTTGGCCCAACTCTGGGGCTCTAAAATCAAAGACCATACTACACATCTACAACAGTCTGGTTTGGTCTATAAAGTGACATGTCTCAATTTTTCTAGTTCTTATGTGGGTCAAACGTATAGGTGGCTTTCGGCCAGAATTACGTCACATAAGAATGATTGTAGAAGAAGATTAAAATTTGCGCTCTATCGTCACATGTGCTTGATACAGGGCACTCCATGGACTATACTAATACCAAAATTATGTTGGGAAAAATTACCACAAAAGTTATTTTTAGAAATGGTAACCATATCTATGATGAATAATGTGCTGAACAAAAACTGGACACCCAAAACCTAAATAACGTTTATTCATATCTTGCAAAGTACAATGACGTTGCCGGAAGAAAACGTAAATATACCACGCTAACTACCAATGCGGAGAGGGAAGGGGTTCCTAGCAACACAAAAATAATACATCGCCAACGATTTTCTATTTACAATATAAAAAAACACAAATATAATAATTTCTATCGAAACAGCAAAACAAATTTAACTAAGGTTACTATTTAATAAAACAATTTTTCTCTATGAAAAAATTCACTAATTGTTCTACGAAGTGCGTAATTCGTAGCTAACATGCAATAAATCTATTCAGTACCAAAAAGAATAACGCTGATACTTTCGTATAAGCGGATGGATTAATTTAAAAAAAAAACATTAAATTTAGAAACCTTTCTAGTGAGGATTTTACCATACGAAGCATTTGTTATAACTCTAATCAGTAATAAAAGAATACTGCTGATACTTTCGTATAAGCAGATGGGTTAAGTACAAAAAGCAAAAGCAGTAAAGTTCGAAACTTTTCTAGTAAGGATTTTACCAGAACAAACATTAGCGTATCTAATTTCAAATTGGGTTTATCCACGGGGTATGTTAAAAAGGAAAACAAATCACATACATGTGTCGGGATGCTTATCTTGTCAGTCTCGGAAGCGAATTGACACAGCATCGCCGCGGTAATCAGCAACAACCATGCCACTACCGTAATTGCAACGGCGGTCTACATGCAAGAACAGTTGATCTACATCAAGAAATAATCGGGCTACGCAACAAGCAATTTAGCCTCCAGTTAAGAGCTAAAAAAAAAAAGAAAATCTTACTAATATTAACAACTCAGGAGCGCCCACCGATACACACCAAATCTACACATTTGATAGAGGAGAAACGTGCATCGCTCTTGGAGTAACAGAACGAGTAGTTTTTACAAGTGCATCAACGCACAAGCTGCAGAATCAAAGTTTAAAAGGAGTTCAAAATAACACGAACTCGAAAAGCAAACATCCGCGTTATCGAAACGCGATTGAAACTGGAAACACGGTTTTACCGGAGAATAGTAGCATATATTATTTCGACAAACTTTAGATGGAAAACCCACTAGAACGCAATTATACGTTATCGGAAAGTATAACGCGCTCACGGATACCTAAACAGCATCTTGACTAATTAATTGTAGCATAAACTTGTCGTTTCAAAACAACTGGATTTACGTTGAGAAATTCTTAGAAAGAGTATTTATTATTAATTATGCGGAAGGATTTAACAATAGACATGGAATTTATACGAACGGATAATGAATTAACAAGGGATTTGAGTTGAAAATTAAGATAAAGCGAGCTTATCTGAACAGGTACAATATATCGGGTATTGTTGGACAATTTAATCCTAGAAAAAAAATTTATGTAAATTAAATAACCAAATTATTGCCGAAAATGAACGTAACAATCTTTTGTCGCTAATAAATTACAATTAATGAAAAAAATAACTCTTAAATTTCCCTTTTGATAGATAAATCTGTCCTTAAATAACGTAGAGTAAATTACCAACATACACGCCTGTATTACTTAATAACATTTGCTGTATTTATACCTTTATATGGTCTCATCTTTCCTACTCTTATCTGTTGTCGCTCTAGTCTATTTTTATACACATGTGATAGCATTGGTTAAGTTATTAAATACATTTACTTTAGATACAATTGTTGTGAACAGTGCGCTCTATTAACAGTTTTTTTCTGTATAAAGTAATAATGTTCGTTGACTATATTTTTTTGGTTTTGAGAAAGATTTCATTTAATGCAAGTAACTTTAAGTTGCTGTATATATCTTTATTTATTTCCACATGTATTGTTTTTAGATTCCTGATGAAGACAATAAATTAGTCGAAAGCTTGAATGATTAAACTGAATACGAGTACTAATTTTTGTATAAATAATTCAACCAGTCCAATTATTGCAGCTTTTATATATATATATATATATATATATATATATATATATATTGCTGTGATATACTCCTTTGAATGCGGGAACTGGGTCCTTTCAACAAAAAAATTCTAGTCCCACCGATTGGGCGTCATAAACTGCTGTGATCCTGGTTTCGCTTCAGCTGCTCACCTAATTTTATAAACCTCCTCATTCATAAAATTAAACAACACATTCCTACCACAAACATCAACGTTAACTCTATTTACATCAATATTCAGAATACATTAAATTTTCAAATTAAATTTCAGCATAAAATTCAGTTTTAAAAGAATTTCAAGATTAATTTTATTATCACTTTAACGTGCATCCAGAATTAAAGTCCTGTTGGATGCCTACTAATTAATATAACAATATAAGCAGACCGGAGTCTGAGTATAAAAGGAGCATCTACCACCCTTTACGTTAATTAACCAGGTTCGTCTAATTGAGCTCAAAGACATACCCAAAGTTTCATCATAATTCAGAACATCAATACTAAATACCCTTTCTACTTAAACAAGCAAATTTCATCTTAAAATTAAAATTTTATGGTTAGTACAATTTCACTAATGTCCATTTAAAGTAAATCAATTATAAAGTTATTCAACACACACAAAAATGTCAAACAAAATAGTATAATTTACCTGAAGGTTACTGTCCTCGTAGCTTCAAGGTACATCGTCCCTTTAGTAATCACACCATTGCAACAGGATTATATTTACGGCTTCTAATTCTCAACGCTTTTAAAATTTTCTCCATCACCATTTATTTAAAGTTGTTTCTGGGCTTTTCCGGAACTCATCTGTGTATATCTGACCCTTGTTTCGTGAATCCAGACACGTATTTGAACCATTTAATTATTAACACCCCCGAAAAATAGCAAAGAAATTCATGCGTCTTTCACTAATATACGCCAAAACTGCCTACTTTTGTGTATACATTTGTCGTTGTAAATTTTGCTAATTGGTACAGTGATACTAAATTTTATTACCTTGTATCTAAGTGCACTGAAGTACATTCATGTTAGCACGTAAATAACAAACTATTTTGAATCACTAAAATATACGAGCAAAATTTTAAATTATTTTATCAAACTAAAATGCACTGTTTAACATCTTGAATCAAGTCGCGGATGTAAGAGCTTTTAACGCATCGAATAGTCAAAAGTCTAAGAGGCCGAAATTCATATTACCACCGGTATATATAGCAAAAGCCTGTCTGTCGGTCTGTTCCCCAAAACAGACAATTCTTAAGAATTTCTCATTCTATGTTCCCAGTCCGTCGCTCGCGCGTCGGTTTTACGAAATTTTCACTCGCCCCATTTAAATCTCAGAAATTCTCACACGGCACGCAAACATGTCCGAGAAAAACTAATTAATTTTGTACAGAAATTGTTGTTTCTACCTCTGATATTTGCATCCTATTTTCAACCAATTGTGACCCTCGTGACGTTGCTTAAATCACGCCTTTTACTATATGTGTCTTTGCTTGACGCATTTTCTCTTTCCTTTTCTAACCTGTTCGTATTGGTGCAAATTGATATTCTTTATTATCGATTATATTTTAGTCCATGTGGACTATCTGGGTTAAATAACCCCGTATCGCACATTCTCGTGAATATTAAGCCCCGGTTTCTCCAAGATTCTTTGAAACCATTTGTTATCTACACAATTTTCGCCGTACGTGATATTTAAACTACGCAGGTGTTCAAAATAATATTAATTCTCAGAGCTTTTTAAATAAACCCTGTTTTGTATTTCGTGCTAAAGCATCTGACCGTTTCCAATATCCTTAGAATCGACATGTTTATCTAAACACATTAAACTGAAATTGCCTTTTAAAATACGCAGGTGTGTTCAAACATCCTACTTCTAACTAACACTTCTAGGATTTGCATTTTATTGGGTTTTTACAAGTTTCTATAGATATTATCTGTACGTTTTGTTCAATACCGGTTACTTGAAATAGAGTTAATTAAGATAAATTTTGCACGTAATTTCCATTTGTTTAGGAATAATTACATTACACGCAAAGCTTTTTAATACTGCTTCTTTTGATATAAAGCGTCTTGTACATGATTTAAATCTCTTATGTTTAATGAAACTAATAAATTTTTATGCTTCAAATAATTTTAATAACGCGTATTATCTAATAATATTCATTATACACGGTGATTAAAATTATTTGATGTGATTATTTAATTTTTTACCCTGGTCTAAATATGAGTAATATATATAGTGTTATTTCTTAATCATCAAAAATAAATAGTTATTTTATTGATCTAGAAAAGTGGTCTGTTATTAAATAAAACCAGGTGTACGGTTTATGTAATGTTTGTCTTTTTTATCGCCATAACGCATTTTATCTCATATAGCATTTCCAAAATAGCTTCAAAATTACTACCAAAAGAATGTTTTGTGAGGGATATTTTTCATATCAATGGTCCAATGAAATAAAATCTTATTACAATATTTAAAAGTTAACCTAATAATTTGTGTAAAACATAAACAAGTGAAACGCATATACATACGGTTCTATATCTTTTAGTAACAAAGAATATAGGTATATTATGTTTTATTTAAAAACTGACCTTGCGATACTTCCCTGTTTTTATAATTATAAATTCAAATAGCATGGAAATTTATTGCAAGTTTAGTAATTTGAATGTCTCTTACAACCAATAATTACAAATATACGCAGGCTAAAATGTAGTAAATCACTTAAGAGAAAGAGCAATGAGTGTTCGACGTTAACGCAGATCTAAAGGAAGCATCTGCCGAGATGGGCATGTAATATAGAAACGTGGTGGCGTAGAAAAAGAAGAAATCAATTAAAAACAAATGTCCTTTAATGTTAGAAATACAGAATATAGAACAAGAGAATGAAATAAAAAATGCGTAAGGCTGTTTTGCAACAACCTTATTCAACTAGGGGAACTTCAAAAAAATTAACAAATGATTACCAAAGATATTAAGTACCAGTAGAACGAAGAAGAACTAGAATGTGTCAAACTTTCGAATTATATGTATTCGATATGAGTCTACTAACTTAGACTGGAAACAAAATAAACAAAATGGTCCAAAATTTAACAAAAGCTTGCAAAATATAGCACAAGGAACAGCTTGAAAAAGATGAAAAGAGTAATTGCTGGAAGATAAATGAATAATATAGTCAAAGGGAGGAGATAAAACAAAAAATTGATTTCCACACATTTTGCAATTACCAGTTCAAGAGGGATATCCTGTGAACCATTGCATAAAAATTGCTAATAAAGAAGGTTTAAATGTCTTGTGTGATGGGTCAATCTATTTAAAATCACCCAGGTGGAATACAATTTGTTGCTAAATATTTTTCCTAATTTTTTTACCAATTACTTCGCAATACTATATGAGTTCAAAACTATGACAAAAAAATCTATGCACAAATTATATTTTGGCGGCCATTTTAATTTTGCTTTGGAACCGTTTTTCGGCTGAAAACGAGTTTTGCACAAATGCATCTTACGTAATAAAAAACTGTTACCTGTATTCATTTCATAAGTTTTCACTCAGTCCCTTTTGAGACATTTTACTTTAAATATTTCCAAAAAATGCTTTTTTGGGCATTTTTGAAAATTATATTAAAATAAAAGGATAAAGTTCTCCAAGCTTGAAACTTCTACAGCAAGTAGTCCTGTGATAAATCTACACAAAAAAAAATTAAAGCTCGGTCTGTCTTCCTTATAATAATTTTGCAGCACTGAAGTACCGTTTTAAGTAAGTTTTCACTGTATAGCTGTGATTTTGTTTCTTCACTTTGTTCACTATTTAGGTAATATTATTTAAAGACAAAAATCTAAAGCATATCATTCTGATAATTTGGGTTCTTATTTTGCCTTTATATCTATCAAATTAAAAGAGTTGAATACTTTTATCTGAAACACGTATTCAGCTGAAAAGCGGTCCCAAAACAAACTTAAAATGGTCGGGAAAAAAGTATAAACCAAAAACCCAAATGTTGCACTCACCTAGTATTGAGAAGTAACTAGTAAAGTATTAAGAAAATCAAAATTGTTCAACAGAGTCTAAGCGATTTCTAATGAATTGACCTTGAAGTGTAGCTTTGTATTGACTATAAAAAAAACTTTTCCTCTTTGATGAAAAATAATTTTATAACTCTCCGAATCTCCATGCGCCACCTTTTTAATTAGTTTCTAGTAAAAGTCAGTTTCGATGCATCTAATACAGTAACAAAAGTGCCTAAAAGTCTTGAATCGAAACGGACAAAGTCGTTAAACCAACAATGCATTTGCAGCTACAAGAGTGCATTTAAAGAACTAATATAGATCATGCAACAGCGAACAATTTTTGGTAGTATGTAACAGCTTAACAATTATATACACTGCACGACCTGCCAGACGTTTCAGTCAAAGTATAAATCCGCAAGTTATATTAAATAAATTATTGGCTAAATAATCAAGATGAATATGTTTAATGTGTATATAATTTAAACATTTGTGTAGATAAATTATGTAGTCGAATTTAGTACTAAATCTAGTGTAATCGTCGTAAGAAGGAATTCTTATATTGAACGGAAAAAAGAACAATAAAAAGAAATTTGATATAAGTTTTCTCTTAAAAAAAATTCGATCCAAAGGTATGTGTCCATAGTGTGTTAACTGCAAATCAACGAAAGATTATAGTTCAGACATCCGCAGAACAAAGAGTTGGTACATGAAATGTCAACTGTCTATTAACCTTACAAAGTTACAAATATATATATATATATATATATATATATATAAATATATATATACACAAGGTAAGTTGATAAATACTGACGTATTACAGTTAATACGATGAAATAACTTAGACTTTTATGCAAAGCTCAAATGATCATTTCAAATCGAGCTAGTAATTAAAAAATGGAAAATATAAGGTCTTGGGCAAGACTCGAACCTGTATCTTGGTTATACTTAGGCTTTGGATCGTCAAATTTTTGCTGGTATTCAATTTCATTTTACTTAATCTTCATACCTCGAAGTCTACTTCATCAGTATCTTTATTTTAATAGATTAAAGTAGCAAGTGACTTTGCACAAAGTTCAACTACCGTTTATATTGGAGCAATAAATATGTTGTCGTTTTATGCTCTATAAAAAGTTATTCAGTAACTGTCTATCAATGATCGAATGTCGAATAACTTATGTTTAAATCTTGAAATCCCGCTCTTCATTAAATTCCGGCTTTATGTAATAAAATTCTAAATACGTCATCGGTCTCAAACATTCTGATTACATTTTAGGAGGTGATTCATCCCATAATGTAAGAACTAACCACAATTTCATTTTTTTTTATCTTTAATGACATGTTAGTTTTTGCAATTTATTGCAATCACAAAAGAAGCTATCTTTTATAATTGAAGAAACTAATAGTTGGCGTACATTATATCCATTAAAATTTGTTATCTTATCTGGTTTATAGTCTTTCCCGATGTAATCGCGTTCAGCTGATTGGGCCCCTCATTCACATTGCTTATGAATGCAAATATAATGGTTTCTAGAACCATCCCGAAAAGTGGCTTCTCTGAAAGTAAACTACTTTGCATTAGAAACTCGCAACTGTGTTATAACGTTTTGAATTAAATAACATTTATTAACTGATATTTCTAAAGATGAAATGCATTATTGAATTTATATTTTAGAAAAGTGCGGGTTTTTAATCAAGGAATGTTTTTATAATTTCGTTGGCTAGAACTTGTTTTAAATGATAACTTGACATTGAAGTTATTTAGTATTCTTAAAGTGGATGAATCATTATGCATGATTGAATTAGCGTATTAGAACTCGCTTACGGTCTTTTCAGTCTGCAGAAATGCAATAAAACTTGTTTTCAACCGATATGTATTAGAAAATTGGATTTATTATCAAGGAATTTACAAACTAGAAAATACTATAATAAGCTTACTTTACTAGATTATTATACAGGGTAAAAATTATATATTTGAAAATTGTATTTTCCCAACTTTGGGTCGGTTTTCTCACAAAATGTGGTGCTCAATGTCCTCTTATGACCTCCTTATCACATCAATATATAAACATACACGCACGCACGCACACACACGCGCACGCGCCCGCACAAACACACCACAAGCACGCGAGCGCGCACACACGCATATACACACAGTCAAACTAATGTCCTGCTGCATTTCTTTATGGTTGTTCATACAACAAAGATTTAAAAATGTTTTAAAAAAAGGTGTCATGCCCAGGGACAAAAATACACTCACACCATGGCTTGGTAGACGTTGAAGTTAATATAAACCAAGTAAATTAAGAAAATAGCTTACAGAAAGTACTAAATACAAAGAAACGAAAGAAGGATGACTGTATTAAGAATAGACAGGCGTGTACCACAAATTCGTTCAAAATAAAAAGCAGAAGAACCTCAACAAAAGCTGAAGACAAATAATTGTACCTGGGAAGAGATAACTGCAGGTAAGTTATGAAAACTAGTAAAGAATGGATACAAAGAGATATGATACAAAAATAAACAGAACAATGAAGAGAAAAGTTTAGCGCATAGGAATCGACGAAAATATACAGAAGCTTAATAAACGAAAAGGAAACCAAATATCAAAAAATGGGTATATAAATAATTTGAAGAAATCGAGATATTATGTGAACTAGGCCGTTAGACGATCTTTTGTAAAGTAACGAAGTCAATAAACACAAGAAGAAAAAGAGATTAATAATGGAAGTACAAAAAGCGCAAATTCCTAAAGGAAATCCGAAGAGAAAAAAAAATATATAGAAAATATATATGTAGACAAGTTCTGTCCAAATTTGTGCCCATAGTGTGTTAATAAACTGCAAATTCCCTAGAGACCATAATTCCGACTCCCGCAGAACAAAGGAGCCAACCTTTTCATTTCAAGATATTCTAAAGAAACATTTTGTGATCATACGCATTTTCTCTCCCATGTGCTCCCATGCCTTAGTTGTGTAAATTTTTGCACTACGCTTAAGAAAATAATATATTTTTCAATAATTTATCTTAAAAGGAAAGACAATTGCAGGTGAATATCCAATTTAAATTTTGTGGGTGGTTATGCAGGTCATTAATTCGTAAAGAAAGTTCAAAACCCGTGTGAGAGTCATCACTGCGAGATATTCAATTTATTCACTAGATTAAACATATTAAAACCAATGTGCAGGAAGACTCGTGAAAATCATCCAAACGTGAGTATAATGACCTATCTGCCCCCAACAGAAAGAAAACAGCAATAAAGAATAAAGTACTCGCGTCGCTGTCGGACTCGTTTATTAAAACTATTATTTTGAACATGTTTAAGTTGAATTAGTTTCAATTACACTTGAAATATTCGTAACTATTAAAAATTCAAAAGAAATTATAACTTATTCCACGCAAGTTTAGGTCGAGATTATAATTAAGTAAATAATAAATTACCTATATACATAAGGATCTATAACAAGCACACATTTTTGCATTCATAAGAAGTTACTTGCTATAATTACTCGCTAGCCTACTGTAACCAATGGTTTTATATAAAAATTCTTTTATATGATAAAAGAAAATTCCGACAACAATTTGTTATGCATTGTTATTATTTGGTTCAAGCACGAATGTGATTATCACAAATCTTCATAAAGACGAAAACAAAATTATTCCAGAACACAACACAGTAATGACATCTTCTATACATCTAAATATTTATCATTTAAAATATTTTCAGATTTAAACTTACTGTAAAAAAATCGTTTTATGCCTCGATATATAATGCACCACTTTTCTAAAGGCAGTCACTCAACTATTTACACACCGCTACAATAACCTCGGATGTTCGGTATCGACTAAAGAAGAGAAGCCGAACGTCACGAAACAACAGACTAAATCAGGATGCGTATAACGGTCAAGAATAAATCTAACAGCTTCGGGTATTTCCGAAAATGCCCGAACGTTATTGTATAGTTGTTTGTTTTGAAATGGTAAAAATCCATTCGTGAGTCTGTGGAAATAATGTATTTAAATTGTTGATAAACTATAAAATTGTTTTATTTAAACGTAACTTATAGTAAATTCGAATTTGTAGCATTTTACACAGAATTACAAATTCTTACGTTTCCGGTTCCGTCAAAGCATCGAAAAGCGTTGAGCGCCTGCACTAAATAATTGATTTTTTGCAGCAGCTGTTCTGCGCCATTTCTATATATTTGTTTTACAGAAATTAGTTGTAATTTTAATGTTAACAATGTTTTATAATATTACTAGTGGTGCAAGTTGTTTATATTTAATAATGTTCTCCTTTGTAAGTTCAGAGTTTCATAAAATAAAGATTCGAAAGCGAGATATTGGGTTACAAACGTGTATTCAAAATTTTGATGTTCATAAAGATAAAATTATTAGAACTCAAGATTCTAAAGAAATGGGAGCTAAATATATTAATGAAATAGATCTTGGTTCAAGAGAAGAATGTTTAAGACTTTGTTGCGAAATTGAAAACTGTGATGTATTCGTTTTTGAAGAAAAGGTAAGTTGAATGTGGCTTTTATTATGAGCAGGGGCGGACTGGAAACATTTATGCAACCAGGAAAAGAATAAGCCAACCGGCCCGGTTAATTTTCTGTTTTTAAATAAAGCGCAATTACAAATAACGCGTTTAAGAATACAGATTAAACATACAGATGCTATAACGTCAAAATATATAATTGCCGTATTTGATTTGGCCATATCTATATAAAATAAAGTGGAAACAGATAATTGGTAACTCAATATATAGTGTATCAACAACTCGTTTGCAGTGGCAACAGTTCTTTATTATTAAACTGATTACACAAGCCCTTTCAACTATTCGAAGCTACAATTAAATTCTAAAGACAATTTATTTCCAGCTAATCACTGACAGTAGGGGAAGATCATGTAACTTTGAGCCCTCTTATACCTCATGTCACTTTTATAAATATATTGGTGATGTTGTAAAATAGATGGTTATTTATTTAAATGTCCAACAAGTGGATTACGTAAGTTAACTAACCGGCTATTATAGTAAAAACAAAAATCAAGTATTCTGTCTAAACACATTTTTCTCATAATTTATATACTAAAAACTTTAAACACATTCCTGCATTAAGTATTTTATTTAAAAAAAACTTAATTGTTTGTATCTTGTAAGTAACTTCATCATCATTAGGTCTTCAGTCCTGGAACTGGTTAGACACGTACCATCATTGTTTCCTGTTCTGATCTAACCTACACATTTCCCTGAATTTGCCGCAGTCTGCATTTAACACTATCTGATCTAGGTTTACATCTACCTCCTTTTTCCTATCTCTGCTTGTAATATATCCCATACTATTCCCCAAAAAGTCTTAGAACGCATTCTGCCCTTCTATTTCTCCTATTTATTTTCCACAGATATCCTTGTTCCCCTATTATTTCTATAACCTATATGTTATTAACTTTGTCTGTCCATACTATCATCGTCATACATTTGAAGCACAACATTCCAAAAGGCTGCTACCGTTTTTCTGTCTGCTTTTCCTACTTCCCGTATTTCATAGGCATACCGTGCTGTGCTCCACACAAATGCTTTCAACAATTTTCTTCTTTCTATGTTTGTTGTTCGGTCCTCTTCCATTGTTTTACAATTATATTCCCTATTTCTCTGACATTCAGTGGTTGAGGGGAGGGGCTCCGTGGCGTAGTGGTATGTGCGTAACTACTACTCCCAAGGTCCCGGGTTCAAATCCCGACACGGTCAGCTTGAAAAATGTTAGGCGACTATTTTTCACAGAAATACGCCCTCGTTTGGATGAGAGGTAAAATGGAGGTCCCGTGTGTGTGTTATCACGCACGTTAAAGATCCCTACCTTGCTTGGAACAGCCAGGGTTCGGCAAAATTCCAAATTTTCCAGGTAAAAAAAACCCGCTTTCTGGCCAATGTAGTACCTTCGGGTGGAGCATTGGAAAATCACATGTAAGGTTGTGAAGGGGAGTAAGCATCCTGTGGCTGTCAAGTACCCCCAGCACTTGAACATTTGCCGATTTAATATTTTTTCCAATATATCTTTTCGCACAGTCAACATTAGTTGCAGATATTTCACAATCAACACCTGTAGTTGTTTATAATAATCATTAGATATATCTGCGCTTATTTTATTCGTTATTAGGTTTTGCGTCTCAAAACTGGTTGGACACGTACCTGCACTTATTTACATTCTGAGCTAGTCTACACAGTTCCTGAAATTCTTACACAGCTCCCCTTCTACTGTTTTCTATTTTTTTGCTTTATTTCACCGAGATTCAGTGAAGGGGGTTAAGCAGCCTGTGGCTGACAAGATCCTCAACACTTACACATTTGTCGAATTAATAGTTTTCCAGTAAATCCTTTCACACAATTAACATTATTCCAGAATATTGCCCAAACAATACTTGTAGTTGCTTATAATAATCGTCATGTTTAAATACATTTTCTTTTCTCGGCATTAGTTTATCGATCTTGGGACTGGTTGGATGCGTACCTCTATTGATTTCTATTCTGAGTTAGCCTACACATTTCCCTGAAATTCCTACAACCCAGATCTTTCACTATTTGTGTGCAGTAGTCTAACCTAGGTCTACCTCTTCTTCTCCTTTTTCCTATCTCTGCTTCTAATATATTCCGCACTATTCCCTCATGCCGTAGTATGTGTCCTATCATCCTATCTCTCCTATTTTTTACCGTTTTCCACATATTTCTTCCTTCCCTTACCATTTTTAGTACATCTTTGTTCTTAACTTTGTCTGTCCATGATATCTTCATCATTCGTCTGTAGCACCACATTTCAAAGGCTTCTACCTATTTCTTGTCCGCTTCTCCTGCTGTCCAGGCTTCACAGCCGTACAGTGCTGTGCTCCACACATATGTTTTAAGCAATCTTTTCCTTGTTTCTATGTTTGTTGTCTTTGAACACCGTAGTTGCTTTTTCTTGTTAAATGTAGCACGACCTTGTGCTAATCCTTGTTTTATATCTTTTGCGGTTTTCCCATCTTGCGTTATTTGGCTTCCTAGGTAGCAGAAATCCTTAACCTCTTGTAAGTTCGTGTTAAATACTTGTATTCTTGTTTTTGATTTAATTTCCCCTCCTCTGCAAATCTAAGCATATCAATTTTTTTGTCCCTGTATAGTAATTCCAAATGTCTTCCTGCATTTGACAGTATTCATTGCCTCTTCTATGTACAAGTGAAAAATTAATGGGGATAAAGCACATCTCTGTCTCACACCTTTCTTAATGTTTACCTCTTTGCATTCCTGCTCTAATTCTATTACTACTGTTTGCTCTTTGTATATGCTATGTACTATTCGTCTATCCCTATAACTTCCATTTTTTTGAATATTTCGAACATTTTTTTCCATTTTCCATTGTCGGATGCTTTTTTCAGATCTACAAACCCTATATACACGCTTTCCTTCTTTTCTATTGTTTTCTCCATTATCACACTCAAAGCTAAAATAGCCTCCCGTGTTCCCCTATTTCGCCTAAACCCAAATTGGTCTTCTCTTAGTATTTCTTCAGTTCTATTTTCCATTCGTCTTTGTACAATTCTAGTTAATATTTTTGATAACTGTCAAACGTATTGTTCGAAAATTTTCACATCTATCCGCGCCTTTCTTTTTTGGTGTAGTTACTATGATGTTACGTTTGAAATCTTTAGGTATCTCGCCTGTCGCATACATATAGCTTACAAGTTGGAAGAGACGTTTTGTTACTGCTTGTTCAGCGGCTTTTAGAGTTTCTGCTTGCACCTTATCTGTACCCGGCGCCTTACCATTTTTAGACCCTTTAATGGTAATTCAAACTCATCTCTAAGTATAGGATATCCCAAGTCATCATTTTCAATGTCTGATTCCTGTTCTAATGTTGTTAGTTCCTCTGCTGCATATAATTTCCCTATATATTCTTGCCATCTACCCACTTTCTCTATATTTTCTATAATGACGTTTCCTCCCGCGTCCCTTATATTTTTGCTATACGGTTTTATATCCCTAAAATTCATTCTAATTAGTTTGTATGTTTCATCTGTCTTTCCTACTTCCATTTTAGTTTGTATCCCTTTGCACTTTTCATCAATCCATTGTTCTTTAACCTTCCTGCATTTGCGAATAAATTTTCCATTTTATGGCTTTGTATCTGTTTTCCTGTTTCGTCTGATTTATTTTTGTATTTTTGTATTTCTTCTATTAAATTCAAGATATCCTTTGTTATTCATGGTTTCTTATTTACTTTTTGTGTATACCCCAGAATATCTCTGGCCGCCATGTCTAGGCTGGATTTAATGTTATTACATTCTGTTTCTACTTCCTTTGTATCAGATATTTTCCCGATATCTTTCAGCAATTCATTTGACTTTATTTTGAATCTTTCTTGAATATCTTTATCTTTTAGTTTTTCAAAGTCAAAGTGCCTTTTTCCGTCTTTTTTTTCCAATTTTTAAATTTAAGTGCGGCCTTCATAATTACGATGTTGTGGTCAGTGTCTATATCTGCTTCTGGGTAGCTTCTACAATCTTTTACTTGATTCCTAAACCGTTGTCTAATAAGAATGTAATCTATTTGACATCTTCTATATCTCCTGGCATCTCCCACGTATATCGTCTTCTAGCATGATTTGAAACAATGTGTTTGTGATGATTAAATTGTTCTTGTCGCAAAATTCTACCAGCCTATTTCCCCTGTCGTTTCTCGTGTCTAAACCAAATAAACCTACTACCGCTCCTTCCCCACCCTCACCTACCACTGCATTAAAATCCCCCGTAATTATTAAATTTTCATGTACTTTTACGTATCCTAATATGTCTTCGATATCTTTGTAGATCGCTTCTACCTCTTCGTAACTGTAGCTAGAGGTGGACATGTATACTTGTATTATTACTGTGTTTACCGGTTTAGATTCCAATCTAACCATGAGTACTCTTTGGTTCTTTTGTAAGTAATTTTCTACACAGTATCCTATCTTTTTCTGCATAACTATCCCCACGCCTAAATTTCCTTCCTCTGCTCCTGTATGAATTACCCTGAAGTCTCCACTCCAAAAATCCCCCGCTTCTGGCCACCGAACTTCGCTGATCCCTACTATGTCTAGTGCTAACCTATTCATTTCGATTTTTAGGTTCTCTAGCTTACCTACTTGCTTCATACTTCTAACTGCTCCGACTCGCAAAATGTTCCCGACTCTTATTCTGAACTTTCCGATCGCATCCTCCGAAGTAGTCCCCTCCCGGAGATCCGAATGGGGGACTATTTTAACGCCGGAATCTTTTACCCCAAAGAATGCCATCATTTTATTACAGTTTAGGTACGCTGTGTACTTGGGAAGTAAAGTGGTGGTTTCCAGTTGCTTTACACATCGCGGTAGTGTGTCTTAGACTGCCATACCGACCCCTATAGTCTATGCCCATCTAAGTACCGAAAGGGCCGCTGCTCTCTTTCTGGGACCTGTCTTAGTCTGGTTCCTCACTAACGACCCTACTACTTTGGTTGGTCCTGTAGTTTGACTCTTTAGCTCATTAGAACACGCAAGCCAATTCACCTGTTCTAGTAATCTAGAACCTCGGCAAGGTGCAGATCCATTCGAAATGGGTAAGTAACTTTACCTTACAAAATTTAATTAATCAGCTGCCAAACATTCTATTATTTGTATTTATAAATATGATTTTCATAACAAAATATTCAATTTATCTTTAACTGGCGGATGAACATTGTCAATAATTTTAAGAGTTTATTGTCATATTTATTGCTGTGTTTGTTACCTGTAATAATAGGTATAATGCAAAATGTCAGCTGTTCCTTCATCTAATCATTTGTATATTATTAAATGTCAATTGAACTTGCTAGATTAATATAGAAACTATTGATTGCATGAAATACTATACTTAGGCCTATTATATTTGTTACGTTAATTTTCTGAAATCTATTGATTTCTGCATGCTGTATATAAATTTTAATTTCCAACTAATCTTGTTTTACTTCTTATTAAGAAGCGCCTCCAAAAATTTCTAACCTATACGACTTCTTATTATGTTATTTCAAATCATACGAACTTTCATTTAACAAGTTCGATTACCTTCTAATTGAAATGAGTACTTATTTAAGCCTCCGATAAAATTTCTTTAAGTGTTTAGTATAACGGTAAATACTTGGAATATTTTCTATAATACTTTGCTTCGTTAGTCGCGTTATAAATTCCCTGAAATAAGCAAACATTTGCTTATCGTTAAACTGCTTTTAATAGGTTCTTTAAAAGACTAGAAACTTCGCCTTAAAATTCTTTGAAATACGTTTTAATCACCTGCATCGTAAATAAAAGCTCCTAATGGTACGAAGAAATTCTATCAACGCGGTATATACAAGTGTTCCCCTCACCCAAGTTTACGAGCAATAAAGCCGTGCCTTCATTAGTTCATTCTCGGTATTGTAGTTCAAAGTAATAAATCGCTATCGTTTCTATAAAGGATAGGCAACCTGTTATAAACTTTACTCCATAATGCTGCATGGAGGGTTGCCAACTTACTCGTCTATTGAAACAGACGCCGTTTTCTCATGCCGACAAATTCATGGAAGTCATTATAGTATATGGGGGTTTTTTGCTTTCTTTAATTGGCTGTTGTTTGCAAGCCGTATTCTATGAATCTTTTGCAGCTACTGTCTACAAAATATACTTTTACAGGTGCTGTTCGCTGAATACCTAACAATTTATCTTTGCGAATTAGTTTTGAAACGAAAACACGTTGTTTTGTATCCTTATAAATACAGACTGTGCTCTGAAAGCAATTCCATTCTATACAACGTCCTTCTACCGTAAAGAAACTGAAAATAGTGGCGCAAATTAAAATGCATTGTGTTATTTAGTGTTACAGTCGAACGTAGTTTTATAGAGTATTCAGTCTGTCGGCAAGTGCAGCACGTACTTTCAGATCCACTACGATGGTACTAGAGGCACACAGGCAGCGACTCTTCTTAAGGTTCATTTATCCTGTTTTCTTGTTTATACATCTTCGAAATATAGACACTTATTTTGTTGGTTGATAACCACGTAAGTGTTTTGGTTTTTCTTACTCCTGATGCATTACAGACTGCATGCTAAAATTTACTTTCACATGATAAATGCATAAGTGATTACGTGCTTGGTTGTAAAGCACAATTAGTGTAAACCAAAGCTCGCGTTAGACCAATTTTTACTGTTTTTAAATTAATGCTACCGTAAACAACTTGTTTATTAAACCATAAGCTAGAGTAAGTTATTACTTGGTTCATTTCAGTTAAGATACGTTATTTCTTTTAGGTAGTGCACTTCACAGAGCAGGTAAAAATACTGTACATATGTCTAATTTTCCTCTTGTATATATTTAGGGTTGAAAACATTATGTAAGTATATTTGTGTATTTGATTTAGATATTAAGATTTTACATCTATATTAGATTTAATGTATATGTCTATGTTGTGTTATATGCGAGTTGACGCTTTTTTTCCATTATGTTGTAACGGGACGATTACGTAAATGTTCGATTTGGTCTCTGTAGATATTCTTTTTTATACTATATTTAACTATCGGTTAGTAAATAAATCTACTTGTTGAGATTTCCAATTTTTCTTTCTGCGTGACTCTCCCCACTCTACGATGTTTTGAGCTAGCACGGTATCCGATTGTTTTGGATTCCTATTCTACCCTTCTGTTTGTTGCGGTATTCAGTGTGAGCAATTTTCTTTCCTTACTTTACAACTTTCTCTCTTGTCTGCATATTTGATACACTTTTCGTAAACTTTATTGCTGGTGTTTAGGTTATGTAATTTTGTTTACTTTTATTTGTACTATCTTGTACCTTGAACCGGAATAGCGCATATACCTTAAGCCATGACGCAAGGTACACTTATTGTGGTTGGTTATATTTTTCGCCCTCACTTAATTTGTTGATTTTATTTTTAATTGAAGAACCCGATATTTTGATACATATTTGGATGTGAGGATTCAAAATATAACGAATTACCTCCATACAAACCTAAACAATAATTATGGCAATTAATAATTTTTAAGTGTAAAGAAGCTAGAAGTAAAAATAAGGTAAAAAATACAGAATCCAACAAAGAACAAATTACACGACCTGTAGCTGCTGTTAAAATAGAATAAGTCAACGAAAAGCTTACGAGGAATTTCGTGTTTCCAGGGAACTTTTCAACGATTTGAAACTAAATGAATACGAACTCAAATATTATAAGCCCCATAAAAATTATGCAGTAAAATCAGTCTTTACTCCGGCAGCGGAAGTAAGCCCCGTAAAATATTTTCTTATATCATCAAAAGTATAATATGGTCTTTACAGGAATCAGCTCAGAAGTTTAGCCTATTCTTTTGCCAAATCAAATAACAAGAATGTTCCTCGATCTTAGATAGTGGGATAATTTTATTAACATTACCACCTCATTCAAATCATAAGCTACTACGTTTTGACCGCATCGTTTTTGGGCGTTACAAACAATATTATAATACCACTTGTGATGAATAGCTTTTATACCATCCAGAACAAACAATAATAATATATAATGTCGTCGAGTCAGCTGGGAAAGAATATCCATTGGCATTTACGCCAAAAATATTTTAGCTGAATTTAGGGTGTCGAGAATTTCGCCTTTAAATAAACATATATTTGAAGATGATGAATATCTTGCTTCATTATTAACCGATCGAGAGGACCCTGGTTGGGTTTTTGTTTCCTACAACTCTTGCAAGAGATCTCAACGTTTCAGCGCACACTTGAGTAGAACAATCAATACCTTCTACAAGTAGAGATGCTTCATTAATTATTTCTTCTGAAGAAATTCGGCCATACCCAAAGTCACAAAAGCGTGTCCTAAAAGTTTCTAATCGCAAGAAAACTAAATGCCGAATTTTGACCGATACAACAACCCGCTTGTTATTTAGCCAGATTGAGATTACGTATCTCATACTTCAATTTCACCGTTCGTCATAGACGTGGAAAATTAAATACTATGCCTGACGCCCTTTCTCGTGATGCAGCTGCCTTAAATCTTCCTAATTTAACTTCCGATGTGTGGTATTCTAATATGGAGAAAAAAGTTACCGAACGTTCCAAAACCTGCCCATCTTTTCGCGTTATAGAAGATCGTTTATATAAATTTGTTACCTTTTCCTAATTTAAAGTTGCAAATATACCTGAATGGAAATTAGTAATACCTACCGCTAATAGACCTGAAGGTTTGACGATGTTTCACGATGATCCTACCTCCGCGCATTTAGGCGTTACAAAAACTATAGCAATAGTATCTGATTTCTATTACTGGTCCAAATTAAGACAGTCCGTTTGCCGATATATTAAAAACGGTTACGTCTGTAGTGCACGGAAGAGTTTACAAGAAGCTCAACTTGGTTTAATGGGTGCGTTTAAAAAGTATGCTTTCCAATTAATTTTCCTCGATTTATTAAAACCTCTTCCTCAATTTAAGAAAGGTAAGCAAGACGTTTTGGTTGTAGTGGATTGGTTTTCCAAATTAGTTTTCGTTCATCCTTTAGCAAAGGCTACCTCTTCGACAATTATGAAACTTTTAGAGCAACAACTTTTTCTCATTTTCGCGGTGCCTCAAATTATTTTTTGCGACAATAGTACACAATTCACCTTAAAAAATTTAACAAAAATTCGTGAAACGTTATAATGTTCAGAAAATCTGGTTTAATGTAAGACATCATTTGCAATTGAACCCAACAGAACGTGTCAACCGTGTAATAATTACCGCTATCTCTTCCTATATCGAATCCGACCATACTAAATAGGACGAAAATATATTTAAAATTGGACAGTATTACCTATCTCTAAGCATGAAGCTACTCTGTTCTCACCTTCATTTTTAATTTTTGGTCCGTATACTCCGATTGGTGGTAGGTAATATGGTTCTGTTCGTGACGATACCGATGTGATTGAATTTGATTAAAAAAAAAAAGTTGGGATAAACTTCAACAGCTATTACCTTATATCTTTACCTATGTCCGAAAAAATTTATTAACAGCTTATGAAAGAGACATTTTATTTGCCTTTGACGCACAAGTATGGAAGAAAAATCATGTTTTATTTTATGCCACTAAAAGATTTTCCGCTAAACTAGCTCCTAAACGTATTATATGTTCTCTCGCGTAATTTATTCATTGATCTATGAACTACAAGATACGAACGGCAAACCTCAAGGACATTGAAATATTAAAGACTTAAAACCATTTTCGTCTGCCCCTAACGAGTAGTATTTACTTATGTTTATGTTCGTACCTTCACCTAAATATATTTCTCCTTTTTCATTCTTATTTTCACCAATTTTTTCTTTTCATATTCCCTATCTTCCTACCTAAATATTATCTAATCATTGAGCTTTTATATCGCTTACTTCTGTATAAATTTATTTTATAATCTTTGACTTATCCTATGTACAAGCGCAAGCGCAAGCTATGCCTCCGTAGTAAAAAGTGAGTTTTCGCAGTTGCAAATTGAAGAAATTTCAATTTGATGTATTTTCTTACGCATATATTTCAGTCATGTAATACAATTTCCGTTATCAATCATTTTTATATCATAGGAACGTAAATGTACGTTTTTTTGTTTTTCCTGAACGTGTTGGTAAGAGGCTATCGCCTTTGTTGATTCAAATATTGTTCCTTATGTTGTGGTTGTATTAAAAATCGTTCTATCCTTATCTTCGATTAACTGCTTATGTATAATTATTGCTGTGTCCATGGTAGTTATGTCTTGGAAATTATTAGGTGGGTATATTTAAGTTGATTACGTTACCTTTATTTGATTTTCTTATCGCAGTGGATGCGCTTGGTAGGTAGATGATTTGTCTGGGTCTCATTTGGAGCCTAGTTGTTTTAAAGTGTCGAAATGTTGGTATAGGGCTTTTCTTATCATTAACATTTCAGGTGGTCCTTTAGACCAACGTTTTAGTAGGGACATTCTCTACTCTCTAGTCGTTTTTAACGATGCTTATCTTAAACTCTACTTTTTTTTACCCGTCTATCTCAATTTTAAACCATATTTTTTCCTCTTGTGGGCCTGTCTTAGTCCCGAAACAACTGTCAATCATATAAGAGTAGTGTTTCCCCACTTCGGGCTGCTGAATACACTTTGGCTGGTCGAGTAGTGCTTTGCTATCCAACGTTTTTCCTATTGCTATTGCTCAATGTGAACCCTATCTCTTCTAACTGGTTGCTATAAAGGTCCAAATATCTCACCTCCCTCTTTTATCTTTTCTTTACGTCATATTTTTCTTTTACTTTCTAAGTCGCAGCATGTTGGTGGGTTATTACTTAACGACATTGGGCCGTGGGGGCGTGGAACCTCCGTCTAGCTGTGTATCGCCACTGTGTTCCATTGATGTACATTAAAGCCGTCGACAGTGAATTTGTTAACTGATTTGGCATGTGTGTCTATTCTCCCTTAATCAACGTCGGGATGCAGGGATTGCACCTCCTTTCTATTTGGTCCCTCGTGTTCTTCGTGTGAACGAGTGCCGCTTCGCGGAACTTCTCCTTTTGGAGGACACGAGTAAAAACCCCATTTCAAGTTCCTGCGGACTCACTCTACTCCCTCGGGCGTCCTTTTTTTCTGTTATTATATTTATAGTAGGGTGCTTTGACAAGTATAAGTCCTCCGAATCAAAAATTAGATTTTACTTTATCTTTTCTTTAAAAATTTTTTGTTAAGGCATCATCTTATTTTAATTATTAGGTTAAATCATTTATGTTTAGTATTTAGCTTTCTCTCGGATAATATCTTGAAGATTTTATGTCAACTAGTTAACGTTTTGAACCGCAAATGGTTTGTAATCTATCCTTCTCGCCACAACTGTCTTCGAGATTTTATCGTGCCTAAACAATACTCTAACCTATAAATGGTTAGGTATTGATCTTTCTCTCTGCAATTATCTCTGAGATGTTATTTTATCTTACCTTTACCTTAAAGTAAATAAATTATCTATATCGCTCTCTTTGTAAAATGCCTTTAAAAAGCTGTTGTACCTATATGTTGTTCCGAACATTTAGTATTTATTACCAAAAGTCGGATTTATTAGTGAAATATCAAAAAGCTAGAAATAACAAATGACCTATTACCCACTATAATATTAGCGGACTTTCTAAGAAAAGACTGCACAAATCTTAATGGGGAACTTGGTTGACAGAAGCTAACCCGTTTCTACTTTAATGGTGACATAATTTTGTCTGCTATTAGATGAATAGCTCAACCATAGTGAACGAAAGAAATTGTTGGTGATTTTACAAAGAGAAAAGTCAATGACCGGTTTCGCTGTGGTTGCAGCTCATCAGACTAGTGCATTTCTTTTGCAAACCAACCAACAAAGTTCTTGAATTATAAGGAAATCATGATGAATTAATATATAAAAACATTTCCCGTCCGCTCTCTTTACTCGGATGTAAACAACTAACTATTGGATACTCCTCCAAATCTCCGACATTTTAGTGAAGATGGCATTGCCACACAAAATTTATTAATAATAACTAATCTATGACAACTAAGGTGGAAATAACAAATGATCTATCACCCACCATAACATTAGCGGATTTTCTAAGAAAGTACTACACCTAATGTTAATGGGGAATTTGATCGACAGAAGCTAACGCTCTTCTAGCTTGATGGTGACATAATTTTTTCTGGTATTAGATGAGTAGAGTGAACGAATATTGATTTGTCGGTTATTTTACAAAGAGAAGAGCCAATGACCGGTTTCGCTGTGGTTGCAGCTCATCAGACTGGTGCATTTCTCTTTGCAAAGCAACCAAGTTCTTAAATTATAAGGTAATCGTGATGCATTAATATATACAAAACATTTTCCATCCGCCCTCTATACTTAAATGTAAACGCTACATCTTTTGCGGCAATTAAAGTTAATTTTAACTATAATTGCAAACGGAACACAAAGTGTCCCTTTTATTTGACAACATGCTTACTGGAATAGTTTCTTGAAAAATGTGAAATCTCCTGCCACAAAATGTTTCTGTTTGAACCTAAAATAAATAAACATAAGTAGATAGGTTAGGTATGTACGAGTGCAAAATTATTCATTTTTACATGTAAATCGCCATAAGAAAATCTAAGGCCCAACCGGGTCATTTTTATGCCCTTCAGATCGTCCATTCGAGAATCACGTGTCGACATCAAGGCGAGTCCACTACTTTAATTTTTTTTTTGTAAATATCAAGTTCATTTCTATACCACTACTACCATATTCTTATCTCAACCACTAGAAGAGCGCAAAGAGTACAGTGTCGATCATTTATTATCACAAAGCATTAGGCAAGAGAAAATAGTCAATAAACCATATGCATTGTGATAATAAATGATTTCTTTGAATTTATTTTTCTTTGTATACTTCAATTTTATTGGTGTTTTATAAGCAATGTACGCATGACTTATAACACAAAACATGGCCTTCAATTATTTCCACATGATCTTTCACTCCAAGATATTATGTAATACGTTTTATGTGTTTGCATATTTAAATCTTTGATTGTTTACTAAGTTGTGCAAAAAATCATAAATGAAGAATTTTTTCTTTTAAAGTAAAAGTTCTTAGTATGTATAGGTTAACTCACAACTAAGACATAAAAATGAATCTTTATCGATTTTTGTGGGCTAGTTGGTCGGCCTAGAGTAAAAAGCCCTTCGCACGAAAAATCTCTGTAAAAATACTTTAAAAAAAGCTGAAACACTACTAGTTTATCTTTATAAACAAAAAAGTTGTACCAAGCGCTGCAGAATTGAAACTATTGGAAATATGTAGTGTAAGTCGAAAAAGAAATTACTTTAAAGGCGGCGCTGAAAATGGCGTCAATTACGTCAACAAACATGTTGCTAGAGGGTGTGGTTACCTGACATAGTTGAAAGATGGCACGTAAAAGTTGAACCGGGTGTGAAAAGTTGAAAATCTTGAAAATATACAGAGTAAGTCGAAAAAAAAATTATTTTATAGATGACTTTCAAAATGGCGTCGATGATATCAATACACATGTTGCTAGGAGCGTGGTTATGTGACGTAGTTAAAAATGACGCTTGTGAAAGATATATCTAATTATTACATAATCAATCAGTTCCGACTTCATCAGGATAAGCGGCAGGTAAAATACAAAGTATTTGTATGAACAGTTTACATAGCTCCCAAAATTAAAAAAAATATTTCAGGTTTAAATATTTTCGAACCAATAACTATAAATTTGCAACCGTCATCTTGGAGTATACAAATCACGTAAAAGCTTAAAGTTAATTACAAAAGTACAAAACTACATGAAACCAGAAGTGTGTGACAAATCTGTTATTATTTTTAATATAACTACGGTAATCTCAAATCCTATATCAATGCACTAAAATTTGCAACGATCATCTTTAAAGTGTACAAATTACATAAAAGCTTTTTAGGAAAACAGCTGCATAAATTATGTGCGATTGAATTGATACAGGGGTACCCAAAACTTGTTTCTAATTATGTACAAAGAATCAGGAATGTTTACAACCTTTCAGATCCGGTAGAGCGAATGCGGGGGTTCGCACCACGTAAACCGTTTAGTGTGCTTTATATATATATATATATATTATTATATACCCCACCCCTCTACTTTTTGTGTGTTTCACCTATATTATACCCTTTATTTTATACTTTTGTAAAATGTGCACACCTAATGCACGCCCCTTGTACTTGCACCGTTTGGTTGGTTCTTTTATAAACTATTTAATGTAATGCCTCGACTATTTAAAACTCTTAATCTCAGGTTATTCAACTGCTTATAGTGGGTTTCCGTTATAAGTAGTTGTGTTAAGTCCAACCAACGTGCACCCTTTTGTTTTACTACTAAAATTGCTACTCTACTTTAGTATATGCCAAAATTTCTAATTAGATCAAAGTTACTATGTGCCAAATTAAATTACAACCAAATTTTATATGACTAAATTTTGACGTATTAAAGAATATGATTTTAAAACTCACCTGGTCTATACTCCGTCGATGCCTCGCTGACTGCTGGCACAAAATCCTAATTGCCGTATACGTCTTCACAATGATGCTCTTGAATTTCCGTGCAGCTTCCAGGTGTCCTCGACTTTTAACTGTTCCCCAATATCTGAAATGATTAACCCAAATTTAGAATTTAGAAAATACCGTGTTACAACTTCCCTTGTGCTAATATCCACTTCGAATTCTTGTTTCCTCTATAAAACCGTCCGCTTCTCCGTATCTAATCTCCAATCTACTCGTTTCTTTATCTTTCTGTTCGATGCTCCTTCTAACCTTAAACCACACTCCAATATCCAACTTCTAATCTGTATAACCACTCTCGATGACCTTCTAACTTTAAACCACACTCCAATATCAAACTTCTTTCTGTATAACCACTCTCGATAACCTGCTACCTTTAAACCACCCTCCAAATCCACTAATTTTCCGTCGCACAATCACTACTATTCCCTTTATAATTCCTATGCTTGTATCTTTTACCACTTTTCAATTAAACTCACTTTAAAACAATTACTTTTATTATCTGAATGCAAAATTAGCACAGTTCTGAAAACACGTCTTTTACAAAATTGGTTCGAAAAATTAATCACTTTGTTTACTCTCTAAGGCGACCATGTTAACTCTCTACTAGCCTACTACATCTTAAAGTTCATAACAAATAACTAAGTTCGTGTCGCACATACCATAGTCCATGTCTTTTATACAGTTTCATAATCACATTAAATTCTAATATATGTCCTAAATCTTTACATTCAACCAATCACATTTTACGATGTTTTAACTATTAATTTTGAGTTTACAAATATTGTCCAAAAGTTGATTCTATAGAAAATGAAACCAAAATAAATTATACTTGACCCTGGATGCATGTTGATAGTGAACATTCATAGACGCATCCGGCTTTTGGACGGCAAATGTACTTTCAAAGGCTTTTAAAAATTCAACTCGGTATAAACCCTTGAGCATTTCACATCTTACTACGCCACTTAGTCATTTTAAAATTGCCTTTTGGCACTTAATTTCAAATACTATATTTGCATGGTATTTTAGTATACATAAAATACGGCAAACATATATTTTTAGGTTTATGTGATCAAATATGTGGATTATTGTTGTTTGGCATATACTACCTTGTACTAACCAACCCTTATAACTCTTAGTAGCTCCTTAGACATTTTATTGGCCCCACTGATTTTGAATGAAATTGGAAATTGCGTCGGCTTTACTCTTTCCTGGTGTGCATAATTTCTAGTTTTATTTAAAATCAAACACCCTCTCACCTTTCTACACAAACCCCTTTTCGGATTCCTATATATTTTAATTATTCACCCCTATTTTTAATTCTCAATATGTCTGTCTAACTATGCTACATACTAACCTAACTTATAAACTAAAACAAAACTAAACTTTCCGTTGCATGAACTATAAAACAACTATTCTACTAAACCCTCTTCCTGTACAACCTTATATGGGTATAGATTTTCCAAGTGAAAACGCCCACGATATACCCCTGTCATAGTAGCTAATTCAAATGTATTTCCTTCCGCAAAACTACGCGTAATCTTGTACGGCCCTTCATATGGAAACAACAACTTCGCGCAAATGTTCCTGTCGCGGTTCGAAACTCTTAACCTTTTCACCACCACCATATCTCCTATTTCGAAAGTCGTCCTTTTTTTGATCCTGCTACACCTCCGCTCGATATCCCTACGCTGCATCCTTTCGATCCTACGTCTAACGCTGCCCAACAACTCTGTGATGTCTTGTACCTCGACTTCTTCCCTCCATGGCCTAGCTGGTACAATCCTCCGAATCAATGTTATCGGACACGTTTTGTCACTGAACTCGGTACACAATTCATGAAATTTTCAATCTGCGGCAGATATCTAACCCATCTATTATGGTGCTCTTGCGTTGCTAACCGTAGATATTTGATTACCTCCCGTATATATCGTTCGCATGGATTTGCTTTCGGATGCCGTATACTGCTAAATGACACCTTAATGTGCGCTCGATTTAACCCGTTCCTAAATCTTTGGTTGTTAAAATAAGTTGCGTTGTCTACCAATATCCTTTCCATTCTCCCTACCTGGCTTCCAAATTCTTTGATCGATTGTAAAGCATGCACCGTGTTGCTTCGCCTCGCCGGAAATAATTTAACAAATTTTGAAAAACGTCCACCATTACTAATATGTGCCGATACCCTGTTCACTCGTAATCAGGTTGCTTAAGTAATCAACAGCTACCAATTCCAATGGTCCGCTCACGCTCACACTCATCGGTACGTTCTGCAACACCACGTTCTTGTCCTTCCCTAAGATACAAATTTTGCAACGATTGATCCTTTCTTTGACCACCGTGATATCGTTCCGTGCATAAAACGCCTCCCTGAATACCAAAAATGTTTTCTTATACCTATATGTCCAAAATTTAAATGAATTTCATCTATGATTTCCACAGCCGCGTCTCTGGATACCACTACTAGCTCTGCCTCACCTATCCTTTTGACTACGAACTGCCCTATGATGGTAAATCCACGGTACTCCTCCACATTTTCGCTTGTTAATCTCTCGCGGATCGAGCTCACCTCACTGTGCCTTTGCGTTTCCATTAGCTTGGCATTAGTCCACCGACCCACATCCCTGAACTCCTGCAAAGCAACTAAACAATCCTCACGTCCTTATTTTTTCCACTTGCGGTCTGCTTAGAAAATCCGCCGTCACATTCTCCTTGCCTGGTTTGTGCTTGATTTCGAAATCGTATTCCTGTAATACTAACGCCCATCTGTACAACCTGCTGTTTAGAAACTCTTTTTTCTTCATAAATGTTACCACCGTGTTGTCGGATTCTATTAAAAATTTGTTACCTAGCAGATAAAAACGCAACTTTTTCACTGCATATACGATCGCCAACATTTCCTTCTCTGCCGTCGCATATCTGGTTTCGCAGTCTTTCAATACCCTCGAGATAAATACAATTGGTACCTCAGCTCCGTCCTGGATCTGCACCAACTCAGCCCCTATCGCATATTTCGACGCATCCGTCCTTAAAATAAATTCGTCTTTGAAATTTGGATATTTTAATGACAACTCTTTATAGAATGCACTTTTAAATCCTGGAACGCCTTCTCTCGATCAGCAGTCCATTTCCATCTTTCATTTTTCTTCAATAAACTCACCAACGGCACACACAACTCGGAATATCGCGGTATAAATCGTTTATAATAATTTAGAACCCTAAAATCCTCGTAATCCTCTCACGTTCTTTGGTTGAGCAATCTTTTCAACTCGTCCAACCTTTTATTACAAATTTTCATCCCATTCTCACTGATTTCAAACCCTAAATATGTAACTTTGTTCTTGAACAACTCGCATTTCTCCACGTTCAACTTCAAACCCCCTTCGTCCAGCCTCTGGATCACCTTTTCTATATGCTCCAAGTGTTCTTGCTCAGTCCTTGAAAAGATCAACAAATCATCCACATAGTGCGAACAGAAACATTCATACTCGTTAAACAGCTTCTGCATGGCCCTTACCAGTGCTGCGGAAGAACTACTTAACCCAAACGGAACCACAGAAAACATGTAAATCTCCCCTTCAATGCTAAACCCCGTAAACTTCTTACTGTCTTCATGCAACGGAATTAACCAAAATGAATTTTTTAAATCTAGTTTACTGAAAAACTTCATCTCGTACACTTTGTACAACAAATTATCCAACCCCTGCGGTTGTTCATACTGCGGTTTCGTAATCGAATTCAACTTTCTCGCATCCAAACAAATCCTTATATCCCTTTTATTGGGTTTAGGAACAATAACTACCGGGTTCACATATTGAGTTTTCGCTGGTTCTATTATTCCATCTCGTAACATCTTGTTAATCTCAGCTTTAACCCTATTTCTAATAGCAAACGGAATTGGATACACCTTTGTATTAAACCCGTTGTCTTCCGTGACCTCTAACTTATGCATGTACCGCCTCGCCAATCTTGGCTCTTCATTAAATAACCCCACATATTTATCAAATAATTCTTCTAGCTTCGCCTTTATCTCAATACTCACTCTTCCAATCTGTTCATCCTTAATTAATCTCACAAACATATTACATAACCGTACTTTAACCTGTCTATCATCACTTGTCCTATTCATTCCTAATCCTGACTTATCTATATTATCTCCATTCCTATATTCCTCACTAACCGTAGACACCATCCATAACTTATCTTTATCAAAAAATTCGAATCGACCTATCCTTACCATCTATATTCACTCCAAAATCCTCTATAAAATCCATTCCTAATATGAAATCTATATGCAACCCCTTTGTAATAAAAAATTCTGCCTCTCCTGCATTTTTTTCCCCTACAAATATCGGTACACGGATGATCCTATAAATCGTAGTTAACTTTTTATTCATAGCCGACCATAAATTAACCCCATCAATCGCTTCTATTCTTTCTTTAAAAAAAATCCGCATGTTTTATCACTACCCTCTCATCTACCAGCGACAACTGTGAACCACTATCAACTAAAGCAACATATAAACACTCATTTAAACTAATATTAATGAACAAAAGGTTCTTTTTATTCAAATTATAATTATTTAACAACAAGTCCTTCAAACTATAAACCACGTCGACCTTTAATCCTACACATTCGTTCATCCAAAATTTGGCGTTTTTTTTTCGGAGGGTGCCTCGTGTATCTGCACCACTTCAATTTGATCCGTGTCCTGAGTCCTTGCGCTGGTCGTTATATGGTGGACATTCGCGTCCCTGTACGTCCGGCTATATCCGTGCTAGGTTCCTCCTCCCGTCGTCCGGCCGTCATCCGCGTTGTCGTCGTGCGGGTGCCTGTTTTGTCTTTGTATGTCGTTCTCCCGGTGTTCCCTATTGTAGTATGGTCTCCTGTTTCCGTCGTGTCCCCAGTGGTTTCGGTGTCCTTGGTTAAAATAGTCCTGTCGGTAGCTGGGTCGATGTTCGTGATACATATGTCGTCGGTTGTCTTCCCTATAACCCCGGTTTTGATCCCTATAACTTGTCCGTGTTTTTGCCTCCAGTGCCGTTGCTAAATCGAAGTTTGTCATGACGCCTAAAAATTTCCGTAGTGTTTTTACATTTAGTACCACTTGTCCTGTGAGTAGTAATACCATGTCGTCCGCGCCCAATTTCGGTGTCAAGTGCTGTGTCTGTCCCTGCAATTGTACCCGTGTAATTTTAGTCTCATCTACGCGGTCTACGTTGTCTTGTAATTCCGTCCTTCGTTCGTCCTCTGTCCGCGACTCTTCGATCTTGTCCGTTAGTAGTTCCGTATGTTTTTCTGCAGTCTGGTCTGTTAACTCCGTTTGTTTCTCCGTGTGTGATGTCTTTACCTCTGTCCGCGACTGTTCAGTTTTGTCTTTTAGGTCCGTTTGTAGTTCCGTGTGTGTTTCTGCATTCATGTTAGTTACATCGGATTTTAGTGCCGTGCATGTCGTCTTAATATCTGTATGCCATGCGTCAATTAGGTTCATTAGTTCCGCCTTCAGTTCCGTGCGTGAAGTTTCAAATTTTCGTGCAAACTCATTGTGAGTCGTATTAGGTCCTGGGTTCCGGCGGTTTCTGCAACTCTTACCTTCGGTGCCGTCGGCTGTTCCGTGTTCATGTTTGTCGCCTCCGGGTCAGTCTGCCTTGCCTCCGTCTCCTGGATGTCTCCTCCTGCGTCTAATTCTATGTCCTGTGTCCTACGTTCATCGTTTAGTGTCGTGATTTCTTCTTCAATTCCGTATATCAGTCCTGATCTCGTAATCCGTTTCATTGCTGGGTCCGTCATCTCTGCAGCCTGTCTTTGAACTCGTATGCCTGACAATAAAGAAAAAAAAAAACTGCGGGCCCCACCTAATCTCTGGATCCTGTATCCTACTGCTATTTCTGTCTAAATTCAACTCAATCTAGCCTTTTTTTCGAGCCCCACGTTGGGCGCCACGTATTATATACCCCACCCCTCTACTTTTTGTGTGTTTCACCTATATTATACCCTTTATTTTATACTTTTGTAAAATGTGCACACCTAATGCACGCCCCCTTGTACTTGCACCGTTTGGTTGGTTCTTTTATAAACTATTTAATGTAATGCCTCGACTATTTAAAACTCTTAATCTCAGGTTATTCAACTGCTTATAGTGGGTTTCCGTTATAAGTAGTTGTGTTAAGTCCAACCAACGTGCACCCTTTTGTTTTACTACTAAAATTGCTACTCTACTTTAGTATATGCCAAAATTTCTAATTAGATCAAAGTTACTATGTGCCAAATTAAATTACAACCAAATTTTATATGACTAAATTTTGACGTATTAAAGAATATGATTTTAAAACTCACCTGGTCTATACTCCGTCGATGCCTCGCTGACTGCTGGCACAAAATCCTAATTGCCGTATACGTCTTCACAATGATGCTCTTGAATTTCCGTGCAGCTTCCAGGTGTCCTCGACTTTTAACTGTTCCCCAATATCTGAAATGATTAACCCAAATTTAGAATTTAGAAAATACCGTGTTACAACTTCCCTTGTGCTAATATCCACTTCGAATTCTTGTTTCCTCTATAAAACCGTCCGCTTCTCCGTATCTAATCTCCAATCTACTCGTTTCTTTATCTTTCTGTTCGATGCTCCTTCTAACCTTAAACCACACTCCAATATCCAACTTCTAATCTGTATAACCACTCTCGATGACCTTCTAACTTTAAACCACACTCCAATATCAAACTTCTTTCTGTATAACCACTCTCGATAACCTGCTACCTTTAAACCACCCTCCAAATCCACTAATTTTCCGTCGCACAATCACTACTATTCCCTTTATAATTCCTATGCTTGTATCTTTTACCACTTTTCAATTAAACTCACTTTAAAACAATTACTTTTATTATCTGAATGCAAAATTAGCACAGTTCTGAAAACACGTCTTTTACAAAATTGGTTCGAAAAATTAATCACTTTGTTTACTCTCTAAGGCGACCATGTTAACTCTCTACTAGCCTACTACATCTTAAAGTTCATAACAAATAACTAAGTTCGTGTCGCACATACCATAGTCCATGTCTTTTATACAGTTTCATAATCACATTAAATTCTAATATATGTCCTAAATCTTTACATTCAACCAATCACATTTTACGATGTTTTAACTATTAATTTTGAGTTTACAAATATTGTCCAAAAGTTGATTCTATAGAAAATGAAACCAAAATAAATTATACTTGACCCTGGATGCATGTTGATAGTGAACATTCATAGACGCATCCGGCTTTTGGACGGCAAATGTACTTTCAAAGGCTTTTTAAAAATTCAACTCGGTATAAACCCTTGAGCATTTCACATCTTACTACGCCACTTAGTCATTTTAAAATTGCCTTTTGGCACTTAATTTCAAATACTATATTTGCATGGTATTTTAGTATACATAAAATACGGCAAACATATATTTTTAGGTTTATGTGATCAAATATGTGGATTATTGTTGTTTGGCATATACTACCTTGTACTAACCAACCCTTATAACTCTTAGTAGCTCCCTTAGACATTTTATTGGCCCCACTGATTTTGAATGAAATTGGAAATTGCGTCGGCTTTACTCTTTCCTGGTGTGCATAATTTCTAGTTTTATTTAAAATCAAACACCCTCTCACCTTTCTACACAAACCCCTTTTCGGATTCCTATATATTTTAATTATTCACCCCTATTTTTAATTCTCAATATGTCTGTCTAACTATGCTACATACTAACCTAACTTATAAACTAAAACAAAACTAAACTTTCCGTTGCATGAACTATAAAACAACTATTCTACTAAACCCTCTTCCTGTACAACCTTATATGGGTATAGATTTTCCAAGTGAAAACGCCCACGATATACCCCTGTCATAGTAGCTAATTCAAATGTATTTCCTTCCGCAAAACTACGCGTAATCTTGTACGGCCCTTCATATGGAAACAACAACTTCGCGCAAATGTTCCTGTCGCGGTTCGAAACTCTTAACCTTTTCACCACCACCATATCTCCTATTTCGAAAGTCGTCCTTTTTTTTTGATCCTGCTACACCTCCGCTCGATATCCCTACGCTGCATCCTTTCGATCCTACGTCTAACGCTGCCCAACAACTCTGTGATGTCTTGTACCTCGACTTCTTCCCTCCATGGCCTAGCTGGTATAATCCTCCGAATCAATGTTATCGGACACGTTTTTGTCACTGAACTCGGTACACAATTCATGAAATTTTCAATCTGCGGCAGATATCTAACCCATCTATTATGGTGCTCTTGCGTTGCTAACCGTAGATATTTGATTACCTCCCGTATATATCGTTCGCATGGATTTGCTTTCGGATGCCGTATACTGCTAAATGACACCTTAATGTGCGCTCGATTTAACCCGTTCCTAAATCTTTGGTTGTTAAAATAAGTTGCGTTGTCTACCAATATCCTTTCCATTCTCCCTACCTGGCTTCCAAATTCTTTGATCGATTGTAAAGCATGCACCGTGTTGCTTCGCCTCGCCGGAAATAATTTAACAAATTTTGAAAAAACGTCCACCATTACTAATATGTGCCGATACCCCTGTTCACTCGTAATCAGGTTGCTTAAGTAATCAACAGCTACCAATTCCAATGGTCCGCTCACGCTCACACTCATCGGTACGTTCTGCAACACCACGTTCTTGTCCTTCCCTAAGATACAAATTTTGCAACGATTGATCCTTTCTTTGACCACCGTGATATCGTTCCGTGCATAAAACGCCTCCTGAATACCAAAATGTTTTTCTTATACCTATATGTCCAAAATTTAAATGAATTTCATCTATGATTTCCACAGCCGCGTCTCTGGATACCACTACTAGCTCTGCCTCACCTATCCTTTTGACTACGAACTGCCCTATGATGGTAAATCCACGGTACTCCTCCACATTTTCGCTTGTTAATCTCTCGCGGATCGAGCTCACCTCACTGTGCCTTTGCGTTTCCATTAGCTTGGCATTAGTCCACCGACCCACATCCCTGAACTCCTGCAAAGCAACTAAACAATCCCTCACGTCCTTATTTTTTTCCACTTGCGGTCTGCTTAGAAAATCCGCCGTCACATTCTCCTTGCCTGGTTTGTGCTTGATTTCGAAATCGTATTCCTGTAATACTAACGCCCATCTGTACAACCTGCTGTTTAGAAACTCTTTTTTCTTCATAAATGTTACCACCGTGTTGTCGGATTCTATTAAAATTTGTTACCTAGCAGATAAAACGCAACTTTTCACTGCATATACGATCGCCAACATTTCCTTCTCTGCCGTCGCATATCTGGTTTCGCAGTCTTTCAATACCCTCGAGATAAATACAATTGGTACCTCAGCTCCGTCCTGGATCTGCACCAACTCAGCCCCTATCGCATATTTCGACGCATCCGTCCTTAAAATAAATTCGTCTTTGAAATTTGGATATTTTAATGACAACTCTTTATAGAATGCACTTTTTAAATCCTGGAACGCCTTCTCTCGATCAGCAGTCCATTTCCATCTTTCATTTTTCTTCAATAAACTCACCAACGGCACACACAACTCGGAATATCGCGGTATAAATCGTTTATAATAATTTAGAACCCTAAAATCCTCGTAATCCTCTCACGTTCTTTGGTTGAGCAATCTTTTTCAACTCGTCCAACCTTTTATTACAAATTTTCATCCCATTCTCACTGATTTCAAACCCTAAATATGTAACTTTGTTCTTGAACAACTCGCATTTCTCCACGTTCAACTTCAAACCCCCTTCGTCCAGCCTCTGGATCACCTTTTCTATATGCTCCAAGTGTTCTTGCTCAGTCCTTGAAAAGATCAACAAATCATCCACATAGTGCGAACAGAAACATTCATACTCGTTAAACAGCTTCTGCATGGCCCTTACCAGTGCTGCGGAAGAACTACTTAACCCAAACGGAACCACAGAAAACATGTAAATCTCCCCTTCAATGCTAAACCCCGTAAACTTCTTACTGTCTTCATGCAACGGAATTAACCAAAATGAATTTTTAAATCTAGTTTACTGAAAACTTCATCTCGTACACTTTGTACAACAAATTATCCAACCCCTGCGGTTGTTCATACTGCGGTTTCGTAATCGAATTCAACTTTCTCGCATCCAAACAAATCCTTATATCCCTTTTATTGGGTTTAGGAACAATAACTACCGGGTTCACATATTGAGTTTTCGCTGGTTCTATTATTCCATCTCGTAACATCTTGTTAATCTCAGCTTTAACCCTATTTCTAATAGTAAACGGAATTGGATACACCTTTGTATTAAACCCGTTGTCTTCCGTGACCTCTAACTTATGCATGTACCGCCTCGCCAATCTTGGCTCTTCATTAAATAACCCCACATATTTATCAAATAATTCTTCTAGCTTCGCCTTTATCTCAATACTCACTCTTCCAATCTGTTCATCCTTAATTAATCTCACAAACATATTACATAACCGTACTTTAACCTGTCTATCATCACTTGTCCTATTCATTCCTAATCCTGACTTATCTATATTATCTCCATTCCTATATTCCTCACTAACCGTAGACACCATCCATAACTTATCTTTATCAAAAATTCGAATCGACCTATCCTTACCATCTATATTCACTCCAAAATCCTCTATAAAATCCATTCCTAATATGAAATCTATATGCAACCCCTTTGTAATAAAAAATTCTGCCTCTCCTGCATTTTTTTCCCCTACAAATATCGGTACACGGATGATCCTATAAATCGTAGTTAACTTTTTATTCATAGCCGACCATAAATTAACCCCATCAATCGCTTCTATTCTTTCTTTAAAAAAAATCCGCATGTTTTATCACTACCCTCTCATCTACCAGCGACAACTGTGAACCACTATCAACTAAAGCAACATATAAACACTCATTTAAACTAATATTAATGAACAAAAGGTTCTTTTTATTCAAATTATAATTATTTAACAACAAGTCCTTCAAACTATAAACCACGTCGACCTTTAATCCTACACATTCGTTCATCCAAAATTTGGCGTTTTTTTTTTTTTTCGGAGGGTGCCTCGTGTATCTGCACCACTTCAATTTGATCCGTGTCCTGAGTCCTTGCGCTGGTCGTTATATGGTGGACATTCGCGTCCCTGTACGTCCGGCTATATCCGTGCTAGGTTCCTCCTCCCGTCGTCCGGCCGTCATCCGCGTTGTCGTCGTGCGGGTGCCTGTTTTGTCTTTGTATGTCGTTCTCCCGGTGTTCCCTATTGTAGTATGGTCTCCTGTTTCCGTCGTGTCCCCAGTGGTTTCGGTGTCCTTGGTTAAAATAGTCCTGTCGGTAGCTGGGTCGATGTTCGTGATACATATGTCGTCGGTTGTCTTCCTATAACCCCGGTTTTGATCCCTATAACTTGTCCGTGTTTTTGCCTCCAGTGCCGTTGCTAAATCGAAGTTTGTCATGACGCCTAAAAATTTCCGTAGTGTTTTTACATTTAGTACCACTTGTCCCGTGAGTAGTAATACCATGTCGTCCGCGCCCAATTTCGGTGTCAAGTGCTGTGTCTGTCCCTGCAATTGTACCCGTGTAATTTTAGTCTCATCTACGCGGTCTACGTTGTCTTGTAATTCCGTCCTTCGTTCGTCCTCTGTCCGCGACTCTTCGATCTTGTCCGTTAGTAGTTCCGTATGTTTTTCTGCAGTCTGGTCTGTTAACTCCGTTTGTTTCTCCGTGTGTGATGTCTTTACCTCTGTCCGCGACTGTTCAGTTTTGTCTTTTAGGTCCGTTTGTAGTTCCGTGTGTGTTTCTGCATTCATGTTAGTTACATCGGTTTTTAGTGCCGTGCATGTCGTCTTAATATCTGTATGCCATGCGTCAATTAGGTTCATTAGTTCCGCCTTCAGTTCCGTGCGTGAAGTTTCAAATTTTTCGTGCAAACTCATTGTGAGTCGTATTAGGTCCTGGGTTCCGGCGGTTTCTGCAACTCTTACCTTCGGTGCCGTCGGCTGTTCCGTGTTCATGTTTGTCGCCTCCGGGTCAGTCTGCCTTGCCTCCGTCTCCTGGATGTCTCCTCCTGCGTCTAATTCTATGTCCTGTGTCCTACGTTCATCGTTTAGTGTCGTGATTTCTTCTTCAATTCCGTATATCAGTCCTGATCTCGTAATCCGTTTCATTGCTGGGTCCGTCATCTCTGCAGCCTGTCTTTGAACTCGTATGCCTGACAATAAAGAAAAAAAAACTGCGGGCCCCACCTAATCTCTGGATCCTGTATCCTACTGCTATTTCTGTCTAAATTCAACTCAATCTAGCCTTTTTTTCGAGCCCCACGTTGGGCGCCACGTATTATATACCCCACCCCTCTACTTTTTGTGTGTTTCACCTATATTATACCCTTTATTTTATACTTTTGTAAAATGTGCACACCTAATGCACGCCCCTTGTACTTGCACCGTTTGGTTGGTTCTTTTATAAACTATTTAATGTAATGCCTCGACTATTTAAAACTCTTAATCTCAGGTTATTCAACTGCTTATAGTGGGTTTCCGTTATAAGTAGTTGTGTTAAGTCCAACCAACGTGCACCCTTTTGTTTTACTACTAAAATTGCTACTCTACTTTAGTATATGCCAAAATTTCTAATTAGATCAAAGTTACTATGTGCCAAATTAAATTACAACCAAATTTTATATGACTAAATTTTGACGTATTAAAGAATATGATTTTAAAACTCACCTGGTCTATACTCCGTCGATGCCTCGCTGACTGCTGGCACAAAATCCTAATTGCCGTATACGTCTTCACAATGATGCTCTTGAATTTCCGTGCAGCTTCCAGGTGTCCTCGACTTTTAACTGTTCCCCAATATCTGAAATGATTAACCCAAATTTAGAATTTAGAAAATACCGTGTTACAACTTCCCTTGTGCTAATATCCACTTCGAATTCTTGTTTCCTCTATAAAACCGTCCGCTTCTCCGTATCTAATCTCCAATCTACTCGTTTCTTTATCTTTCTGTTCGATGCTCCTTCTAACCTTAAACCACACTCCAATATCCAACTTCTAATCTGTATAACCACTCTCGATGACCTTCTAACTTTAAACCACACTCCAATATCAAACTTCTTTCTGTATAACCACTCTCGATAACCTGCTACCTTTAAACCACCCTCCAAATCCACTAATTTTCCGTCGCACAATCACTACTATTCCCTTTATAATTCCTATGCTTGTATCTTTTACCACTTTTCAATTAAACTCACTTTAAAACAATTACTTTTATTATCTGAATGCAAAATTAGCACAGTTCTGAAAACACGTCTTTTACAAAATTGGTTCGAAAAATTAATCACTTTGTTTACTCTCTAAGGCGACCATGTTAACTTCTACTAGCCTACTACATCTTAAAGTTCATAACAAATAACTAAGTTCGTGTCGCACATACCATAGTCCATGTCTTTTATACAGTTTCATAATCACATTAAATTCTAATATATGTCCTAAATCTTTACATTCAACCAATCACATTTTACGATGTTTTAACTATTAATTTTGAGTTTACAAATATTGTCCAAAAGTTGATTCTATAGAAAATGAAACCAAAATAAATTATACTTGACCCTGGATGCATGTTGATAGTGAACATTCATAGACGCATCCGGCTTTTGGACGGCAAATGTACTTTCAAAGGCTTTTTAAAAATTCAACTCGGTATAAACCCTTGAGCATTTCACATCTTACTACGCCACTTAGTCATTTTAAAATTGCCTTTTGGCACTTAATTTCAAATACTATATTTGCATGGTATTTTAGTATACATAAAATACGGCAAACATATATTTTTAGGTTTATGTGATCAAATATGTGGATTATTGTTGTTTGGCATATACTACCTTGTACTAACCAACCCTTATAACTCTTAGTAGCTCCCTTAGACATTTTAATATATATATATATATATATATATATATATATATTCTATTCTATTCTATTCTATTCTATTGCTGTGATATCTTTATTTTGCTATGATATTTACTTTAGGTTTTTAACCATTTTTATTGCTGTGAAATTTCCTTGTTACTGTGAAATTGCCCCACGATTGGTGCGCGATTATTTATTTGATATGATATGAAATGCCTTATCGAGCCCCTACGATGGGTGTCATTTTTACTTGCTATGATATGCCTCACGATTGGGCGTTATTTATTTATTGCTATGATATATCTTATTTTAGGATTTTACCCCGACTAGCTCACTGAATAAATCTTATTTTAACCTTTAAATGGATTCAAATAAAACAGTTCTAGAACACAATATAATAACTGATTATATGTTCAATACTGTGTAAACTCAAAATTTTCCCTTTTTTATAAAATATTTACATTTACCAAATTTATGCTCTCCTGAAAGCCAGCAAAAATATCTTTTAATTACACTCAAGTACCTTCGAACGTTCCAAGATGCTTTTCCTTGTTTTCATATTTTTCAAATGACCTTTTTGATGACTCTTACAAATATATAATGTATAGCAAATATTAAATTCGAAACAGTCTTTAAATAATAAATGTTTAAAAATCGCTAACCTGGAACGGTCACTGGATTTACCTCATGTTGTGTCCGCTTTACTTGTTGGCCAAAATTATCCACTTTTGATTTCTGGTATTTTAGATTTGCGTTAAGGCTTAGATCTCGACATGAACATTGAGTCGTATCAACAAAATCGTCTCCAAAAAATGGCATCAACAAAATGCCGTCCCAATAAAAGAATCGCCTCCAAAAAGCCGTCTCAATATAAAAATCGCCTCCAATTAAAAAACGTCCCAATAAAAGAAGTCCCCAATAAAAATCGCTTCCAATAAAATCCGTCTATTTGTAGATCGGCTTATTTTTCGTTGCACACATTTTTGCACTTTCAAATTTCATTTATTGAATTATATTTCACTAATTAATTAGGTAAGTTTTTACGGCATTCGAGCATAGTTGGTGCTCGGTTGAATATGGACTAAATGTTATTCATTTTTTATTGTATATATAAGCCCTTCCCCCCAATAGTTTTAATTGGCGTGTTTATAATCAAGGCTAGTATTTTGCCTTATCTGGCAGAACTCGGAATTTTTAACAAATTCCCTAGTTTAATTCTTCGACGAAATTTATACCTTAATATTAGTGGCCTTTTCTAAATAAGTTAAATAAAATTTTATACGATTGGGTAAAAATGATTTAAATAACGCAATATAGACATGGTGGTTTTATGTTCTCAGTAGCGCAATGCTAAAGCATAGAGCTACCATTCTCGAGATTCCGAGTTCAAACCCTCGAGCACCGCGTCTTTCTCCATTACGGTTGCGTCACGATTTTTAAATAGCATTAGTAGAAGAGTCGAATAATTAGACTCAAGACGTTCGTCGATTCTAATTAGATCCGCATATAACGTAGTCGGCATACACTAAGACGTTCCTGTATCACCATTGGCTCTCTGGAGAGTGCTCTAGAAGTGCTTTATAGGTAAAGTAGCAGGAGCAGGTAATGAGAGATTGCTCAGCGCCTTATAAAGGCCAATGCTATTTACACGGGCCTTTTTAAGAAAAAATTGTAGAACCCCCATTCTCACATCTCTCTAAGGTGGAAGTAATGTGCGATTATTACAATTGTAAAATAACTGCGATTATGCTACTTGATTAAAATGGTAATTGCAGAAAGAGTTGAGTAGTTAAAGTAGAGACGTTAGATATTCTATTGCTTCGCCATAAAACATGGACGACATATACTCATAAAATGGCCAGACGTTTCATCGCAGTTAAGTAGTTCGATTGCCGAATTCACTGACTAAGTAATTAAATTTGCGAGATTGACTCCAAGTATATAGGGAGGAGATGCAGGTGCTGTTCCAAAGTCGGCCAAAACCCTCATTAGCAGGTAACAAATAATTTGTTAGCTGCTCTTTACGATTTATTCCCAGAAAGAGTAAATAGTCGCCGGGAAAACATCAACTGGCTAGGGTTTCTGTATTCGATTCGACTCCACTCGGACTCGACAAGTTCAATTTTTAAAATTAAACAAAAACCAGTAAATTCAAAAGGTTCATATGTAGGAATGTTTTGTTAAATTTCTAGATTTGTTTTATTAATTTTTTTAGTTATACACATTGCTGCACACTTTAACCCTTAACCACCATAGTGGCATTCCTGAGACGCATCAGGTTCTTCATTGGTTAATAAGTTATCCCCTCTTTGACTAACTGTATTTAGCGTCTATGCACCTTCAAACTGAACGTGTTTCAGTGTGTTCCTAGACTATAAACGTATTTGTTTCCCTGATATAAACAATTAAAGTTTGCGCGGGATCTCTGAGACGCCGCTAGCGCTTTTTTGTAAGTTTCATAAATTTTGTGAGTTTTGGATCTTCTAAAACTGGTCGCTATGGCGATCCTGGGTATGAAAATGTGATTCTACAGTTGTGTAAAATATTTCAGGCTTTCTGCGTGCGTCGATAGACCTAAGGGTAGTAGAGGGAGTAAGTAAGGGGTTACTGTAACTTGTTGTTTAGAGGTATAGAAGAACGTAAGAAGCTTTCATGATGTGTAGTCGCTTAGCTTGATTTATATTTAAAAAACCTTTCTTTAAACTTGATGTTGTTTATTGCATTACAACAACTTTGGTGCCGAAACTCGGGAAGATCTGGTGATAAATATAAACGAGCTTTAACGTAAATATTCGGAATAACGGAACGTGAACGCGAATATTTAACAGACGGCTATACTATCGAGGCTTCGTGATGGAACAAGTAAAACGGACAATCTGTAGAACGCACTTAACTAAAAAAGTTAATAATATAAATTCTATGCTAGAAAATAGTTTCAGTGTCGAAGATATTTATACAGCTATGTCAAAGTTAAAGCTTGCAAGTGACAATCTGAAAGAAATTGATAAGCAAATTGAACCTCTGCTTAAGGAAAATCTAGAGGACGAGTTAATGAAAAGGTATAAATATGAAGAGGTTGCAGTAACTACGAAGTCTAAGTTGGAATTTAGATTAAAATGCTCAGAAAAATCGTAGATAAAGGTTGACTCGAATTTAACGAATACGGTACCAGTAAGTAACGAAACAAGTAGGCCGTCCTTTACGTCAGTGAAGCTTCAACGTGTACAATTAGCAAAGTATGATGGTACTGCAAAGGGCTGGCTTCCTTTCTGGGAACAATTCAGAAGTATGATCCACGACAATCAACAATTAACGAACGGAGATCGATTCAACTACCTGCGAATGTACTTCACAGGAAAGACCGCTGAAGCAATTGAAGTATTTCCTCCATCTGGAGCATTCTATGAAGAAGCTTTGAATATATTAAAAGATCAATTTGAAAATGGGGAACGGCTAATTGAACAATATATTGATAGCATTATGAAAATCGAACCTGTAAAATCCAGAAATGACGTAAGCACTTTAAGGAAGAATTACAATCTAATCACTTCAGTTATGCGTGCTCTTGAAATCTTAGAAGTATCTAGTTCTCAGTATAACATAATCGTAAAGTCGACTCTCATGAAGTCGTTGCCAACGGAATTGCGTTTAGGATTTTATCGACAAATGAAAATGAAATCATCCAATCATCTAGAAATTATTACAAATAATTTAGAAAGTTCATCGTCAAGGTCAGAGGTAGATGCAGATGCCAGGTAAAGGATTTGTTGCAGTTTCTTAAAAACGAACTCGAGTCGTTGGAACAAGCTTTAAAACCGGATGCAGATTGTAAAGAAAAGATGCTCCCAACAGAAAAGAGAACGCATTACAAAGGAACTGCGTCTAGTTTATTGGTCACTCCGAACAAACGTCTTGAATGCTGTGCTTTCTGCAAGAAAGAACATAAAACCGAAATGTGTGATGCAGATGTACCTTTGGCAAGGAAGAGAGAAATTCTAAAGGCATTACATGTGATTTTCCAATGCTCCACCCGAAGGTACTACATTGGCCAGGAAGCGAGTTTTTGTTACCTGGAAAATTTTGAATTTTGCCGAACCCTTGCTGTTCCAAGCAAGGTAGGGATCTTTAACGTGCGTGACAACACTCACACACGGGACCTCCATTTTACCTCTCATCCGAACGAGGGTGTATTTTTGTGAAAAATGCTCGCCTAACATTTTTCAAGCGGACCGTGTCTAAAGGCAGCAGGAAATTGTTACCGTTGTACGAGAAATAACCATAGTGCTAAATATTGTAAAAATAGATTCTTAAGATGTAAACAATGCATGGGTAGGCACGCAACAACAATGTGCGACCCAAACTTTAAGCCAGGTAAAGATAGACACAACGCTGAGACGACAGGTATTACAGTGAAATTAACGAAAGGCGAGAGTTCAATGAACACTTCGGCGCCGTCGGTGTCCAGTTTGATGACAAACATAAACAAAAATGTGCTATTGCAAACGGCTTGTGTTTATGCCTTTGGCGAAAATTCAAAGAAGTTAATTAGTTTAGTAATGGACGGGGTAGTCAACTTTCATTTATTAAGGAGAATCTATCAAGGGTATTAAATTTACCTGTTGTTGGACAACATAGGGTTCGTATTGCCGCGTTTGGAAATAGTTCATCAATACTGTCTAAACTTTATAACCGCGTTTTAATTACTTAAAGGGACAATATACAGATGAAATTTTAACGATTGAGGCTGTGGAAGTTCCAGAAATTTGCATGTATAATTTACATATACCTAAAAAAAGCGTGGTAGAGTATCAAAACTTGCAGCTTGCTGACAATATCCCGTTTAATATAGATCGAGCGTTAATTGTTGATGGAATTAGTATACTTATAGGGGCAGACAATTACTGGGCAGTAGTGACAGGAAAAAATATTCGTCTTAACAAAGGTTTAGTAGCAGTGGACACGAAATTTGGTTATGCTTTACATGGTCCCATACTAGAAAAGGGGCCTAATTTAAGTCCAGATTTAATTAAGATTTTGCTTAATTTTCGTGTAGGCGAGATCGGAATTACGGCTGACATTGAGAAAGCATTTTTACAAATTTATTTACATTCCGACGATAAAGACGCACATCGATTCTTATGGTACAATAACGACAATGTTGCAGAACATTTGAAAGACTTTTCAAGTAAGCTTTTTCAAGGAGCCTCCATGAATTTACGCAAATGGACGATTAACGATTTCGAAGTAAACAGCAAGGTTGAATCGCAAAATGCACAAAGTCAAAAGGTGTTAGGAATTAACTGGTGCAATCAGAACGATAGAATTAAAATCGAAAAGGTAGTGTGTTGGACAGATTCTCTGATCGCGTTGCATTGGATTAAAGGTGATGCGTCAAAGTGGAAACCATATGTGACTAACCGTGTTAAAGAAATTCAGACCTTATCGAAAGATATAACATGGAAACATTGTCCGGGTCGCGAGAACCCTGCGGACTTATTAACCCGCGGAATAAGTTCAAGTACTTTAATAAATTCCGAAACTTGGTTACACGATCCTAGGTGGTTGCTAGAAAGTGAACAAACATGGCCAGACAATACGATAGAGAAAGCTACGTCCACGATAGATATAGTATCGAAAATGTCTTTACTAATTAACGACACTATAAAAGGTAGCAGTCAATTTATAGATTCCTCCAGATACAGTGATTTTGATCGTTTAGTGCGGATAACGGCATATGTTTTACGATTTATAGGAAATTTAAAAACCAGAAATAATAAAGAAATGAAGAGCTTAACCGTAAACGAATTTGAAAGGGCCGAAATATGTTTACTGAGGCAAGCTCAGCGGGAAGTTTATTATTCGGAGATTAACAGTTTACAAAAGGGTGAGGGCATTGAACGGAAATCGAGTATTACAACTTTAAGCCCTATCTTGGATAAACATGAATTGCTGCGTTTGGGTAGGCGTCTTCATAATTTAAGAGAAGATTTCGACCTCAAGCATCCCGTTATTCTATCGAAAAATGCACACTTAAGTAAACTACTAATAATGAAGTATCATAAAACTGTTCATCATAGTGGTGTTAATGCAACACTTTATGAATTACGTGAACGATTTTAGATTGTACGAGGACGGCAATTAATAAAGTCCGTTTTAGCAAGATGTGTTATCTGTAAACGACTTCGTGGAAAATCAGGGTCGCATTCCTTCGCGCCGTTACCTAGAGATCGAATACAGCAAACAAAGCCCTTTGAAGTGACAGGTTTAGACTTCGCCGGACCGTTGTATTTTAAGGATAGTTATCACTCAAAGCCATGTTATGTGTTTTTATTTACCTGCGCTGTTATACGAGCACTTCATCTAGAGATTGTTTTGAAAATAGATGTTGCGTCTACAATCAGTGCATGTAAACGGTTCTTTGCCCGTAGAGGGATTCTTAAGGTCATTTACTCAGATAACGCTAAAGCATTTAAAAGAATATCACGTGAAATATCGACCTTAAAAGAAGTGATAAGCTAAGTTGTTCCGCCGCGCCGGAAGATGTGTAAAATATTTCAGGCCTTCTGCGTGCGTCGATAGACCTAAGGGTAGTAGAGGGAGTAAGTAAGGGGTTACTGTAACTTGTTGTTTAGAGGTATAAAAGAACGTAAGAAGCTTTCATGATGTGTATTCGCTGAGCTTGATTTATATTTAAATAAACTTTTCTTTAAACTTGATGTTGTTTATTGCATTACAACAGTGGATGGATGAAATTGACGCGATGAAAGTAACAATGATGAAAAATTTCTGTAGATCACCATGAAGTAAATAATTATGAGTCAAATTTGGAGCTTAGCAGAGAGTGAAGAGGAGGCTGTAATAAACTATGACGATGAAAATCTTAGTAGTGATGGTGGGGATAACTCTAATATTATACAAATGTTTGTAATAAAAAAATAGTGGGTGTCAACAAACTTTGTCATGCGTACTAAATCACACAAACACGATATAATTGTCCAGTTACCAGACCTGCATGCTTCTGCTAAACTGGGTTCTAGAGCAGAAGTATGAAGTATTAAGTTTACTAATTCGCAAGAAATGCTGGGCGTGGTTTTGAAATGGATTAATATCAAAATACAAAAGGAAAGATATTCTATGATAGTTTAGAAATAATTTAATCTGCATTTATCCATAGAGTGCCAATGTAAAAGATTAGATTAAAAGCAAAGATGTTCAGAAAATACAAAAATATTTGCCAGTCAAATGTAAAACTTTTTTTATTAATATTTTAAAGGAACCGTCTAAATTTGCATGTCAATTCAAATAGTAAATTTAAAAACATTTTCACCATTTTAAAGTTAGTGTTAATAAAATTTTAAAAAGTTTTTCTATTTCCAGAATTCAGGTAGCTGCTACTTATTTCAATGCGGCCCTCCTGAGGATTTCAAATGTAAATTTACACATCATGCTAATTATTCAAGTGCTATTTTGGCTGTTAACAGACATCTTCCTGATTTAGAGAAGCAAATCAAATTGACCAAACATGAACAAGACCTAACGAAACTTAGGTAAGTTGATAACCGTTTAAATTGTCTTTATAACATATAATATAAATACTTTATTTTGTTATATCCATACGCACATATTATTATTTTATGTTTATTCAGCAATGTAGTTAGCATTGTGGTTTAAACTTAATAGGAAAGTAATTCAACTTAGCCTACTAATAAGGATTTAGACACTGTGCAATAGGTGTTTAGAATTGCACTCTTTTGTATAGGCCTTACAAGATATTTTGTTAAAGCTTCCTTTTTGAAATAGTTTGAAAAATGTATGCTGACTATTCCATCTACTGATATAATTAATGCTAGTATTTCTATAGTGGTAAATTGCCAAACACATTTATTTTTTGCTGCTAAATCTTGATATTTATGGTCCTAATATAAGAGTAATCCTGAATTTTCTAGAACTGTTAGTTTTCATACTTATAAGAAGGAGTAACTCGTTTAATAAAATTGTTTCAAAGTTGGATTTTGATGTATTATTCCAGCAACTTTACTTTCTTACTTTCTCTTGCACATTCTAGTATTTATCTCTACCTTCCTTAAGAACTCACTCTCTTCAACGTAGAGACGCCTTGCATCAACTGTACTTCCAGGCACTTGTTCATGCATAAAATGCATATTGGTTATTTAAGCACTTGAATAATTTACCATTTCTAAAATTAATCTAAATACATGATTAATAAAACTACATATAATCTTAATATACAGAAAATATAAGTAAAACTCCACGCTTATGATATAATGTTACAAAACTTTTCTTCTTCAAAGGCAAATTAGTATTGATATTAAAATCAATGTATCAATTTACTCGAATGTAGCTGCATATACTATCTTTGGTTAAGAGCACTTTTTTAGACATAAGTTTTATAGATTCCAATTTTACAGTCAGAATTTACAAAAATTTGCACATCATAAAATTCTGGGTAAAATGTGATCCCCCCTCCTCGATTGAGACACTCTGTAATGTGGGTGCATTACTTAAAGCAAACATTAGGAAAAAATTTATTAGTTTCAGTTTAATTAGATGAGCTTTTAGTACAAAAGCTGCCTGAAATATTTATGGAACCTTTAGTAATTTACTTTAATAGCATGGCTATTTCAACATGATATTAAATTAGGATGAAGAATTAAAATAGTAAAGCACATTACAATGTTTAAACAGCAATAATGATCAGAATTTTACACTCTTCGTATTCAATTTAGAAAAATACAGATGGATTTCAGTTAATAACCAGCATAAGAAAGCTTATTTGTACACGTTCACACGAATTCAAAGAATTCGCAACCATGATAGATTGTCCTCAATTACCCTAAATTATAGTCATAAATAATATTAACAACGATAATAATAACAATAATGGGTCTTTATGTCGTATGGGCAAAGTTCAGCTAATAGAGAATTCATCCGCTGTTCTGCCATTTAGCTTACTAATAATGGTATTGTTACAAGTTTTAAATTAGCTAGCGGTTGTGTGCAATAATTTATTACATTTTAATGATAATAAACCAATTTACATTTCAGCTTGTCCTCAAATGTACGATATTTTAACAAATATTATAAGCAGCATTGTGAATAAGTAGAACAATGTAAAAATTACGTAGTTGCATTTCGTAGTAGTTTCATTTTAAGTTGATGTTTGAATGGCATAGGTCTTAGAGTTTTAGAGCTGTCAGGCAAATTATTATTAAGATTCTGGATGTTGTAAGTAAAAGAGCATTTGTACTGTTCCAAATTTTGCCGTGGAATGGTTATAAGACCATGGTGATTGATATTGATGTGATGAACATCTGTAAGAAACTTAATTTTAGAAAGTGGGTGTACAGATATTCTCTACACCAATACTGTGATAATAATGTGTTGCGAACGTAAACAAATAACGCTGTTTTCGGTATTCAATGTAAAAGTGTGAGATCAAGATTACAGTTAGACGAACTACTCCGTGAGAACGAAAAATAGCATAACCTTGGGATCCTGTGTGTTGGAAGCTTTCATTCAACGTTAAGTTGGAGTATTTAATTACCTATAACCAAAAAGTTCCTGCACTTAAAGGTCGACCGGAGCTTTGTTAAGGACGAACAAAGTTCTATAAGTTATTGACTTTTTACTTTCCATCTGCTAAATATTGCATGCTGTTGTATATTTAATAATTGCGATTGGTTGTAATAATAAGAATGAATAATATTTATGATTAAAAGAATCTTTTTTATGTTGGTGCATGCTTAGCTAAAACGTATTTGTAAACATTGAAATTTCATATGCAAGAACACCACAATTATTATCCGCATAATTCATATGTACGAGTCTATAATTAATAAATTTAAGTTGTTCAGTAAATTATTCAGTAAGAGTGTTATTATCTGTATACCCATAAAGTTTTTCATTTGCTTTCATAGAACCCACACTGCACCACTGAAAGTTAGTCGGTGACTTATTTTACTGTTACGTGACTTCGCTTTTGTAGAGACATTAATTCAGGTACTTAACGTTGTAAGGTTTTTATTATCCGTACGCATAAAAGATTGTAAATATATTTAATTTTAAGTCGTTTTGTATGCGACATATCCTGTATTATATTCAGTTTTTTCCCATTAAGACGAAGTTAAACATTAATGCTTAGTACAAAAATGATGTAGCTTACGTAGTTGAATTCATCGAAAACAAAGTACATAAATTTTAACCTTGAAACAAAATACTACATTTCTTGCTATTTTTAGCCATTGTTGTTTCGTTATACAGTAATAAAACTAGATAAACAACGTTTGGCGCATGTTTGTCTGTCCCAGTGTTGGGTTTCTAGAATTGTCGTTCAAATCCGACAGTTGTTTGTCACCCTTAATCTAAGCAACATGGGAATGAAATTGGCCGCGAGCGACTGGCGACCGACTCTAAAAGATATTTGTGTGAATGTGTGAATAGATGGGCACGTCGAGTTGTAGTGCTTAAATCAAAATGGTTAGTAATTTCGATTTTATTTACATACATCTAACTTTTTTCTTTTTACAGCTCAACAAAAAATTTTTGAACAGATATTTTTTAAACAAAATTTTTTAAACAGATACTTTTAAACAAAACACTTTTGTATAACGATATATTTACACTAACCTTTTAAGGGTTATAATAAATAATTACGCTTAATTACTATAATCAACTTTCAGCTATTCATGATTCCTTCTTTTCTAACATATTTTGATACAGTGTAATAATCAGTACGCAGAGATTTCTTATTAAGTTCGAGATAGGATGGCTCGCTTCATGACAAACCACAGTCCGTTTGAAGTGACTCGAAGAAATCCCATTATGGAATTGGTTTAGGAAATTCAGTAGTATTTCCCAGTCGACATTTGTAGAAGCAAAGCCGACTCGAGGAGGATGGTTTTCGTTTAAGTTGGTAAAATTACACTACACATACTGTTTGGTGAGTGTTATTTTCTTTGCTTAAAGATTTTTTTTCCTATAATCGCTTCTTCCAAGAACATAGGATTTTAAAAACTAGTTTAGACTAATTAAATAATGCCACGTTCTTAGTTCATAAAAAGATCTAAGTTGTGTCATGATAAAAAGATTTAGTTTTGTTTGATATGATAATGAAGTGTGGGTTAATGTAAAAGATTATGTATTTTGAATACTAAACAATATTCTTATTAAAAGCTCATTTTAATTATTATATACAGTTAACGTAATTTGCAATGCTATAAGTCAGATGTGAAAGATAAGCAAAATTTTTGCCAACAATGGGTGTAAAAATGTTAACCACTCAGTCATTTTAATTAGATAACAAATGCAATAACTTATTTTTTTTTTAGTAATAAGTGCTTGATATATTTCTGTAAATATTCCAAATAATGTAGTTTTTGTTATTTAAAAGATGAAATAGAAGATTTTCATTGTCCAGTCTTATGATTTCAGTAAGTAACTATGCTAAAAGTATGACGAACACCTGCCCATTAGTTTCCCAGCAAACGAAAAAGGTTGTTGATAAAAAGCTTATACTAAATGTCATAAGTGATTTTCCTGATAATAAGTAGAGCGTACATGTAGGTGTGAGTACAAGTATACATGGTTAGTATAGTTACCTTTTGTGTTACTTTCCTTTTATATTAATATCTTGTTACTTAACATTGATAATTAAGGTTCATACGCCTATGGATATCTTTTTCTTATGAGTTATATAACTCAAGAATCAAGTGTAGTATTGAATAGAATTAATAAGTTCAAACCAATTGGCTGGTTCAATAATGAGCTTAGAACTTTACGAGAAACTTTTATGTATTTTTAAGATTTAAATACTTATCATTCTTCTGATAATTTAATTGAATACACAAAAAAATTAAAGTACATATACAGATCTGCACTTAAAACTGCAAAAATTAAGGCTTATGATAACTTCATCTGTAATTCTGCTAACAAAAACAGTGCAAAATGGAAAATTAATAATAGTTATGGATATATCTCTGATTTAAATCAGCATAATGATGACTTGCCAGCTACAATGTTTAATAAATATTTTATAGATATTACAAACAACATAATGTATTATTTACAAAAGCGAAATTACAACTATACTGTATCACACAAACAGGACTCCCACTTCAGCAGTAGTTCCACTAACTACATTTCGTTCAGTTTCAAAGAAGTATCCTACAATAACATACGAGACATTATTAATTCACTGAAAAATAGTAGCTCCACTAATATCTTTAACTTACATGTACCATTGATTAAAACAATTATAAATATAATTTTGGTTCCTTTAACTAAATTAATCAATTCTTGCATTAGAGCCAATGATACTAAAGCATGCTAAAGTGATTCCTGTTCACAAAAAAGGATCAAAAACTGATCTTAATAATTATAGGCCTATCTCATTAACCCCTATTTTCTCTAAAATTTTTGAAACGGTTTTGAATAATCAAATGATACCTTTCTTGGAAGAACACAACTTACTACATGCTCAATAATTTGGTTTTCGAAAAAAATTATCAACTTCGGATGCTTTTGTTGCTATACTGAATGACATATGTACTGCTTTTGATAAACGTAAATACTTACATGCGGAGTTTTGTGACCTTGCGAAAAGCCTTTGACTGTGTTGATTATGACATTCTGTTAACTAAATTACAACTACTCAATTTTGATGTAACTAGTATTAAATTAATAAAATCGTATTTAAATAATACAGTTCAAAAAGTTTATTATAATAGTAAATTCTTTTAAAAGGTTGCCGTTTGCTTCAGTGTACCGCAGGCATCCGTACTAGGCCCCCTTCTTTTTCTATGTTTCATTAATGATCTTTCTGATTATTTAGTTAGAAGTTCTAGTTCTTTAGATCTAAAAGTAATTTGTATGCTGATGATACAGCTCTGTATCATAACAATTCTTGCATTAAAAATCTTATAACAAATAGCGATGTCTTTTAATGCAAACGTACAGTACATTCTTTCCAGACAGGAAATACGTTTCAACGTTAATTCAACACGTTGTGACAGACCACCCTGTTATAAATCGTTAATTTATTAATTCTAAGGTATTATTGTTATTTATAGACTGAGGGATAAATGTGTCTTGGTAGTAGAGTCTAGTAGGTACGAATGTTTTCGATTTATGGCCTATTAGTATACTGCCAGTGATGTCAAAAGTCATTGAGCATATAGTATATACACAAACGTTGGAATATATTAACAGATGTGGCATCCTACCTGAACTCCAGTCTGGATTTAGAAGCAGGCACAGCACAGCTACTGCATTGACCAAGGTGTTAAATGATCTATCACATTCAGCAGACAAATCAGAGGTTACATATCTCGCATTTATAAACTTCAGTAAAGCATTTGACATTATCGTGCATGATCTACTAATTGCAAAACTGCACTACTTTGGATTTGATAAAACTACTCTACAATGGTTTACTAGCTATTTAAATGGCAGATATCAGAATGTCATACTAAATAATAAAACCTCACAATCGCTACATGTAACTCAAGATGTTCCTCAAGGAAGTAACCTTGGACCTTTGCTATTTGTGATTTACACAGCAGATTTACCGCAGGTCTTAACACCGACTTGTAGATACCACATGTATGCAGACGATGTACTATTATATATATATATATATATATATATATATATATATAATACTCTAATCGTAAATTCTGTAATTAATCTATTAAATAAAAACCTAGCTGCTGTTAGTAGATGGGTCCAACGTAATGGACTACTTCTCACCGTCTCCAAAACGGAAGCACTATGTATCTGTTCTCAAAAAAATTGCGCAAGAGTAAAAGAAGCTCAGATAAATAGTCCTACTATGAATCAACAATCAATATTAGAAATGCCATTAAATATATTGGAGTAGCATTGGACAAGCAATTAAACTCTGAAAGTCATGTCAATAAAAAAATCGAACTTTGTTACTATAAATTGCGCACATTATACAGATATAAACAATTTCTAAGCTCCCAAGTAAAGTGGAGAATATGTAATAGTCTAATTCTATGCCATTTGGACTACTGCAACGTGGTATACTACAGTTATCTAAACGCACGAATGAAACGTAGAATACAAGTCTTACATAATACATGCTTCAGATTTGCATATAGCGTACCTTATAGACAGCCTATCACACCGTTCTATAGTTTGCACTGCAAGCTTAAATTAGACCAACGAGCAACCTTAGTTTTAGCTACCTTCATATATGCTATTATCACCTCCCGTACTCCACTTTATCTGTATGAGGTAATAAAACCAAGAGCTATGCACCTACGAAATCCAAGAAATAATAATGACCTCAGTATCATGCAGCATAAAACTGCTAAATATGAGAGCTGTTTTGCTTACATGGCTACACAATTATATAACAAATATAAAATAATCTTTTATGAAACCTCAAAAGACAAATTTCACAAGAAGCTATATGATGTATTACTATATGAGCAATCACCAAGTTAGGCTGCTGCAAATCTAGGAAACGTTGGAATCCTTTCTTCTCTTTATCATTTTAACTTAGTTTATAGTGTTTACTTAGTTTGGCATATGTACATTGGGTTTACCTATTACTTATATAATTTGTATATAATTGCTATATTTCATAATTTCTAGGAGGAATTTAAAATCAGCTTTGCTGAATTCCTTACCTTTTGAATATACCAATAAATAATTTATTAATTTTAATTTTGATTTTTTTTTTGTATGCATTTTAACTGCGGGGGTTTGCATGGGCTCACGGACGATTGAATAATAGGCAGCAGAGGTCAGATGCTTAACAGGTAAACATGTTTATAGTTAAACCTAATGGTACCAAAAGTGTTTAAATTAAAGTCAGGAATCGCGCAAATGCATCATTAAATAACGATTCTATATTCATCGATAACAATGATGTTACAAAAGTCGTAGCTTTAGAGTGGGTATAAGACATTAATATTCCTTTATTTTATAAGCAAGTGCTAAAGGGGCGAACACAACCAGTTAAAATTGTACGTGTCGTGTTGGAAGTTGGTGTTGTGTGTGATGTCGACATCATCTGCTACTGAAAACGCTGGCCATTGTGGGAGTTGTCATTTAACTGATTTTGTTAACGTCGATTGCATCAAAGGATAAGGGGAAAGATTATTGTTGTGATTTTACGACACTTGACTTAAACTAATTATTTACACGATTTAGAATAGGGTTTATGGTAATAAGCGGCTAATTTAGTTTATTATGGGGTATAATTTGCTTAGTTGTAATTAAGAGAGAGTGTTCATTAAATTCAACATTATTTGTTCACTGAACTAAGTTGTGTTTTACTATCATTATCAGTATTGTATGAGAATCCGATACTAATATTTGTAATATTTATGAACTAAATATTTGGTACCCTGGGATTATTAAAATTGTTTAGCGTTTTGCACTAGTGCACTATTAAAGAGTCTTGTTAGGTCAAAGGTGGGGTATGCCCCTGCCTGTCACAATGTAACAGCTCCTCAAACTTGAATCAAATAAATATGCATATTCACTTAAAATTGTAAGTAATTAGCAAAAATATCATTGTCTTATCTTTCAGAAAATTAAAAAAGAACTATTTCACTTGACCCACTTTAAGGTGTTCTAACTCCATAGTACACAGGGAGTTGCTTTAAATTTGTTGCTGGCATTTACATGATTACCAATATAATGTTGAGCTTTAATACATTCAGGTCAGAAGTTATTAATTAAAGTGCAATTAAACCTTTCTGAAATACTGCTTAATTTGTGTATATACCTATGCTGGGCTATCTTTTTGCAAATGAATATAATTTTTGATTTAAATATTCCGTTCCTCAATCACATCTAATTTCTTTAATTTTGTAGTCGGCTTGATTTTGAATCTGATTTATATAATTTGAAAACGATCAAATACTTTATCCTTAATTTTAATACAATACTTAAATGAAAACTGTCTGGTTAAAGTTTTTAATGAAACTCACAACAAAATTTTTTAAATCAGGCTTGTCTAATTGGCCAATTTAGAATAGAATAATTTCAATAATATTATTAGCATTGAAGAAATTCTAAAAAAATTAATAAGACAGTTAGATGAAACAAGATATTTTTATGAAACCGCCTTTCAAAAAATTTTATTAATTAAAGAAAATGCACCTAGGAAATTAACTATAATAAACCATTACCTAAAGAAAATCCCGATGAATTAGACTTAGCAGAAAAATTAAAGTTGGAAGATATTAGTAATCAAAAAGTAGAAATAAATTCTGAAATTAAACTTATATTACAGTCATAACATAAAAATACTTTAAATAGTACTATTTTTTATAAAAGTATACCAGTAGCGAAATGGAACTTAAAATATTCAGGCGAGAGTTCATTAAATGCATTTTTAGAAACATTTCAGATGAACAATTGTTTATAGAAGCCTGCAACCTATTCGAAGGTAAAGCTTTGATTTTTTCCGAGCAAATAAAAATTTGGTGAATAATTGGCCTTCTTTAAAAGAATCCTTAAAAATGAATTTTTACCGGTCAATTATGATGATAGGTTAATGAACGAAACAAATAATGGGACTCAAGGTAAAACAGGAACAATCAAAATTTATGTGGCAGATTAATTTATTTGCAAGACTTCTGGAACCACTAACAATAGAAAAACAATTAAAAATCTTGCAGAAAAACATTCTACCTTTTTATCGGGCCCAAGTAAGTATAATCAAAATCAATTCTATGCAGAAATGAATAAAATATTGTGAAAAACTAGAGGAGCATAAAACATATATACAAGATATTGTTCCACTCTCAAAAAATCAATTGATATAGAAATACATCTGGCTTATAATAATAATCATCAAACCAGTTCAGCTTCGGACCCAAAAATTAATAAAAATTTGTATTCGATACAAACTCCCATAAATCAGAAGCCGAAATATTTAAGTCCATGTTGTTGGAATTGTAGAGGTATAGATCATGGTAATGCGCATTATAAAGAGCCCCGTCGTGTTGGTTATTGTTATAAATGTGGCTTAGATAATACAACTTTTCGGTCTTGTCCTCGTTATAATAGGGAATTTCAGGAAAACTTCCACGTGAAACCCTAAGCGGTCGTATTGTCTCGTGTAGCCGATTTAGTTAGTGAAAAAAGACTAAAATTTAAAAAGAATAAATCAATACTAGATTATGTGATGGAACAATCGGAGGAGGACAAGACACTTAATATTTTTGATTTAGATCTGTTAGGTCTTTTAGATTCTGACACCAATACAACTATTTTAGGACAAGAAGAATGGGAAAAATTGTCCACACTAAATTTATTTAGTGATAAAAAGCAGGCACCAATCTGTAACATCACTGACAGAAATCAACTGCAGAGTTTAGACACTATTTGTTTACCGATTAGGTTAAAATGGAGATTGACGATATTAGAGGTCTCCAGATGTGAAATACCCTTTGATTTTGGTCATAGACTTTTGGAAATTTGTACAGATTATCTCAGATATATTTAAAGGAGAGTTTACTTTTTCAAATTTAGCTTTGATGTCAGTGTTAACCTGACTTGAAACGTAAAGTAAATAGTAGAAACCTTCTATAGCTAAATTAGCAGAGGACCATCCAAATCGAGCCAACATATAAGGAAGTCATAAATATGCAATAAGTAAACCATAGGTAGAAATACGTTGATAAACACAGGTTGCATGTATCGTAAACAATAAATAACTTACCGTAAATGTCCACATTGGAATAAAGTTAATTATTATCACTTATGAAATTGTTGGATAGGGAAGGAAAGGAATTATGGAACACAATGCAACGTTTTAGATTCGTTAAGTGATAAACAACGACCAACCGTCTTGTTTGTTCTATTATACGAAAGTGAATGTCTTTTAGCAATTAAACTGATACTAGAGTTCGAAATTAAATAATGCTCATACACCTTCCGACCTCTAGTGATTTTGTTTTTATGAAAATACCGAAATCCATGCAAACTGTAAGAAATAAATTAATAAACCCTTTGTAAACTTAAGTGAAATGAATGTTGATTATAAAATAACGGCGGTGCATAAATAGTCAGTAGTTAAAGAACCCATTTTACATTCCAAATTCTATCTAAAGTTAGTGCAACATGAAATGTTAGATTCAACTGTCATTAGACATTTTGAAAATTCAAAAAGTTTTGATTTAACTATTAAAGTTTCTAGTCACCCCATTAAATAACGTCATTACCCTGTTTTTCCAGTCATACAAAAACAAATAGATATAGAATTGGACAAAATGTTAGAACTGGGTGTGGTAGAAAAAAGTCATAGCACATGGTCAAACCCGATTTAATTGGTTAAGAAAAAGGAACCAGGTTTGTATAGATTTTGCGAGGATTTCAAAAACTTGAATAAGGTCACAGAATGAAACGCCAACCCATTACCGTACGTGTCATTAACCTGAGATGTTAAATTTATATCTACACTGGACATAAAATCTACATATTGGTAAAGTCCGATAACTGGTAATTCAAAACAATATACTGCATTTAGTGTTCCCAATAGAGGTCTTTTTCAATTTACCAGATTACCTTTTGGCATACACAATGCTCCAGCAACAAGGCTTGGACTGATTGATCGTGTTTTGTGTCCTGAATTGGAACTGTTTATTTTTGCAATTTTGGATGACGTAATTATTTGTACTAAATCATTTGATGAACATGTCAACATTTTGCAAGAAGCATTAAAATGTTTAGAGGAAGCTGCATTGACAAATGTTGTTTTTATAAAAGCGAGCTAAAATATTTAGGCTATGTGATTAATTCTAAAGGGTTATTTGTGGATCCTGAAAAAATACAAGCTATTGTTGATATCCCAACCCTAAGAACGCCGAAAGAAGAATGATTGGTATGGAATCGTGGTATAAGAGATTTTTACCCGACTTTTCTAGTATTATAGCTCCGCTTGCAGCCTTATTAAGAAAAAATAAAAAATTTAATTGGGATGTTTTGTGAAGCAGCGTTTTCATCAATAAAAAATTGTTTGGTTTCAGACCCTTTTTTGTCCTGTTCAAATTTTAATTTAATGTTTTCGATTCAGTGTGATGCTTCTGATTATGGGATTTCCGGCATTCTCACACAAACAATGGACGGAACTGAACATGTTATTTGTTGTAACAGTCGCTCGCTCACCCCCAGTAAAAGGAAATATTCGGTGACAGAAAGGGAGTATCTAGCAGCCTTATGGTCTATTGAAAAATTGCCCTCCTATATGGAAGATTGTCATTTCCAAGTGATTGCGAACCACCATTCATTAATTTGGTTAAATAAATTAGAACAACCTTTTGATCGGTTGTGTCATTGGTCATTGAAATTACAACAATACGATTTTGGGATTATATACTGCAAAGCAAAAGACAGTGTTGTCCCCAATGCTTTTTCACGTGCTGTTAACTGTTTCTGTTGACTTAGCTGCACTTGATAAATCTGGAAATTCTGTAAAACCTGAAAATAAAAATTCTAATAATGTTAATTCGTCTGAAATAAAACTTGATCCTTGGTATCAGGAGATGCTTCGGCAAGTGGAAGGGGATCCTATTAATATAAAAATTGGAAAATTGTAAATAATAAACTTTTAAAATACTTACCTGGTAAATTTTTTGATCTGGTAGACGGAAGTAAATTGGAAAAAAGTCGTTTCAAAAGTTCAACGTTTGGAGATTTTAAAGAAATATCATGATGAACCCACAGCAGGACATTTTGGTATTTTTAAAACTTTTCACAGAATTCAACAGAAATATTACTGGCCGAAACTGAAACCTGATGTTATTCATTATGTTAATGGTTTAATGCACCAAAGAAAACACCAAGACGTAATGGCAAGACATCTTATTCTATCTAAATCGTGGCAGATGATTTCGAGCGACCTAGTTGGTTTATCACCTCATACAACTAGGGGCTATACCTAATTATATCTATAGGGGATTATTTTACTAAATTTCCGTTATTTTTTCCTTTGCGTGCCACCAGTGCGTCAATGATAGCACAAAGAGAAGAATTTGTTATTTTACTTTTTGGAGCACCACAATACATACTAATCGACAGTGGCAGGCAATTCCGAGACAATCTCTTTAAGGCTTTTTGGCTTCAAACTATATATCAAAAATAATTTGTAACACATTTTACCACCCGCAAGCAAACCCGTGAAATTTTGACGGATGTGGAATTTTCAGATTATGATAAATTATACAGTCGTGCACCCGAATTTGGGAAAGTATATGAAGAAATTAAAAATAGATTAGAAAATGCATATAAGGCAAAAATAGATTATGACCTGCGGAGGTATATTGTTAGTTTTCTGTATGGGACAAGGTATGGAAAGGAAATTATGTTTTATCGGGTGTATTAAATATTATAATGCGAAACTTGCACCGAAGTTTATGGGACTATTTATTATTTCTAAAAAGTTGCATATAATAAGGGATCTGTTCCATTTCAGGCAGAACCGAACTAAATATAAGGGTGATGCCCAAAACATTTCTCGATCAGCGACAAAATTGTCACTATTATTCGACCACTATGATCCCCCTTACCCATCCCCCCCGTGACTGCAGCTAGCAAGCCACAGCAAAGTTTGTCATTCCCACACCGTTTACAGTGCTTTGTTCATGCCATATTCCTTCCTCTCCATCGTAACGACAAATTGGTACGTAACAGTTGGTTGGCTAACAACTTCATGTGTAACAATATTAAAAAAGTAAAACATTAATTTTGTTGTTGTGTTATTTATTCTAAGGTTTTTGGTGTCTTATTATTTCTTTAGAGACTTAGTAAAAGATTATTGTTGGAGTTTCCTAAATTATTTCGTATTCGTAAAATCTTCTTTACTTTCAATAAAATTAATTACGTTCAAAAATGCTCTATTATTATTTCTTAGAGCATATCAATGTTCAATTCTATTAAATAGTCTGTCCTACAGGCAGGAAGATAACCTTGGGCACGTGCAGCGCGGTCTATCGTTCACCTGCCTTCGTTTAATAGACAAACAACAGAGTTTTGCTTCAACTTTCCTAGGTTACAGTCGTATTCGCGCGGGCTGTGATTATCTTTGTTCTATAAATTATTTCTAGTGTGCAAATTGTAATGAATCGTTCCTATCGTAATAGTTATTGATTAACTGAAATACGAGGCGATCATTATGCGTAGTAATTTGTATTCTTTCAACACAGGTGCGTGTTTTTCCGGATGTGTAAATTTCTTACTATCGTCCAAGTTATTGATCTTTCCGGTTATAATAGTAAATAATAACCAATTTTCTTAATCTGGTATCACAACAAGTTATCTCGTGCTTGCGTGGTATTAATGCAATGACCCTTTCCATTGACGTATCGTACAAAATACGTTAGTGAACTTGATACGCGGCTTATGTACTATGAATTCATAATACTGTGATAAAAATAGTACGTTTATACAAGTTCGAATAATTCAGAAATTTAATATACTGTAAATTGTGCTTTTCGCTGTATTTCTAATTCTTATTGACGTTATAATATATGATCCTCTTACTACACGGTGTACGATTAATTGTTTAATTTACTTACTCCATAAAGTTCACCAGATTATCGTTGTGAGTTGTTATATGGCAATAGTGTTCATTTCGTACTTCTCGGTCCTTCGTTATCTTCGCATTTCTTCCACTAGTGTCCCCCTCGACGATTACAGTTCACTGCTCCTGGAGGTGGAACTTAAGGGGTGCCTACTTCGCTCCACCTTCCCTGAGTTACCCGCTCATATAGTGGTCCTTCGAGCCGGATTTCCTGGATATTCCTGGAAGCCAGCCTTTCTATTGGAAAGAAGACACTAGTTCCTGAACACACATTGTCAAGTTCGCCTAGATTTCTGGAAGATTCCTGGAAACTCAACAACAAGCAGCGATTAATTGGGTGAGCTTATTCCATTTTACTTTTCTATCTGTTAAACTGTTGTGCAAAAAGTGCATGATATTTTCTATAAACATTAATGTCTAAAAAATTCAATATGAGCTTAGAAAATTTAAAAAAGTCTAGAGCTTCGGTCAAAGGCTCCTTTACGCGAATAGAATCGTGGTTCGCTCAAAGTGCGGACACTTGTAACACACCACTCGAATTTGAAATCAGATTGCAACGGGTGCATTCTTTGTTTAATTCATACGAAAAAGTTCAAGATGAAATAGAAATTCTCTGTTCGGAAGAAGTTCTTGACGTAGAAGACAGATCCGTCATAGAAGACAAATATTTCTCTCTAGCAAGCAATATTACTCAATGTATTGCCAATTTAAGAAGAAAGCAAACGGAAGCCATTGAAAATCAAGATGATAGTTTTCAATCCTCTTTAAGTAATCCTCAATCAACGGCAGTCAAGTTGCCGGAAATCAAAATTCAAACTTTTCGGGAGATATAAAGAATTTGAATCCTTTTATCAACTTTTCGATGCTCTTATAATAAAAAATTCTCAATTATCAAACATTCAGCGCTTAGTATATCTTAAAAGTTATTTAAAAAATGAACCTTTGCATTTAATTGACTCCTTGCCAATTACAAATGAAAATTTCCATATCGCTTTAAATATTTTGAAAAGTAGATTTGAAAACAAATTTGTTATAGTCAATTCTCATTTATCAGCAATGTTAGAATCTCCAATCATGACAAAATGTAAGTCAAGTTCACTGCGTGAATTCGCAGCTACCATTCAGAAAAATATTCAATCTCTCAAAATTTAAATTTTTCTTACGAAGATTTATGGAATATTATTTTAATATTTCTTTTCAAAAAGTTGGATTTCAATACAAAACGTGCTTATGAAATGGAAAGAGATCATTCTATAATTCCCAATTTGGAAAATTTTATAAAATTCTTAGAAAAAGGAGTTCTGTCTTAGAAAATATTGATGTTGCAAGTCCCAAATTGCAAAGAAAATCAATTTCTGTTTATCACTCTGCTCCAGTTGCCAATCACGAAAAATTCCAACAAGTTCTTAAGTGTTCCTTTTGCAAAAAGCAGGTCATAGAATCTACACCTGTATTTCCTTCAAAATCTAAGATATCAAGAAAAAGTTGACTACATTAAATCTTATAAGTTGTGCTTTAACTGCCTAGGCAAGCACAATATTGCAAATTGTTCTTCTACCCAAAAATGTTCTTTTTGTTCTAAATCGCATAATTCTTTGTTACACATAGACAAAGGATTGGGCGATCAATCTCTTCCGATTACAAGTTCTAGTTATAAAAGTAACTTCTCTCCTAAATCTAATTTCCAAAATAAAATTCACAAACAAACAAGAAAGTTCCGAGTTCGCAAAATGATGATTCCTTCGCACAACAAGAAAATGCTTGTGCACCAATTTCTAAAGACGATGCTAAGCATATGTCTAATTTGATTACCCATTCAGCCCATTCGGTAAAATATTGCCATGTCCTCCTAGCTACAGCCAAAGTAACTCTCTGCTCTAAATACGGAGAAATTATTTCGCCAAGCTGTTGTTTGACACTGGTAGCCAAAACTCATTTATCACACAAAAATTAGCTGATCAACTACCGTGCAAAACTCACAACACAACTATGAATATTTCTGGCATCAACGAAAGCTCTACTATCGCCGATAAATTGGTGAATATTAAAATATTCTCTAACAAAGATCTAAGTAAATCCTTCAAAATAACTTGTGCTGTTTTACCTAATATAACATGCAAGCTTCCTCAAACTCAGATAATGAATGACAAAATAGAAATACCTAAAATATTTTCTTAGCTGACGACGAATATTACATGCCGTCAGAAATTGACATTTTGATAGGTCTAGATTGCTACTATGATATAATTCTTGAAAATATCATTAAACTAGGTAAAAATCTTCCTGTTTTACAAGAGTCCCACTTGGGATGGATTGTAGCAGGTACAGTCTCAAAAACTACACTCATTCTAATATGTCTCTGTCTAAAACGAAAATTCAGATAAGTCAAAATTTTCCTTTCTTGCGACTTCAAAAGTTGATTGTTTTCTAAAAATTCTGGGAAATGGAAGACATTTCCGAAATATCTATTCCTTCTGAAGAACACCAATTATCCGAACACATTTTACTTCTACAACAAAATATTAGAAAACGGCAGATTTCAGGTAGATATACCACTAAAATCTTCGTCAGAGCCTAGCAAGCTCGGTGATTCCTTTACCATTGCTAAAAACGCTTTTTGAGTTTAGAAAAAGACTCCAAAAAATAGTACTTTATTTCATGAATATAAAATTTCCTTCAAGAGTATGTCTCTCTTGGACATGCTAAATATGTTCCCTTAGTATTGCAAAACTGCAAACTAGAAAATAAATATTTCATTCCTCATTTGTGTGTTATTCGTGAAGGTAGCACATCTACTAAACTACGCGTTGTGTATGACGCAAGTTGTAAAACTTCTTCTGGTTACTCCTTAAATGACATCTCTCTTAAGGGTTACCAAGTTCATCCGGATTTATTCGACATTCTTTGTAGATTTAGAATGTTCCCTTTTGTCTTCACCACTGACATACAGAAAATGTTTAGACAAATTTTAATCAATCCCGAACAAACGTTCTTACAAAATATCCTCTGGCGTGAAAACCCTGAGGATGATCTGAAATGTATTCAGTTAGACACTGTTACCTACGGCACTAACAGTGCCCCTTTCTCGCATCTCGAGTGCTTAAAGAAATAGCATCTTTGAGTAAAATGAATTTCCACTTGCTTCGAAGCAATTTCTTCTCAATTTTATATGGATGACGGTTTGTGTGGCGCGCAAAATTTAGACATTCTTTTCAAACTTCACACTGAGTTAAACTCCGTTCTGAAGAAGCATGGGTTTGAGCTTCACAAATATTGTTCCAATTCCAAAACTTTTCTAAAAAATATCGCTAAAAAATCCGATTCATTGGACTACGACATTAATTTACAAGATGCTCCAAATAAAGTTTTAGGGCTAAAATGGAACCCTAATTCTGATTCTCTTTACATTTCTACAACAGAAAATAAGCAAATCTTCCCACTTACCAAAAGAAAAATTCTGTCAGCAATAGCCCAGTGCTATGACCCTCTTGGGTTAATAAATCCTGTTATAGTAAAGGGTAAAATATTAATACAAAAGTTGTGGATTCTTAAACTGGACTGGGACACAATTATCTCAGATTCAAAAATGCTTGACGAATTTAACAATTTCTACAAAAATCTTTCATTGCTGAAAGAACAAAACATTCCAAGGTTCTATTTCTTAAATAAAACCATTTCAAAAACTGAACTTCATGGCTTTGCTGATGCAAGCTTGGCCGCCTACGGTGGCTGTGTGTATTTACGTGCTATATATGCAGACGGCACCATTTCCTCTAAGTTAATTTCTTCCAAGTCAAGGGTAGCTCCTGTTAAAACAATTACACTTCCTAGACTTGAGCTTTGTGCTATGCTCCTTCTTTCAAAACTCGTAAGATTACTATTAAAAATTTTCAAAAATAAAATAAATTTTGACTCAGTAAATTTGTGGACTGACTCATTAATAGCCTTAGCCTGGTGTAAAAGTCACGCCAGCAGATGGTCTATTTTTGTTTCACATCGTGTTTCTCAAATACAAGAAACAACTTCTGATTTTAAGTGGCGACACGTAAAGTCGTCCGAAAATGCAGCCGATCCTTTATCACGAGGCTTGTCTGTCCGCGAGATTCTTAGTAATGATTCGTGGTGGCAAGGTCCTAAGTTTTTGTTAAATCCTTGTCTAGATCTACCAGTAGATAAATCTCTAATTACCTTAGAATTGCCTGAAGAAAGAAAATCGCATCTTGTGACTCACAATGATTCACAACTCCTAACTTACATTGAAGAAATTTTCTTGCGTTTTTCTAATTTCTCTCGTTTGCTACGCACCTTTGCGTACGTATTTCGTTTTATTGATATTGCCAAAGGCAATCGAATCTCCGGTGCCCTAACACCTCAAGAACTAGAGGTATCATTACAGTTCATTATTAAACAAACACAAAATAAATATTTCTCAAAAGAACTGTCGGAACTCTCAAAAAATAAGCAACTGTCAAATAAACAGTTGCATTCTTTGTCTCCATTTTTAGATTCCATTGGACTTCTACGAGTTGGCGGTCGTCTAGGAAACGCTAGCATTTCTTATCAACAAAAACATCCATTACTAATGCCTTCCAAAAATCAAATAACCAAATTGATTCTTATGTATGAGCATAAGCGTTTAGGACACGCAGGTGCTCAAACAACCCTATCAAACGTTCGGCTGAGATTTTGGCCACTTAATGGTTTACGAGAAACCAAAGGGCTAATTCGAAATTGTATTACTTGTTTCAGATTTAGCAATCAGTTTTCTAAACAAATAATGGCAGACCTCCCTCAAGACAGAGTCAATGTTGCGAGGCCCTTTCACAATTCGGGTGTCGACTTCGGTGGCCCCTTTCTTTTAAAATCTTCTGGGCTGCGTAAAGCTCCCAAAATAAAAGCCTATATAGCAATATTCGTTTGTATGGCTACAAAGGCTGTACACATCGAAGTAGTTACAAGTCTATCTACTGAATCCTTTTTATCTACATTAAAAAGATTTATTTCGCGACGTGGAAATCCATCAACAATCTATAGCGATCACGCTACAAATTTCTCAGGTGCAAAAAACCAACTCAAAAATCTTTATGATTTTTTCAAAAATAAAAATAATTCTCTGATTATTTCTAATTTTCTTTCTCAAAATGAAACCTCATGGAAATTTATCCCTCCAAAATCCCCTCATTGGGGTGGTATATGGGAATCCGCCATAAAAGGTGCGAAATACCACATGAAACGAATCATAGGTAACCAAAGTTTCACCTATGAAGAATTTCTAACAATATTATGCCAAATAGAGGCTATAATGAACTCTAGACCTCTAAGTCCCTTATCTAATGATGCTTCTGATTTGAGCTGTTTAACCCCTGGACATTTTTAATTGGTTCTGCATTAACTTCTTATCCAGAAAAGATGTCTCAAATATTTCTGAAAATAGACTCTCACTCTATCAAAAGATATCACAGATTCAGCAAATCTTTTGGAAACGTTGGTCTGTAGAGTATCTCAGTCGTTTGCAAAATAAACCAAAATGGTTTGAAGAAAAGAAAACTTAAAGGAAAATGACCTAGTGTTAGTCAAAGAAGATGACACTCCTCCTCTTCAATGGGTTCTCGCCCGTGTCTTAGCGACAATTCCTGGCTGCGACGGAAAAGTTCGTGCTGTCAAAATTCATACAACAACTGGCGACTACATAAGACCAATAACTAAATTGTGTCTTTTGCCAAATCAAATTCATTTTTCAAGTCAAGATTCGACTCGTGATCCCTGATCCGGCTCGAATGAACAAAACATTTTTCTTCTTTCTTCCTCCTTCGTTGCTCTCCTTTCTGTTCTGGTTTCTTTTTTTTTGTTGAAGCGTTGCTTCAACGCGGGGGGAGTATGTTGGAGTTTCCTAAATTATTTCGTATTCGTAAAATCTTCTTTACTTTCAATAAAATTAATTACGTTCAAAAATGCTCTATTATTATTTCTTAGAGCATATCAATGTTCAATTCTATTAAATAGTCTGTCCTACAGGCAGGAAGATAACCTTGGGCACGTGCAGCGCGGTCTATCGTTCACCTGCCTTCGTTTAATAGACAAACAACAGAGTTTTGCTTCAACTTTCCTAGGTTACAGTCGTATTCGCGCGGGCTGTGATTATCTTTGTTCTATAAATTATTTCTAGTGTGCAAATTGTAATGAATCGTTCCTATCGTAATAGTTATTGATTAACTGAAATACGAGGCGATCATTATGCGTAGTAATTTGTATTCTTTCAACACAGGTGCGTGTTTTTCCGGATGTGTAAATTTCTTACTATCGTCCAAGTTATTGATCTTTCCGGTTATAATAGTAAATAATAACCAATTTTCTTAATCTGGTATCACAACAAGTTATCTCGTGCTTGCGTGGTATTAATGCAATGACCCTTTCCATTGACGTATCGTACAAAATACGTTAGTGAACTTGATACGCGGCTTATGTACTATGAATTCATAATACTGTGATAAAAGTAGTACGTTTATACAAGTTCGAATAATTCAGAAATTTAATATACTGTAAATTGTGCTTTTCGCTGTATTTCTAATTCTTATTGACGTTATAATATATGATCCTCTTACTACACGGTGTACGATTAATTGTTTAATTTACTTACTCCATAAAGTTCACCAGATTATCGTTGTGAGTTGTTATATGGCAATAGTGTTCATTTCGTACTTCTCGGTCCTTCGTTATCTTCGCATTTCTTCCACTAGTGTCCCCCTCGACGATTACAGTTCACTGCTCCTGGAGGTGGAACTTAAGGGGTGCCTACTTCGCTCCACCTTCCCTGAGTTACCCGCTCAATTATCTTTACACCTATTTAGCTTTTAATATAGCATTGCCTAATTACATTTTTGTGCTTTTTACTATTAGGAACTCTAACACTGGAAAAGAAGTTGAAACACGAAAAAAACAGGAAAAGACCACTACAACTTCAACTACAGTAATGAATGAAGTAAAAGTTCCTCCTGTATCTACATCACCAATGCCTTCAAATTTTGGAGGTACAAATGGTAAGTCATTTTGGATTGGAAATAATAGAAATTGTGATAGAATCTGATATTTTTCTAATATTTTGCATAAAGATTGCTCTGATTAATTGTATGTTTATATGTGCCAGTATACTATATAATACTAGCAACATTGACCACAGAAATATATTTAAGTTAAATGTTGTTTCTGAAGAAAATTGCAGAAAAAAATTAGGCAGTAATGTACTTAATTGAAGAGTACGGTCTTTTAAGTTCAAAGTAGACTAGTTACAAGATCGTAACAAAGTATATGAAGCACACTTAAAAACATCATTTTTAAATTCAAACTAGATTAGTCATATTATATAATCAATAAAAGAAATAAGGCATGCCAGAAAATAAAGGAACCTTTTATTCATTATCCATTATTATTGAAGATACAAATTCGGTCAATGGACAATTTTTAGTGCTGGTTAATCTTGTTCAAAAATTTGCTATCATGTTAGGTTTTATAAATATCAGCAAAAAATTAGATATTATCTTTTTCTTTGATCCTGATTTTATAACTATCTGTTGGATTTAGAAAAAATGTTTAAAACAAAAGTTGTGGATTTATCAGTGGTAATAAAATGATGATAGAAAAGAATTTTTATTTGACCTATTATCAACTATTTTGTATTAGATGGCCGCCAGAGTTTTATGTATTTAAATTTAACAAAAATTACCATTTGTAGCTATTTTGAAAATGGTCCATCGGACCGAAACGCATAAATAGAGAAGATTCTGCATGTAATATATGAATATTTCAATCTGATCTAGTTTATTTTGACCGACTTCCAAGAACTAAGAATATTTATTTATATAAGGTCAAGAAGAATAATACATTTACATTTATATATTGTAACGGATCCAAGGGCAGGGGAGTAAAAAAAGTCTTAATAAGTTAAGCAACATTGAGCAATAGCAGTTTTTATTCAGTTGTACATTTGTACTTGGAACAAAAGTTGGTTGGGTTCAATGATACAACTCCAAGTTGTTGGTGGCTGTAGATCTCACTCAAGCATACCAGGTCCAGTGATGGAAGACTCTAAAATCCTAAATTAATAAAGATATCAATGATGCATGTAGCTAAAATAAATATAATCCAAAACTTGTATCTGTAGATATTGATGTAAAAATGTAGTTAGGTTTCAAACACTTGTATTATGTTATTGTGTTGTAAATTTAATATGTTATTGTTATTGTAAATCAAATATTTAGAACCGTTATTTAAAAGATGTGAAAAAAACAGTGTGGATTTGAAGTCTGATCATGTTGATCAAGACAGCAGTTTGAGGCATTTGCAATTAAAATAGTGGGCATTGGTTTTTAAAAAAAATTGCTGAAACCATGGTGATATGGATATTGACATTAGTGAACAATTAATTTTGGAAAAATAAAGCAGTTTTTATAGAGCACTTTTCATTTCTTATTTAATCGAAATTATAGTGAACTCTGAAAATATTAAGAGTTTTAAAAGCAGTTTAAGCTGAGTAAAGAGTATATAAGAAGAAAAGCGCTCAACCTGAATCAAAATACTAAAGAAAGCATAGCAGTTTAGGTGTAGCTGGTTGCAATTTAAAAGCCACAGTTTATGGGAGAGTAGCGGTGTTTTAGTGGAAAATTTTAACAAGAGAGAAGTACAGAAGGCGAATTCGAGTAAAAGGACTGGGATCAACAGCGGATCACATTACATCCAAATAAGTAGTATCAATCCTTATGCAAGTTTTTAAAGCATTTAACTAACCTAAAACAATTCAATACTAATACAAACCATATTTCTTGTAGAGTAGATACGTGCGGAGGTTCAAAAAAATACAACCAGGCGATTGTAAGGACGACTACATCAGCTGGACGCAACTACTACAGGTATTAAAATTTCAAAAATAAAAACAGTAACACTTGTTTAAAAGTTGCATCATTGAAAACAATAACCAACAAAACTTTATATTGCATTAAGTTACAACCGCGTGTTTGTTAGAAATTCTAAAATAGGATTTATCTTGTATGGAACCCACGCAAGATAGATTCTATCTTAACAATTAAATTATTAATTACCCTGAGATTGATCGTATTCTTAAAGAATTTAGAGTTTTTATAGCCGTGGTGAGTGAATTTGGCAAACGTAGTTTAAAAAAAAAGGGTCTTGAAAATAGAAGCTCCAATCAAACTCTTATGTTGTGGCGCCGTTATAGTTTACATTCACAAATTATATACTACCACATACAAAGAGAAGGTAGGTAGTTGGGGTAAAGTGATATATATATATATATATATATATATATATATATATATATATATATATATATATATATATATATTATATATATAAGGTACATTCAGAAACTCTAAAAGCCACTGTACAGTCAGTAGCAGAACGTCTCATCGAAATTGTAAGCTATATGTATAAGACAGGCAAGATACCCAAAGATCTCAAACGTGGCATCATAGTCACTATACCACAAAACAGAGACACAAATAGATGTGAAAATTTTCGAATGATAAGGTTGACTGCTCACGTGACAAAAATATTAACTAGATTTATACAAAAACGGATGGAAAAACGGGCTTTGGAAATACTAGGAGAAGATAAATTTGGGTTTAGAAGAAACAGGGGAACACAGGAGGCTATTTTAGCTCCTAGGGTAATAATGGAGAAGGACAATAAAAAAGGAGAAAGCATGTAAATAGGTTTTGTAGATCTGGAAAAAGCATTCGACAATGTGAAATGGAAAAAATGTTGGAAATACTAAAAAAGATTAGAATGGGTTTTAGGAATAGATGGGTAGTACATAGCTTATACAAAGCACAAACAGGGGTAACAGAATTAGAGCAGGAACATAGAGAAATAAATATTAGGAAAAGGGTGAGACAGGGATGTGCTCTATCTCCATTAAATTTTAACTTGTACCTCGAAGAGGTGATGAATACTGTCAAATGCAGGAACACATTTGGAATTATTATGTAGGGACACATGATTAATATGCTTATATATGAACAATATAGTAGTATTAACATCTAGCAATGAGAATTAGAAGCAGCTCTTAACGAAATGAAACAGTGCTAGCAGAGAAATACGGTATGAAAATTAACCAAAATAAAATTAATGTACTAGTATGCAAAGGAGGGGGAAATAAATTAAAAGCAAGAATACAAATAGGAAATGAGAATTTACAGAAAGTGAAGGATTTTTGCTACTTAGGAAGCCAAATAACACAAGATTGGAAAAGTCAAAAAGATATAAAACAAAGTTTAGCACAAGGTGGTGCATTTAACAAGAAAAAGCAACTAGTATGTTCGAAGATAACAAACATGGAAACAAGGAAAAGACTGCTGAGAGCATATTTTGTGGACCATAGTACTATAAGGCTGTGAAACATAGACAGTAGGAGAAACGGACAGAAAAAAGATTGAAGGCCTTTGAAATGTGGGGCTACAAACATATGATGAAGGCATCATGGACAGACAAAGTTGAAAACAAAGAGAAACTACAAATGGTAGAGAAAGAAAGGAATATGTAGAAAACAGTTTTCGCAAACATTTTTGAATATTGTTATTTGGAGTTATTTTGAGTGTTATGCAATTTTGAAACACCCTATATATATATATATATATATATATATATATATATATATATATTGAAATGATAAGCGGGGTACAAGAGGTTATTGAAACCTAAATTCTACAAATAAAATCCCGAAAATTCATGGTGAAACCCTGTATAATACAAGCGTACTTTTTTAGCTGTTAAAACGCAGAGCGAAAACGCCATTCTGTGCGTGTGAATAATTATCCTGTATAATAAAAGCATATTGTAAATTCATAGCTATTAAGTGCAAAGCAAAACACACTTTCCGTATATTTAAAACTCTCAATTTTAAATCACTAATACAGCCGTGTAAATCGTATATGTAAAAATAATTATTTTTAAGATATCTTAAAATGCATTAAATGCGAACTTTATACATTATGAAAATCGATTAATTTCAAGCATTAATACAAAGCCATGTATTTTCACTTATTAATTATCATAAAGATAAATTTCCTGTTGCATAAAACATTCACTCTATTTAGCATAAGAACCATATCCATCTTGTTAAAAAATAACGTTTTATTCTTTATAAAATAATTTTGTATATTAAAACACGTTTTGTCCTGAAAACCAATCTTTTATTACAGATGCGGGTCTTTTGCATGTGCAAAATCTGTTGGTAGAGCAATTATCCAAATTGACTTAAGTAGAACAAATTCAATTTTAAGTAAAAAACTCTCTCGAATATTTGGGATTGAGAAGAAATGCGTCATCTGTATTTATAACTACGTACATTCTTGTTTTATTTCTAATACACTTGGCTTGGGTCTAATGATTTATCTTTATAAAAGATCAACTGTATATAATTAAAAAAATATCTTTATAACTTGTGTCCAGCTGATGTAACCTTCCTTACAGTTGAACGCTGGCTCTGCTAGTTGTAACCAACACGTAAGTCTGCTAAAGATAAAATTAAGTATATTAATATTAATCCTATTTCAGATAACAAAAAAAACTCTTTATGAAATGAACAGAAACTTTAAACGATACTTGTGTTCCTACTTTGCTATGAGACCTTCCGATGATACACCTACTCTTCTATAAATAACTTCCTTCAGGATACCTTTCAAAGCATCCTTCGATGGCTCTGATATTGAAACTGCAAAATGCTTAAAAATGTTCACTCAACCATGTATGGTTTAGATCTCAACAGGATACTCTTCTTTTCAAATTCTTAGAAATCAGTTTGTACACCTTTCTTACATTAATGCATTAATTATGGTTGCTTATTGAATTTTAACTATTTTATATACACTTCTGATTACTATAATATTTTTAAAGACCAAATAAAAGCTCAGTTCTTAAACTTTTGCTACCGCTTTATTCAAAAAAATTTAATTTATTAATCAAAAATATCGTCAATAAACATCATCATGGTTTCTTTTCAAAAAGTGTGTTCGTTTGTTCTACTCTTTTGCACCAAGTGTACTCTGCAATGATGTCATTAGTGCAAAAAAGTGTAATCTCGTACAGGAATACAAATGAAGGGTTTTTTGCACTTTCAAAATTAATGACATTTCACATCTAATATCTGTTATAAACACATGTTTGTTTATTTTATGAACTGAATGAAAAATCGATGAAAAACTCCTTTTCATATTAACTGAAGACGTAGCACAAATGTGTTTAAAGCGCCTTGAAGCATATTTAATTTAAACGTCATCAATATCCTAGTTTGGATTACAAATTGGCGAAAATTGACAAATTCTGTACTATTTCCACTAACCACACTTCCTCAGCAGCAGGTATAGAAATTGCAGTTTACTGTACGCATGTGCAGACAAACGAACTAAATTAGTGACCACTAACCGTAAAAAGTAAGTCACCAACAAACAGCATTGCAAGATAGTGTAGTTTAGTGCGGACATACGAACACATCTAAAACTATCCTATGCACACTATTTAAAATTAACACAAAATGTCCTTATTATAACACTAACAAATTGTCAACTGTCCTATCACATTTTTACTTTCAATATTGAAACATTATTCAAAATTCAAGTCTTACATTTTAAAGCATCTTAACCTAATCGCATATAAAAATGATAATCAATAGACTAAATTTCATGTGCTAGTCTTACTTCTGATATTATCTGGTTAGAAATTAATCATATATAATTTTTGAGTAATCCTTTTCTGAACATGGTATCAGTTGTGAATACTACAGTTCACCGACCTGAAGATAAATTATCAATAAAAATATAATTATTTTTAAAGCAAAACCATCGGCAAAATGTTGTTTTTATTTTAAGGATTAAAAGCTGTGAGGACCTGTTTATATAAGTTGATTTAACTAACTTTGTTTGTATCCTTGATGTTATGTATAGTAACTAGTTTATTATCTTACAGGATCAAAATGTAGTCGATTCCAATTTGAATGTCGATCAACTAAAGAATGTATTGCAATTTACAATGCCTGTGATGGTATACCACAGTGTGCTGATGGAAGTGATGAAGCTTATGAACTTGGCTGTCCTGAATCGACCACAAAAGCAGTAACTCCGGCTCATCAAAATCAAGCAAGTGTCATTGATACTGATATTCCTGTTATGCATGTAATACTTATAATGCTTATTAAAAAATTGTATATAAAAGTGAAAATGTATTATAGAAAATTGAACTAACAAAAGGAAAACTGTATCCACAGCAACAAGCTCAAAGTTATTTTCCATCTTCATCAAAGCTGCGAGATGAATTTCAAGCAACAAATATTCAAGAACCTGAACCAGATTTTATTCGACCTAATTCGCGAATACCGCATCCTATTTCTTATAATAGTCAAGTACAACAATATTCAGAAATGGGAAAATCCCAAGGAATCAACTGGGCACAACGTCCTCCTGTAGACATTAGACAACAGTATCAACAATATGAAGGTAAAATTGTCAATGTTCCAAGCAAATATTAGTCCTGGAGGGGTGTGGCCTGATGGTACTGATTCTAGTAGAGTACACTTTGTGTAAGAATTTTTGTGATAGATTAAAATTATTGTGTTGTAGTTTAGGTGTTAACGCTATTTTATACACTGCCAGAATCTCTTAACTCAAGTATGTGTCATCTTTATAAGCAAGAGACTTAGCACCATTTTTAACTGTTTATACGAATTATATAAACGCCGTACTGCATAGGCAAACTGCTTTATAGATCTTTTCTCAAGTCCTTAATTAGCAAACATTCTCCACCATTAAATATAACCAAGTACATGATCTCAAATACTTAACGAACCATATTATAAATAGGAGGCTTTTCAAAATAAACAAATTATAAACTGCAATTTCTATTATAACGTCCAAAATAACGTTTATACAATTAATAAAATAATTCCATGAATTAGTAATGCGAGTTATCAATTTAAAGTAACACAAATTCCAAAGGAATACCTTTTGTTTCCCCTTAAAGCAATTGCTTGAAGCTTACAGCTGCATTATTATAAATTTAATGATTATAAATCAGTTAATTCCCATTACCCATAAAAAACAATTATCTATGTAAATAGATATTCCCACAACCCTACTACTAAGTTATAAAACGAAGTGCAATCTATTAATAAGTCTACATTACTGCTAATCATACTTAGCTGCTAATACTTATTGATTACATCTCTTGACTGCACGTCAAAATCTGCATTAAATCATTTCAACAACTTGAAATGAATGCGTTGAAATTTCATTGCAAATATATTTTGTCGAAAATCCAATAACCATGACAGTACAATGTACAAATGCAACCACATGAATTCTATGTTCAACACACAATTAAACTCTGTATTATAAAGGATGAACAAGAAATTTTGGAAACCAGGATGATGCAACCACAAAATATGAGACATATCATTCCCACGACCACATGCTACTACAAAGGCGAGGTTATAGGCGAAATCCAGTTTACTGTTCATGAAAATCTTCTACTGCGGTAAGAAAATCTTCTTATTTCTACAAGGCGATGAAATCCCTCAATTGGTCAACTTTAAATAAACTCAGAAATATTGTTCTTGCATTAGCCGTGCATGTTCTTTCCAAGAGTGGCAAAAAGCAAGAGAGAGGAAATATATATTTCCAAAATAAAAAAACATTACATAACCAGAAATATAACGTAAGGAAATTAAATTCAAACATGCAAGAAAATAAGACAGGGTGGCATTTAGAATATAACAAATTAACGCTATTGATTATCCAATTCTTAAACATAAGACAACTTCTATTATTTATTACCAATTTACTAATTAACATTTCAGACGAATTTTTATCCTAGGAATTTATTTATTAAAATATAACACACTTCAAGTTGTGGATTATTACTCATTTACTGATAACTGACCTGTGCTTGGGGCTTCAAACTCAATCAACATGTTTCAAAACTACAAACATGATCACTATGAAAATAAGGAATAATAAATGTATGTTAAAATTAATGTCAAAAATGATATTTCAAAACAATCGAATTGATAAGAAACTCAATGATAAGAATAACAAGTTATTCTAATGAATATGGTTTTACAAGAGATAAACAAGCAGAAGCTTGTAATACCAGAGCCATAATAAAATATATGCTTATGAATAAACTTGTAATTAACATCAAAAAATCAATTTGTAGTGTTTTATATAAAGATACAGAAGTTTAGTATTTATTCTCCAGTGAAAACTAAAACTATAACATAGGTATAATGAATTCTTTAATAAAGTAATGTAGTCTTAATGTCGACAAATTGCATAGTAATATTGTTAGCGGAAGACAGGTAATCTTGAAAAAAACACTAGATTGGGGGGGGGGCATATTGATAATCAAAATAAAAAGGTAAAACTAGAAAACATCAACTAAGGGATACTTTTATTAATGGTTTCTTGTCGCTCCTCTATAAGTAAAAATGATAAGCTCACCGTTAGATGTGATACCTTCTGAACAAACATATCTTGCTATATATTGCTGTGAATGTTTTGTAGATATAGAAAATGTGCTACTATGCTTGGCTTCAATGAAAGATATTATGAAAACATAATTGATCTGATGTGAATTATTACCTGAGGATGCCCATATTATCTTGCTGCAAATCATTACATAAGTATTCTTAGGATCTCTACATCAAACGCATTCACTATCGACTTTGGACTTCATTTCCTTGTGTTTTTTCTTGTTAACTGAATTTGCTGCAGTCTGGTTTGATTGTGTCTACCTTTAAAATTCTTTGTACGATCCGCAATGAAACAGATGTTGATTCGACTACACGCTCTTGCAAATTACTCAAGTTGGGGTTCCTAAATCTTTTTCATATTTTAAAAATTGAAACTCGTTAAAAACAATCTGTCGTTCTTGACTATGAATCCCGTATCTCTTTTTCATATTACTCTAAAAAAATATCAAAATCATCAAGCATTAAACGCGCATTCTTTTCAAACTTACATTGCTGACGAAATCAACTATCAGGTAGTTTTGAAAAAAAGGCCGTTTTGATGACTAGGACTTGATAAAAACTATTAAAATGAACAACTAGAAACTGAATAAAGCGTTGACAAGAGCGAGAATGACAATGGCATTTACATACACTATTGCAATCAGCTGAGCGGGTGAGTGATCCCCGATCGAGTAGCTCCTAATTGAACGGATCCTAATTCACTGGTAATGCAATTGAAGGCAGCTCCGTGGCTTAGTTTATATGCACGTGACTACTAAGCCCAAGGTTATGGGTTCGAATTCCAACACGGACCGTTTCAAAAATGTTTAGCAAACATTTTTCACAAAAACAAGCCTTTGTTCGGATGAGAGATAAAAATGTAAGGCCTGTCTGTGAGAGTTGTCACACATGCTAAAGATCCCAACTTTGCTTGGAACAACAAAGGTTCGGCAAAATTCAAAATTCCCGATTATAAAAACTTGCTTCATGGCCAATGTAGTACCTTCTGCTAGAGCATTGGAAAGTTAAATGTAGTGGTAACCCAATTGAGCAGTAACTATAAAATGTAGACTACAGTATGTTCCAAACTCAATTCTCAACATTGGGATCTCAGAAACAATAGAAACTACAAAGTAGGTTAAATGGAAAAAGTTTTTTACAAATTTCAAATCGGTTAAGGAATCGAAATTATCCTAATCAGTTCAAGAAATAAATATCTGAAAAATACCAAAATATTTTTTCCGTATCATATAGGTACTTAATGATTGTATTTGTATAAAAACTATAAAAACATCATAGCAGCTATTGAATAATGAAATTTTGAAAAGAAGTCGCTAAGGATTTATTATTCGATAGTGAAATTTCAAATTAAAACGATTGAATATATTTTTCATAAACGTTTAAAATGGTACCAGAAAATCAACTAGGAAGAACTTGCAGTTTTTGTTCCTTTTTACACTAAAAGTATTAATCCTTAGGTTAAAGTGACAATGTTGTAAATACAAAGCATACCCACAGACACATATTTCTTCTAAAATACCTTTTTAACCTATCCTGGCCCTGAAACATGAATTTTTTTATAAATCTTGATTACAAATTTTTGTTGATTTCAATACTGCCTCATACTTTCAATCTGCAATAATAGCTTGAAGCTATTCCAGTCCACAAAAGCTGCTGAATTGGCGATTGCGCAATAGGAGACATCCCGAAACTGTGTACCTTCAATTATTTATCAGTAAAAACAGTTAAAAACTCTGCTTATATATGATGGTATACATTTATTTTGTGAATTTATGTATTTCTAGGTACTGTCAGCGTAAATGGGACCTTCTAAACAATATTTTATTTTATGCAATAATAGGGTATTCATGATGACACATTAAAACTATAATGCAAGCATGATGTTTGTAAGTTATACAGTAGCATGCTGAAACTGACTTTCAAGTTTATTTGAATATAATTGTGCATGTGATGTCACCCCCTATATGATAATAATTCTACTCCACTTCAGCTGTACATTGCATAAATTTCAATACATAGCTATTCAAAAAATAACATTATAATAGCTTTCCGCACAACATTTCTAGTACTAGATACCTTCGTTGTCGTCAGTTTCATGTTCATTATTTTCTGATGATCCTGTGTTTACAATAAAGTTCAGTTTTCAATAGTATCATCTAGCAAACCATCTCAACACCAAGCTTCTTCCGTCAAACGATCAACATAGTCACAAGGTTTTACCCACTCTAATTTACCAATTTTGGTAAATGCATTTTGCATTAAATTTTGAATTACACTTCTTTGATTCATATTATTCATTGTAACCTTATGCCTGGCCAAACTCCATATCCATTCTATAGGATTGAAGTTGCAATGGTACAGTAGTAAACGTAGTACAGTATGTCTGTTATTTTTAAGTAATTTATTGTATGGAAAGTTCTTAATTAATACTAATAATTAAGTTTTGTACATTTAATTTGTTATTGAAATACCTTGATTTGCCAGCCAATCCTGAATAATTCCATTTTGCAATGCTTTATGTAAGCGGTTTATTAATTGGGACACTATAATATGGTGCGTTTTCCATATCAATAATGCCATTATGAGGTTTATTTGGAATTAACTGTTTTTCCATCCATTGCATATAATTGCAGTGATTCATATCGCCATGATAGTCTCTAGATTTTCTTATCGATTTTAATATTAAGAGGCCATTACTGACAAAAATTATGCCTATGTGCATGCACAATTATACATCAGAATAGTCTTGTACACATCAGTTCACCTTGATATTGTCAGCATTTCGATACACTATATGATGAATGAATGAATGTATGTTTCATCCAAATACGTCATTGGCCGCATATTTTCTCAATCTGCCTGCATTGTTTTCTCCCAAGACCCTTAAATAGCAAGAACCCCATGCCACAATATTTGTTCATTCCATCAATAACTTACATTTATCATAATATTTTTTAAAATGAAAACCTATTTCTACCAAATATTTCCTTAATGTTTCCCATCCACCAATATAATTGATTTTGTCTTTCATTTTCTTAACTAAAATATCCACTGTATCCTTATCAAGAGTACAAATTGCATAAAGAGTACTTCGCAATACTCTCTTAATACTCCTCTTCGATGGAGATTTTAATGCCTGATAAATGCACGCGATTTCCCAGTTGCAGCAGCAGTAAGTAAAGTTGCCTCTTCTAAAGGGAATGACTATACACACCTGTGTGTTTCTATTTATCGAAAAATTCAATGACAGATTTAATGATGTTTCTAGCTTCAGAATGAACACACTTCCTGTGTGTCATTACTGGGTTTACAATACAACCTATAAAAAGAAACTTTTGTTACCTAACTAAAGACAAGGATCGGCTAAAAAATCCACTAAAATTAATTATAAATTCAAGTAGTGTGAGGTTATGTATAACTTGTTTTAACTTCACAATATAGAATTTTCATACAAATCTTTAATGAAGCAGCAAAAATATGTAGTTGTGGTAAAACCTGTTAATAAAATAGAATAAAATGGAAAAAATTGAACAATCGGAAAGCCAGACTGAATGATGTATATCTTGGGATGGCCGATAAGTAAATTACAAATTAAGAGATATCAAGTGGTGCAAGTAATTCTGTCGAGATAATTTTTGTTCCTATAAGTTATTTTAAACTATAAACACTATAAACAATTTGCATATTAACTAAAGTTCTGTGCACAGAATGTACAACAGAACAATTCAGTTTTCTGATTGATTACATATGTTATTGTCATAATTTGGTTCACATATTTTCCAGGGTTAATGTTGGCTTGGTGACTGTATTTAATTTTTTTAATATTAACTATTTATTGTTCAGATGGCAATCGAATGTATAATTATAAAGAGAACAGAATTCCAGCTTCTGAAGGACAGGACTTCAGGTATTATAGCTTGTATACTTAGAGTTTGAATTATAGGTTTAATAGAAGCCCAAATCGTATAGAACATCATACCAAAACTAATATTTTTCATCAATGTGACCTTTTAGGAACATAGAATGGTAATAGCTGAATCGCTTGAACCTCATAATTTAGTGTAATTTAATTATTGAAAATACTTAATCCCTAATGATTATCATATACCAAATCACTTATTACCTATATTAAAACAAAATTAACAATTCAAGATTGTTTAAAAATTAGAAAATGCTAATATCACAAAGTAAGGTTATCATTCGAATCTAAATAAACTTCTATATCATAATGTCTATAAACAGATGCAAGTATAGTAGCAAGTATAGTAGTCCATTGTTCACTTTTGTCTCACTTCAACATTTTATTTATTTCCAATGTCCACATGGTTTTAATGTAATCAAATTCGACATATTGTATGTTGATAACAAAATTTGGAAAATTAACTTTCTTTTATCAGTGCAATATTGTTGGACAATCAGAATGTTAGTGTTGTTTTAAGTAATAAAGGTTGTGTTATAAACAAATATTCAGAATTTGGAACTCCTTAAGAAATGTTATAATCAAAGTATAGACTCAATTAATAACTTTTTGAGGAATTTCAAATATAAGTTTATTGTTACTTTGTGAAAAATCTTTATTGATAAAGTCAGTACCTAACAGGAGAGTTTTGACATTATGATTGTATTAGAAGGAATTATTTTTAAACTGTTTCAACTTTAATTTCAATTAATAGTTACTGTGCTAGGGGGGTTTCAATCATCAATTCATTGTTATTTATTTTAGAGAATGATTTATTCTTTATTCAATGTATTATTTAATATAGAAATACTTCTGCAAGATATTTAAATCTGGCATATCAACAAATTTTGCAAAAATATTACATCATTAGTTGATTAAGTTAGGTGATTTGTTCGTCTCCAAGTTCAGTTAATTGTGTTGTAACTTTCGTAACGAGTATTTCATTAATCAACTTTTCTGCCGACTGTGTTCTCTGGCACCAATTACACTATTATGCTATGTATTTTAATTGACGAAGAATTCTCACAAACACCACTTATTTAAAAATTTTGTACCCACATAATTCAAAGGAGATATGAATAACTTACAAGGTGAAAGAAATGGATAGAGTTAAATGAAAGGAGATTCCTTTGCTCCAACTCTTTCTGATTGTTGGAAGTGTGACTTACTAGTTATTTTTTACGAATTTGTCAAAGTGTAAACGTGTCCTAAATAAAGATCACTATAGGTACATCTTCAGAGGAGGTATAGAATCAGCTAGTTCAAAAGTTCGAAATAACCTAACAGGGTTTTTAATTTCTGTTGTTAAGAACTAGCGGTAGTTCATTAATTAGACCCGATATTTAGTAAGAAGAAGATGGCAGATTAACATCGAACTAACATTCAAGAACACCTGGAAGTTTTGACCATGTGAAATATTTTCTATTGTTCTATGCAGGTATATTTACAGCAGCTCAGATATTTAATCTTTTCATCAATTTATATGAATCTTTCTAAAGATTTCACGGACATACTGTCCTAATTATATAGTGTGTGTATCAATTTACTGAACATTAAACCATTGTAATTTAAGGTGTGCTTCCTTTTGCCATATATGCTGTTTTGGAATAGGCCAGTAAAAAGTGCGTAACGTAGAACTACCTTTTAAATTAAATTTCTTACAAAAGGTGTATTGATTGGAATAATTATCTGTACTTGATATTATCAATATTGTCCTGTAATGCATCGAAAATAGTGTTTTTATTTACTTTTAGAGTAAAAGGAATCAAAGTCCTGAATACTCATGCAGAAATAATTAAACATTTCATTTAATTCATGTCAAAATATCTTCTACCACAAAGGAATTTAATAAGTTTATACTTTGATTCTATTTCCTAGTGGTATTGTATAACCGTCACTGGTTATACATACAAATTTGGTTCACGATTATGCATTCAAACCCTTTGGAGCACTGCCAGATTTATTTCCCAGATTTTGAGTTCTGTAACCTCTACCTTCTTCAGCCAAACTTGTACGAGAAAAAGCTCAAAACCTCAAAATTAGTTGACATCTAATGAAAGTACTGATTAAGACAAATATTCCTTGATGATAGTACTTCAGCCCTATGCAAGCACTCGCCCTTTTCTCCCCCTGAGTTAATCAACAACATTATCTTGTTGTTTACAGTCAAGGTGAGTGGTAACTTTCTGGATTACAGAATTTTGGGTGAAGTACTTCACTTTGCTGCTCTGTATAATAACTCCTAATTTCCTGTACCAAAACTGTGCGTGACAAGTGTAAATTCATTTTCAGTGATCCTATTAAGTGCAATAACTGTACCAAGTTTAATATTGCAACTACTTTCATAAATTATGTTGATACTCTAGTATGTATTGACGACTTAAATATCATCAAACAATTTTGCAATGTAATTTATAATTTCGATGATTTTGAAATATTTCTAAGTTATTGTTTGCGTGGTGCAAATAATAACTTAGAAGTACTTCAGAATCATCGAAATTATCAATTAGATTAACTTTTTCTAAGCAAAAACAATATTCTGTAAATACGTTAATCTATTTATGTATATGGATAGTTATAAATACAAAATCATGAAGTAAAGTATATCTACACCTACCTACCGTGGGTTCGGTGATAGGTAGATGGTCACGACACCGACCAAACAGCACTACCTTAATTTTAGTATAAGTAACCCGTTTTTATGCGTATATGCTAAATACACAAACAGATCCGCGTAGCCTTGTGCCAATTCAAATAAACTTACCAAATGACTTTGACGCTCCGAAAAACACAGTACTCACCCGATTTATCCTCAGTCGTAGGCCTTTTCCTTAACTCTGGCTAACGATCTCGGTAGCCGGCTGTGTCTTCACACTACGCTCCACTTTCACATGGACTACTTGGCTTTCCACACACCAGGTTTTTGATATAATTTCTGTTATTTTCCACCCAAATCTATAAATAGTTAACTGAATTTAGAATTTAGAAAAACCTCTACTTTTAACTTCCTCGCACTAATTTTCTTCTTATTATCCCGTCGTTCTGTTCAACCACTCATTCCAATCCAGCGATATACAATCCAATACCAATTTTAATCTGCTCTTTCAAATTCGGTGCTGCTTTATAAATTTTTACACCCAATGCCTTTCGATCGCATGTAAAACCCAAATCACTTCTAACTCGTCTTCCTGTGGCCTTATAAATCCACTCCAACTCTTATTCACCTCAATCCAAACCACTAAAAATACCAGCTCTTATTAACCTCTCTCTCGGTACCGCTCCAATATCTAATCTTCTAATTTTTACACCCCTAACTTTACACTCTTCTTCCTTCGTAATGTTCCCTTGACTCTATATACTCTTCTCTAATTGAAATCAAATGCTTTAGCTCTCAAAAGATTTTATTTTGACTTTAAATTATTCAAACTTAGTACATTTTTATCAAAACACGTCTTTCTACCAAAAAATATTCAAATCGTTCTCCATTATTATTTTCACCTAGGTGATACCGCCACCTTCAAAATTATTATGCCTATTCTTTATACATTTCTAAATCCCAACACCCAATTATATCGTCACAACTAGTGTTGTGTCACTAATACCTATCAGTTATATTTGTACAATTTTCGATTATATTAATAACTGTTTGATCATTTGCGAATATGATCGCGTCGCACTTAAATCACTTTTTATATAATACTTTCACATAAAATTTTGATAATACAAGTTTGTCCAAAGGTCGATTCTGATAAATATGTGCCGAAATGTTTCACATATACCCTGGCCATGTGTTGTGAACAGTGGAACTTACATAGACGCACCCGGCTTTTAGACCAGTAAATTTACACTCTATGGATTATCATGGTACGACTTAGTATAAATCCTTGAATACTGAGTTTTCTCACGTCATCAACTCATTCTTTCACGTATTGGCACTTTTACTCTGACCAATCTACTTTAAATACTTCACCATTTGTAAAGTACGGCAAACACAAAAATTACAATTACATGATCTGGTCATTGGCTTTTTTGGCATATACACAACCTTAAAACCTCAAAATACTCTTTATACCATTTTAGATATTACGTACACTTCAATATATATATATATATATATATATATATATTATGATATATATATATATATATATATATATATATATATATATGAGATTTGAACCTTGACGCACTGAAGTACCACTCAGATATAGACTTCTAGTTCGTAAAATGATTGATGAAGGAGATGGTGAGGGCAGTTACTTGTTAAAGATATATAAAATGATAATTAAGAGAAAATGAAGTTTTAAGATTTCAAATTGGGTGTTGGTGATTTCGTAAAGTAAGTTTGAAAAAGATGTGCCAATGAAGTGAACTGCTGTAGCTTGTATATCATAAAATTTTGTTTAAATATTTAAAAGGAAACTTCACTGCCATGTGAATATGTATGTATAGCTAAGATTTGAAGTCACTTAGTACGTTTTCATTTGATTTGAGTTAGGTATAAGATATTAAACTTTCACTTTCATTTGAATATGTACGTAAAGCCTAAAAAAAGTCAATTAGTATGTTTTTATTAGATTTAAGTTAGTTATAAGATGTAGAAGTTTTATTTAGTTTTCAGTATATAGTTGTAAGTCTATTACTAGTTGTAAGTCTATTATATCATTTGAATTTCACTTGTTGTTAGGATTAAAATATCAATTTATAAATTTTCGGCCAATGACATTTGTGTATTAGTTTACTCCAAATTAGAATTTGACAAGAGCAACAAGATCTATTAATAAAAAGTTGGATCATAGAATGTTAGTTGGAAAAGAATTGTAAAAGAGTAGGCTGGTTTAATGTTTTAAGGGGCATCTCCATAGAGATAAGTGACAGTTGTGGAAATTAAGAAATTAAGAGAAAAACTGATTTGAAAGAAACTGAAAAAAAGAACTTTACAAACTATAGAACAAAAAGTATAATCTTTTTTGTAACAGTTTACGAATTGTATAACTTTTTGTTATTGTAATCTCCAACATAAAATTCAAAGTATGAAAAATGTATTTGTGATATTCAAAGTATAAAGGAACTGTTGATATTAAAAAGTGATAAATGCAAGAGTCCTTGTCATTGTCTTATTATTGACCATTGAATTTCTGGGAGTATTTTTGTGTAGACAGAGGAGTTCCAAAGTGGAATTGCTGAACTTTTGGTGTCGAGCACGGTGTTGATTTCACGGAGCTGAGTTTCCTGATAAGACCAACGACGATAGTATAAGTGTCTCTAAAGAATTTTTGGCGTACCTAAAACCCTAAAATAAAAGGCGTAAATTCAATAATACAAATTTTTAAAACTTACTTATCCACAGGTATTAAGAACCCACATCTTGTTCGAATCGTCGCTGTAGGCAGTGGAGCTTCATTGTTCAGCAGCAAGACGTTTCATTGGAAGTTCAGGTTGTATTATTATTATCAGTGTCATATTTTAACACTTAATCCGTTATACTCGATTGAAATCTTAAACTATTAACTAATATAAACTGTTTTACTGTGCGTATTTTTCAAGTAATTGTTTACACTGTCACATTTAGAAATTGCTTTAATAGAATTAACTAGAGGTCATTTGACTGGCAGTGTCACATACATCTGTATATGGTTCAGAACTCACGCTGTATGCAGATATAGATTTATTCACAAAATTAACCTGAGATAAGAGTTTCATTGGTCGAGGCGCAAATTTAAAGACCCAATAGAGAAGTTAATAAATCAATTAAAGAAAGGAAATTATATGGCAATTTGGTGCATTGCTAATTTGCTCATAATTTTGATTTTGATAACACCAATATCATACAATGTGAACAAAATGATAATAAACGCAATACTTTAGAGATTATACACATTCAAAGTCATTCCAATAGTACAGTATTGCCCGAAATAAACAGTACTGAAACTAAGTTGGCGGTGTTTTTATGCGTGCGCTGTCACACTCAAGTTAGCTAGTATAGACCTGTCAAGTAAACCTCAAACAAGTAATTAGTAGGGCCTAATTGTTAAAAATGGTGTTAAGTACAGAGGAGAACGTGTTTCTGGTAGAGCATTATTTTCGTTCATACGGAATCGGCCGACGTAATGGTGCAAGTTTGCTATACGTGTCTGATCAATTCACACAAAGATTTAATAAACGTTCTCCAAGTAATGCTGTAATTTTGAAGGTTATTGAAAAGTTTAGAAATACAGGTAGTGTATTGTGCCAACGAAAAGGAAACTCAGGGCGTCCCAGGACAGTTAACAACAACAATAACCATGAACGTGTTTTGAGCAAATCTTAGAAAATCCGAAAGTCAGCCAGGCAAGGACAGCGTTACAACTTGATTTAAAAGAACTTCCTTTCAAAGAATCCTGAAGGAGCTGGGTACATTTTCGTATGTGATTCAGGTACATCAACAACTACATCCTCGGGATTATCGCAGTAGAGTGGAATATTGCGCCAGAATTCTCGCGTTACAGTATGAAAATCCTGAATTTTTGAAAATGTTTGGTTTTCAGACGAAGCACATTTTCACTTGTCAGGCTATGTGAATCGTCGCACAAATCGATTTCACATAGTGAAAAGTGAGTGTCTGGTGTGCTGTTTCCGGACACGGAATCATTGGTCCGTACTTTATCGAAGAGAATGGTAGGCAAGTCACCCTTAATCAACAGAGGTACAGACAAATTTTAACACGATTTATCTCTGATCTACGTCAATTCTGTTGTGCACGTAACTTGGCATTTCGAAACCAGTTTTTCAGCAGGACGGGCAACTTGCCATACTGCTGCCGCAATTCGTCAATTTCTTCAAGAACATTTTCCAAGCAAATTCATATCACGATTTACTGACTTCCCTTATCCTTTACATTCTCCAGACCTCACACCTCCAGACGCATACATTTGGGGCATGGCTAAAAATGCCGTTTTCAAACGGGCACCACAAACCATCGATGAATTAAAGGATGCCGTTAGAGTCTTCTTCGCAGCCCTGAGACAACCCTTATTCAATAACATGACCAGAAACTTAGAACATCGTTATGAAGTCTGTCTCGAACAAGGAGGTGCACATTTAGAACATATAATAAAGTGTCAATAATATGTATTTTTTAAATATACAAAACAATTACAATTTCAGTACTGTTTATTTCGGGCAATACTGTATTAATAATAAAACATATAGAAAACTTCACAAAATTTTACAATTACCTTATACATATTCAGTAACATTTATGATTTTTTTTGATATCTCCTTATTATGATTGTTATAATTCACTACTACTATTTTTTTCATATTTATGTATTTTCACTATTCATTTTTCATTTTTGATCTTTGTCCTATGATTATCAGTTTTATTTATTTATTTATTTTGGTTTATATATACTGGGTGCTTCAAAAAAATGTATACACACTTTGAACTTCCATAGAAAATTTATTTACCGTTCTACAAAGTTAAATTTCAGGAAAATAGAAAGCTGAAAGTCCAATGTAAATGAAACATAAATAACAAATGTTAATACTGTTCAAATTGGTGACCTGCAGCATCAATACAATTCTGAGTACGAGTCACCACCGATTCTGTACATCGTATCAAAACGTCCAATGAGATTTCTCTACACACTGCTTGAATCTCATTCCAAAGAATGTCTAGGTTACGTGGTTTACGTTTGTACACCTCATCTTTTACTGTGCCCCACAAGAAGAAATCCAGTGGTGTAAGGTCTGGAGAGCGTGCTGGAAACTCGATTGGCCCCCTGCGTCCTATCCACTGGCCCGACAAATTTTGATCCAGGTAAGCTCGTACGTCCCTGTGATAGTGCGGCGGAGCACCATCTTGTTGAAAATAAAAATCATCATTACCGTATAATGCACGAATGGCAGGAAATATGGAATCAGCAAGCATTGTTAGGTAATTAATACCAGTTACAGTGCCTTCAAATCGAAAAGGTCCAATGAGTCCCCTTGAAGACAAACCGCACCACACATTTACACCAGGCAAATTTACAGCTTTTTCAATTGTAATGTGAGGATTTTCTTCACACCAGTAAACACAATTGTGCCTATTGACAGTTCCATTAAGTTTGAATTGGGCTTCATCCGACCAAATGATGCTACCCATAAATCCCGGTTCACGTATCACCATCTCCTGAATCCATTCACAAAATTGCAACCTTCGATCTGGATCGTCGTCATTTAGCTGTTGCACCAGCCTTGGAATGTAAACACGATACTTGCCTCTCTTCAGAATGCGTAGCACGCTGCTAGCACTTACATCACTTTCACGTGCCTTGCCTTGAAGATTTGTTAGAGAGCGTTGAAACAGTTCCAAGACTGTCGTTGATGACTCATCACTTGTAGCTGTTCGAGGCCGACCTGAATGACCTTTATGCACATCACACACTGTTCCATGAACTTCGAATTTGTCTCGTATGCGTGTAATTGTTAATCTTGAAGGTGGTTCTGTATCATACTCCCTTCTCCACTGTCTTTGAACTTCATTTACATTCTCAAACTTCCAGAACCAATTAATAACCTGCTTTCGTTCTTCAAAACTCAAACGTACGTCCGCCATGTTGATATTACAAATTCCAACTGATAATATAACATTAGCCTTGTAGTGCGGGAAAACTACAATAGTTTAAAGTGTGTATACATTTTTTTGAAGCACCCAGTATATACAAACATAGTAATCATATTATAATAAATTGAAAGTTATATTATGTTTTAAAATATCTCTAGAATTGTTTACTAAAAATTCTAACTACTTACGAATCACCCAGTATAATAGTTCTTACACAAATAGTTACTTTTAAAGATATATATATATATATATATATATATATATATATATATATATATATATATGTATATATAAGTTAGACATATGTGCAACATTTTATTTTACTTGATTAGAATTTCTCCTAACAAATTATGATAGTGTAACTAGAATTAATTTTAAATATAAAGAGCTCAAGTACTCAAACATATAATGTTAAGAATCTAGTTTAACATAACAAGTTGTGAAATTTACTAGGATTTTGTCATGTAAGTCAATACACTACAATTTAATTTTAATTTAAGATGTTTTTTACAGAATACTATTTTATTCATGTGACCAAGGTTGCTTGATCAACCGAAACGCGTTATGTACAAAAAATTAAAAATTTTATAGATGATATTAATAAATTACCTGTTTCCCAAGAGTTTTATATATATATATATATATATATATATATATATATATATATATCTAAAAAAAAAGTGTGGAATGTCGTTTATCCGAACCAATGAGACCAAATATGTTTCAGATATTTAGTTATTTGAATAAGTGAAAATAAAAATTTTTACATGCCATTATGTCTTTTAAATATATAACAAAATCATAAAATATATACATATTTCCTTAAACAATAAATATTCTGAGTGAAAGAGTACAAAAATTTGTGGATGGTATTCGTCAAAAGCTCACTAAGGTTAATTAATTGACAAAAAACAAAGTGCACAAGAAGTTTCCGAGAAAATTCTTCTATAATTCTGTTTGATATTCTCTTCATCACTTAATTATATCAGCTGGGATTTTTTTCAATAACTGAGAACAAAATAAATAGCATATGTATGGTATCTAATTAAAAGGAACTAAATTCAATCAAAGAAAATATAAGTTAGGATATACGCTTTCAGATAATTGATATTCGGATAATCAGCATTTCACTGAAATTTTTTAACTTAGGTGTAATTTTATTTAATGTTTTCTTAGCCGAACTCATTTTGAGGATGTAAAATATAACCATAAGTCAAATTATTATGATGGTGCCTATCAACAAATTCCATTACAATATGAAGAAAAATGGACTGGGAGTAACCAAGGTATTTAACATTAGCAATTATTTTGATACAGAATAAATTTTTACAATCACATGACTCATGCATTTATTCTGCAATTCCATTAATAAGTGGTAATTGAAAATGGATAGGAGGTGATAATTAAAATCATTCATCAGACATCAACAAAGATTGCTTTTCTGTCTGTTTAACAGGAGTTGCATGAGTTTGACAAAGAAATGTCAAAAGTAATTGAAAATTATATTGATGTATGTTTTGCATACATGATTTAGATTTATATAACTTTCCACTTGTAATCACCCACCTGAGTAGAGCAATTGTTTAGCGAATCGGTGGTTACAGGTAAAAGTTTTGAATCCCTATCCAGAACCTTATATTTTCCGTTTTTCAGTTACTAGCTTGATTTAAAATGATAATTTAGGGTTTGCATGATAGAACATTTAAAAAAGTGTAAGTGCCCTTTTTTATATAACTGTTTTCCAAAACTCAATAATAAAGAACATACAACCGTTTAAATAGGTAAAATAAAATCATTTTTTATGTGTTTGAATAACGGATTCATATTTTAGGAGTGTGTATGTGACATAAGGATAATTAAATTTATGATACCATTTATCCCAATCCCTTATGATTAAGAAATTGCTTTGGATGGTGCATGCAAATTCATCATTTTTTTTAATTTGCTATTATTTCAACAAATTTTTATAAAAAGATTCTCAAGACTATTTTACACAAAAAAGGTGTATTTGTTATATTTTGGCAAATATTGCTGTTTTCAAACAGTTTAAAGTAAAAGTAAACATGAATTTTTATGTTACCCAAACTGTCCTTTAATAACTCGAGTACGTTTAAGAATGGTAGCTTCTTTTAACAACGAACCTTTATTATCGACTTTTTTTGTGAAATTTGAGTGACATTGATATTTATTTAAAAAATTTGTTGTAATAATTGTAAACTAAGAGTAAAAGGCGTGTGCCACACAACACTATTCTTTAAGCACAAAGGACTGAATAGGTGGTAATATAAATTTAATTTTCCTAATATCATAGATGCATTCTTAAGAGATGAATCCGTTATTCAAAAGCATCTGGAAGATATTAAAAAAAAAAGATTTTGATTTCACCACTTTACAAGGTTGTATCTCACTTATTATTGAGTTTTAGAAAAACGGTATACAAAAAGGCATGTTTACTTTTAAATGTTCTATAAGCTCTAGCACGAGCTGTTCATAATTCAGGACCATCTTGTATATATTAATTGTATTTACTAATCTAGATGCTCGTCTTCAAAATGGAAATCAATACTTTCCAGATGTTAATCAAAATCCACAACAACCTTGGATACAACAACCAAATAATCCAGGTACTTTGTTATAATATTAGCAAACTAATTCTTTAATATTATTTTAAGCAGATGGAAATATGGGACTTTCACAAGAATCAATTGATAACTGGAAACAAGAGATTCGTAATTATTCATTTTATAATTCTTTATGTTAGTTACACTTTTAATTGTAGCACCTGTTCACCATGAGCATGAAAAAATGGCACATGAATTAAAACACTCTAAACAACTTATGGAAAATATTGGTAACCAAATGCCAGCAAATACTGCAAAGATTGAAAAATTTGAAACTCATAAAGATAAAGACCACATTCAATATTCTAAAGTAACACAATATAAAGTAGATTTAGAATTGGAAGATGGTATTGCAGAAACGCCAGGGGGAGCTGTTTTATCTTTAACACTAGGTAATGTAAAAAATAAATAATGCGGTAGTTGCAGTTTGTATGTAGGAGTGCATGCCTATACAATAATTACATTTTGCAAATACATGTTGTTTGCGTTAATATAAATTTGAGCAAGTTAATTCTTTGCCCCATTATAGAATCTTGTATTTTATTTATTTTTATTCTACTTTGTATAAAATTAAGTATCTTCCTATCTACCTGTCTCATATGATCGTTATCTATAACAATCAATATCTTCTTACAACTGTTTTCTAATAAATTATACCTACGAAATTCTTAAATACTGTTTATTAAATAATGGCTTATAAATTACACTTACTTCTACATTCGTTCAGCTATTTTCTCCAATCATAAAACACACAGAATCTCGATAAGGCTATCCACATATTTGCATAATATCAAATGACAAAACTTTTGTTACCTTATGGTGATTAAAATTTGAAATCTTCCTTCTATTAAACGTGCTTACCTCGGATTATTTGCTAGAAATTTTGCATGTACAAGTGAACCGTGGAATACATTTTAATTTGTATAATCATCTAGCCAATTAATAGAAAAGACAGGCTTTCAAACTGCTTCAAAAATGATTTTCTGCAAATAATTTTCTGTATTCTAATAGCTTAATCTAATAAATTTATCTAACTGTGCATAGCACAGTAATAACCTTATTCTAATTAGAACAGCAACATTACTTTCTATATAGTCTTAAAAGAAGCATTCGTTTTCAAAGTAATACAGTAGTGCACTAATAAATTATTCAAAAGCTCCTAGTCAAGAACTTCAAATAATGTTTCTCGTAAAAGTTCAAATCAAGAGCACAAAAATAAAATGTCCAAAATAAATAAAGTAAAGAGGTGCACTGTGTTTCTCCCTCTTGATGTAATAGCTGTTCGCATTTTTAATTATTAAAATCGATTGTGGTTTGAACCAAACTTAAGCTTTCATGTGCTATTGGTTTCTCTGGATTCTTATTTTCTTAATTAATATTTTCTTTGAACTACAAACTATCAAAACACACCTGTGGGCATAAAAGGTAACACAAAATATGTCTCGACCTTATTAGATAATTCTGTAGTTTTAAAAGATTTTATCTCCCTAATTATAATAATTGCTGAACTATAAGCAAAATATTTTTGAAAAACCATAATTGCCTACATTTTGACTCTATCCTGACCCTCCATTAGATAACAAACGAATAGTGAGGTATGTAGTTAATCATTTAGAACAAGAGGTCAGACAATATGTGATACTGCTGGACCTTACTGATAGAGATATTTTTTTAAAGAACCTCAGGAGACACGACAGTCTGGGACAAGTACGATGAACAGAAAACTAGAACAGGGGTAACCAAATAAAGAACTTTAGATTAAACTTGCACACAGAACGACAAATCAACTGGACAAACTTTAAAGACCCGACACCAAGACATAGATACAGGTATAACCATGATCTTGACAGGGATATCGGTCAAAGGGAACACATGAAACAGGAACATACTAGGGAAAGTAGAAGTCAGAAACAAGGGAGGAAAATACAAATCAGGAACAAATTAGGGAAAACACAAGACAGTAATGCACGGTGGCAGGCACGCGAAGGCACACAAACTAGCCATGAGACACAATTTTCAGTAATAGACGAGTTGTGCAACACCTTCAACATAAACAAGTATGCCATCAGCACGATTTTATTAAATTTGATACGTAAAATGAAAAGGAAACTAGTTACAAATGTATTTCCGATTATAAACATAGTTATTGAAGATCAGGTGGTTAAAACGTTAGTAGACACTGGGATGGAAGCCAGGTCGATCTCTGAGAGTTGAATGATGCAACATCAAAATTTGCTAAAGGAAAATATGATACCTGTAAAGAAAAATAATTTGATAGCATCAAACAATAAAAGGTTTGCTACAGCTAATAGCATGGTAATTTTGAACCTGAAAATAGGGAATGCTGTAGAGCAATGGATTTTTAATATTACCAGAGCTCAAGTTAGATTGCATAATGGGAATGGATCTAATAAATAAATTAAAAATAAAGTTTAATGCCTAGAGCAAAACTGTTATTTATTGTATAGGTTGGGATGATGAGTTAAGCACTGAGGAAAATATCAATTGCATTAATATTAATTATGTGGAAAATGAGGGGTGAGGGCTAAATGAAATTGGGTCCATAAACTGTCTTGGAAAAATTAAGGAGTAGATGTTACTGTTCTATAGAAGTATTCAGAATCAATTGGTTCACAACCGAAAATTGCTATAGGCTATGTGCACAAATTTGTAACAATCCAAAGTATATCTGATACAAGCGGCATATAGCAAACAGTTACCTGTTGCTGCATGGCGAGTAGATCAGATTTGTTTATTTATATTGCTCAATCGAGTACAATTTTCACACTTGTATAGTGTGGTAATGCACAGTTTAGTGTTGTGGTCCTCTACACATAAAGAACAGGCAGGAATTGAATTTTTGCTGTTGTCAGAATTATAACCTAACGATGCACATTTACAGCATTTTCTAATTTGATAAGGTTTCTTAACAGTACATTGTCTTAAACCAACACATACTTTACCTTCAACTGTTATTGTATTAAACATAATATGATCCACTTTTAGTACAATGTTAATGAGATTTCTAACATTTTATAACAAATGCTCAAAATTTTTGTTTGGGCTTCAAAATATTTAATCAATCTACTTAATAAACCTATATTTGTAGGCATGCTAATTAATGAGGGTACTGAAACATGTTTGAAGTTCTTTTTTTGCAACTTTCATGTATTCTTAGTGGATGAACGCATATTCTGTTTTTTATGTAGCCCCATATAAGAAAAACCACAGACATAAAATAAGGTGGCCAAAGAAGCTATTGAAAAGAACCTTAATTTGCAATCAATCAGTCTTCAAATACTTCAGCTAAGAAAGGAGCTCTTGCATAATCCAAAAATAATTTTGTCCCATCTTGTAGTAAACAATCTAAGTGGTTTGTTTTCACATTTTATAAACCTTTGAGATATTTTTCTCCTGGATAAGCACTATTGTAACATCACATTAATTTGTTATCATTATTGTTAATAACATGTTTTCATTTATTAATCACAGCTTTAACAAATCTGAAACTTTTTAGGTTTTAAATTAGTTTTTCCAGTGCATTAGATGCTGCCTTTGGCCTATTTGCACATCGTCAAGCAAATAGCGCACAAATGCTAATATCTACATCGTCATATACACTGCGTATTAATAATAAATTTACAAAATTTTTATGACTGAACTCTAACCAAGCCATTTTTGTGGCTTATGAAGTACATACAATCACTTTTTATATCTTACTTTAAAATTCAAACATATACAGTGTGACCCATTTGTTTTTGAGACACCCCATAAAATCTTTATTTATTGTGCGATTTTAACCAAACTTGTGGATGGTTATTAAAGAAGTGTGCGGATACGTTATCGTAATGCTTAAGCAGAGTTTTTTTATATTTATCTTGAAGAGGAAAACTCATTATGATTTAGACTACCTCTGGTAGATTTTAACATGGTTCTGAGGAGATCCTAAGACGGGTTTACACTTGTTAGATGCCAATGTTGTTCTATGAATATTTTATATAGATCTGAGGCGACCCTATGGGGGGTTTACACTTGTCAGATACCAATGCTGTTTTACGGGGGCTGTTAATATGCTTATTATTATGTAATTAGTTACTGTATGTATAAATAGAAACCATGTACATAGGCAGCATTTCATGTTAAAATCGCAAGGAAAACCCAGGAAAAAACTTGCAATGCTACCTAAATATTGGGCATTTGGTTTTCATTTGTTATTTCTTTTAGTAATGGAATCCATTGTTTACCAAAAGTCACGGATTCGTTTGCTATGCAGTTATTTTTATGTAGGGTTATATAAGCAGCTTCTTTGATTTTGTGTTTTTGGTAGTTTCTTTCTTTGGCAATAATGTTTGCGTCCTTCCATTTTATTTTATGACTGGAGTTCCATGCATGATGGCAAATCATGGATATTTCAAATTTTCTATTTTTTATATATGATTTATGTTCCTTTAATCAAACTTAAAATAGTCTGTAACTTTTCCCTATATGAAACTTGTTACATTCGTGCTGTATGTATTTTGTAAATGCAGTTTTTTTAACTTTATATTGCGTTTTTGGGTTTTGTTTTTGTTAATTGTGTTCTTAGTGTATTGTTGGTTCTAAATACTGTTTTGATTTTGAGTTTGTTTCCTATTCTTTGTATTTTTTCGGAGAATCCTTTTATGTATGGTATTGAGAGCATTTTTTGATGCATATTGTTGTTTCTGTCTTTTTCTTTTTTACTTTTTGGGACTTTATTTATTTCTTTCTTTATTATGCTTTTAGGATACTTGTTTTTAGAAGTGTACATTTGACTAGGCCTTTCTCTTTCTTTAAAATTTCTTCGTTTGATGATAATAATTTTGCTCTATCATACATGATAATTCCTCGTTTAAGTATCAGTTTGTGTGTGTTGGTTTTCTGTATACTGAATATCTAAAAATAGAAGTTTTCCATGTTGCTCTAATTGATATGTGAATTTAATGGTTGGTTTTATTTTGTTAATTGAATGTACAAAGTTTTTAATTAGTTCTGTATTATGAGGCCAAATAGCATAGACCTCATCTACGTATCTCCACTAGATTAATGGTTTCAATTCTTGTGTGAATATTATATCTGTTTCGAATTTTTCCATGAATATATTACTAAAGATTGGCGATAGTAGACTTCCCCTCGCCAGTCCGAAGCTCTGTTTGTAGAATTGGTCATTTATTTGAAAATATGTGATATTGACGCATACATCAAATAATTCCATGATCGATGATATACTTAGTTTTGTTCTTTCTTTAAGGTTGTCATCTTTTTGTAGTTTGTTTTGTATAATATTAATTGTTTTGTTTATGGGGACATTTGTGAAGAGATTTACTACATCAAAACTTACCATTATGTGTGTATTTTCAATTTTGATGTTTGATAATTTTTCTAAAAAGTGTTGGTTGTCTTATATGAAAGAATTCGTTTTGCCTGCTAATGGATTTTTAATTTTTAGAAAAAATTTTGCTAAATTATCGCATGGTGAATCCATCGAGCTTACGATAGGCCTCAAATGAATGTCTCTTTTATGAATTTTTGGGAGACCGTAAAAGTGGGGTGGTTTAATATAATGTGGGACCAGTTTTCTTCTTTCTTTGTTTTCGATTTCATTTTTAAATTTATATAGAGCTTTGTATATTTTATTTTCTATTGATTTTGTTGGGTCCGTTTTTAAACTAGTGTAAATTCTCAGTGTTTAACAGTTCGTTGACTTTTGTGTTGTAATCGTTTTTATCCATTATTACTGTTGCATTGCCTTTGTCAGCAGGTATAATTATAATTGAGTTATCGTTTTTTAGATTGCGAATTGCTTTTATTTCGTTACTATTTGTTTTTATTTTATTATCTTTTCTATTTCAATTTTGCATCGTACTCTAAATTTGTTTACTTGATCTTCTTCGAGTTCGTTCGCTGTTTTCTCAATACAGCTGATTATTTCAAATGTTGGTATCGATTTTGGTGTTACTGCAAAGTTCAGGCCTTTTGATAGAATTAGTTTTTCGGTGTCGTTAATAGTTCTGTTTGATAAATTTATGACGGTGTTTAGCATGGTGTTGCTGCTTTTTAACGTTTTAGTTTGCGCGTTACCTTTCTCTATAAATAGATTATTAAATTGCTTTATGTGAATTTATTTGTCTGAAAAATTTCGATTCGTAGTACGTTTTTGCACTAACGAGAATTTTATCAAAATCATCTTTTGTTACCGTTATTCGTATGAAATTTATAATGCCCTCAATATCTCTTTTTAACTTATGAATAATGTGTCAGTGGTTTTTAGTCTTTCTCTCGTCATACTATAACTTGGTCTTTCAATAATCCTTGATAGTTTATTGCTGGTCTGACCAAATTTGATTCGGAATCCTTTTGGTATTATTTCGTTATTTCTGAATTTTATTAGAAACGTGAGCGAATTTTTGGAGTGCGATGGCTTTAGATTTAGATTGTCTAAGTGTCTAAACAAATACAAATTTCAGGCCCATACCTTAGTATTATTTCACTTACATGCCATATGAACCACCTGTAGACACACCAGCACTCATTGCTAAATACACACAAACTTGTAGTTTATGTTTATGAGTTTAGTAAAAAAAAGAGTGATTTTGCGTTTCTCTTTGCAACAAAGAAATGTATAATGATAAAGACCTGGATATTTCTGATTTTACAATTGTATCTTTGTAATGTATGATTACTCTGCGAGACAAAATGAGGATAGTGATAATGACTTTAGTATTTCTGATTCAGATGTTCTTTTTTCTTCTAATAGCTTCAATGAAAGCACTTCTGATAATGATTCAAATAATGGTTCTGTTTAGTGAATGTTTATCGTTAGTATTTACTCTGGTGCTTAGTGGCGCCAATTTTTAAATTTTTATATTTCATTCCTTCACTCCATTGGTCTCACCCCATCACGCTTTTTCTTTTACCACACTACTTATCTGAACAGAGCGAATATACAGCTCTGGTTACGTTAAGTTGTCTATTTTTCATTATATATACCCAAGTATTGTCTTTAATGAGTCAACTGCTTTATTCTACTTAGTGAAAAACAGTTTATTTTAGTGCTAAAATAACCTTTACTTATACCATCCTTCCTTTCTAACTCTCAATTATTCCGTTTTGTTTTAAACACCTGTGCTGTCAAAGTACCTGGCACAGCGGTAAGTGAATTTACATTAATTTTATTTCGCTTAGCAGTGCTCTTTCTGCCAATAATGGCTGGTCCTTCCTAATTGTATAGAAACCGCATACTTTTTTTATTGTTGCTTTATCCGCATAACATTATTTCCAACTTCGTAAAATTATTAAAATAATTTATAAACGAAAGCCTTACACAGGTTCTAACCGTGCAAATGTTCTTTTAGAGACAAGATGGAGAACTGTCAATGGTACATATAGAAAAACTTTTGAATTTTCTGGTACTCCCAGTACTTCTGCAGTAAATTTACTACCGACTAAGAAAATTCCACCAATAGATATAATAATAATATGTATGAACTAATTGTTGAAGAAAGAAATAATAATGCAAACCAGTGTATTATTGCCACAAATATTAGCCAAAATATTTAGTTTGATATCTTAGAGCACACACGTCATAGAAGTGAAAACATTATTTGGTATTGTATTGTACATGCTAGTTGTAAAGTATCCTAATATTTCACAATATTGGAGCACATAGTTTTTCAAAAATACATTTATCCCAAAATTGATGTCACGAAATCAATTTCAGTTGCTTTTACAGTTGAAGAAGCAAGTGGATAAAGGGGTTATGTGACAAAAATGTTCTTTCGAGAAAAAAGCAGATATTTGTAACATGCTGCTACATTTTGATCTTAATGTACATTGAGATAATAGTTACAGGTTATGTTCCTCCATAATATAGGTTTATAAAATGAATAAGGATGGAGTCGCATGGTGTTGTAATCACTTTCTATTTTAAAGAAATATGTACATAACCCCTTCATCCATAAATTAGAATAAACTTTTTTACCTGAACTGGAGTTTAATGAAGAGTCATTCGGAATTTAATTAAACTTTTTATTAAAAGAAACCAAAACTTTCTATGTTATAATAAAGCTAAATATACGTTTTTAAGTACACATAACAATAATATTTGTGTTATTTGGTACATCTTCTTTTTTGAGTTTCTGGTTCCACATCACTGGATTCGACAAAAATGTCTTCATAAAACCATCAATGTTGATCGGAAACATTAATAATTTACTATTTCGAATTATCCAGCTTTTCCTTCGAGATACTGCCAAGATTTCTGGTAATTCTTGTAAGTGTAACATTTGGTACTGTAATACAATTTGGGTTCCTTAACAAACTTACTTCCTTAAAAGATATGTAGAGCTACCAAATTGTTCAACTCTAATCCATTTAATGCCATCTCGAAATCTAACTGTTTCATGTAATGTAATTTTTTTTTCGATTAATCAGACCCATACTTGTCAAAATTTCCAGTAGTAAAATTTTTGTACCTTTTTGGGACTCTTGCTTTAGTAGCTCACGGTATTGGTAGAGTGTGTATACTGTTTCTGTTTTTCTAAGAACTTTTTCTAAATGCACAAAATCCCTAACAGAGTCTAGATATGTGTGCCCAACTTTGGGAAACTTGTGGTTGATACTTGTAAAATAATTTTTTTAAATTAAAAACTGAAAAAACCACATCATTTGGAAGTTTTCATTTTGACCTCGCACAGGAATAGGACCAAATCAATAAATGATTTCTGATTTTACTTTTGTTGCAGTTTTGGATAAAATTCCACAAAAATTACTTACTACTACTACCACCTCTACTAGCAATATTACCATCCATGTATACATACAAGATGACTCGCCATCTGCCAAAACAGTGTGGATTCCCAAGTTGTAAAACCACATCTGTCGCAGATAGAATGCTTTTGAGGTGGTAAGCTTGGGCAGCAGCATGATTTGTTTAAGGTCAACAGTAATATACAATACATCGGCACAACTTCAAGCTTTTTCTCTGTCTGCCTTTAATAAATCACATCCAGCTTTGACCATGTGCCTAATGTTCATCACTGCCATTCCAGCATCACAATTTGCTTCATGTATCACTTTCCAGATGCCTAAATGATAAGTTGAAGTTACATGCAAATAAATATCTTTGCATAAGAAGATTTTTTGATGATATCGTATTTTTCTAAATAAAGTCTGTACATGATACTCATATGCAATTGTGGTGGTAAATACATTTTGTGGGGGTTAGTACTTCTGGAAAATGCAACAATTCAGCTGGAAAGCTGGCAATAGGTTATGTTATATATTGTACTACTTCCTTGGACATTTTATGAGACCTATGTGTATGACACCTACGTAAATCAGGAGATGACACTAATGTTCGTTCCTTTTTGTCGCTTTTTCTGGATGATTTCTACTTTTTTATTGCTTATCTGAAATAATGAAAGAAACGCGGGCTTGCACACTTTCACCTGCGATTATCTTTGGTTACTATGTAATCATAAGACCAAGATTTATGCTTTTTAGTATCTTTTACAGTTTGCTTTGTAGGTCTACCTAAAATTCATTTAAACAATAGAAAGCACTTGGCATTCACATAAAGTTAATAGACCCATCAAAAATCGACTGTCACACTTTAACTGAAAATTTGTTATTACATTGTAACTTACATTTTTCATGGCACAAATTGCTCATCAGACTGTTTTTTCAATAATTCATATCCTTTTTGTGACTGGTACTTTCACCCTTGTTCTCTTTCGTTCTTTGCTTTTGTTCTTTTCCACTGATCGGGTTGCCTTCTTTTCTTAGACGCCTTAGGGTTATCAGGAAAATTTTTTAATTTCTTTTTTGTTTAAATTCTTCAGCTATTCTTGGCGGTATTGCTGCATTTTGTGATGCAATTAGTTGCCTGTACATTTTCAGCGTCAGAATCAGAAGAAGAAACACTATAATCCATAGCAATATATTCATGACCAGAGTCTTCAAAGGGCTCTTCTATACCCGACGTTTCTGAAACGTTTCAATTTTATTACCTTAAACATGCCTGATTACGTAACGGTCACTACTTTCATTGATAAAGATTACTAGGTTTGATTGTTTTGATGTTGTAGCCATTCGCTATGAACCAGTTAGAGAAACCATGCTCAAGTCTAAAAATAAAACGTACATTGAGATCTGGTACTTATACAAATTAGACTATTATTCTTATTGTCTGTTTGTTGTTGTTGTGGTTTTCTAGACAATATGGAAAACCCTTGTAGTTTTCTACAATGCTAGTATCACAGAGTGGTTTGATGCAATGAATAAGAAACGATGTAAATTACTCTATTAAATATGAAAAACATTAAATTATGACATACAAGTTTTATTATACTGCAACTGACATATATAAAAATCAACAACATTTTTTTTTAGCAACTAAGCAACATAACCAAAGTAGAAAAACGCACCCTGCAAATGTTTAAATAAACAATTATTTTCAACACTTCCCCTAATTGTTTAGTTTTTATATCGTTAAAGCAATCCGAGAAGATTGTTAACTTGAACCAAACGGCAACGTTCCAACCCTTTCGTTAACCCGTCTGCGGCTTGATTTTTTGTTTCCACATATGACACTTTAAGTTGATCGTCTTGAACCTTTTTGCGGACGAAGAAATAACGAATTTCAATTTATTTTCGACTGCGGTTCAGCTCTGGGTTCTTGATAACTTGAATTGCACTTTGGTTATCGATATTAATAACAGGAACTTCATCATAATTGACTAACTCGAAGAAAAGTCGCTTGATCCACATGGCATGTTTAGCAGCTTCACAACTTGCCACGAATTCCGCTTCCATTGTGGATAGAGCGATATCAGATTGTTTCCTGCTCGTCCAGCAGATTGCTGCGTCACCATACTTAAACAAAACTCCACTGGTAGATTTCCTATCACTATCACTGACGAAGTCTGCATCGCTGTAGATTTCAAGCTTGTCATGGCCATGGCGGTAAGTGAGTTGATAGTCCTTTGTACCTGCAAGGTATCTAAGAATCCGCTTAACACCAATCCACGTATGACTAGTTGGTTTTTCGACAAATCTTGACCAGTAGTTCACTGCAAACATAATATCTGGGCGAGTGCAATGAGCCAAGTACATTAATCCACCAATGACTTGTCGATAAGGAACATCTACAGATACTTCACTGTCACTGTCACAAGACAAGGGTTTACTAATTGGAGTCATAACTGGCTTACAATCATCCATTCCAAACATTGTAAGAGTATGCTCAATGTAACCCTTTTGATGGACAGTAATTGAACCATCACTATTATGCTGAATACATAGTCCGAGATAATGTAAATCTTCACCAATTGTGATTTTAAACTCTCATTTCAACTCCTCAAGAAACTTCTTTGCCGTTTGTTCGGTTGTAGACAATACTAAACCGTCATCAACAGAGATGACTATCATCAGTTTTTCACCATTGTAACAACCTATAAACAAGCACGGGTCAGACATACTTTGTTTAAGCCCATATTTCAATAAAACTGATGTGAATTTTGAATTCCAGCAACGGGAAGCTTGTTTCAAACCATATAGACCCTTTTGAAGTAAACACACACGGCCAGAGCCATCATTGTAGCCATCAGGTTGCTCCATGTAAATCTCCTCCTGAAGATCTCCATAAAGGAACGCGGTTTTTACATCAAACTGACGCATTTTCATATCTTTTGCAGCTGCTATACTAATGAGTGACCTGATTGTATCCATCCGTGCTATTGGACTAAAAGTTTCTTCATAGTCAATGCCGGCTCTCTGGGTAAACCCTTTTACTACAAGTTGAGCTTTATAGCGGCCAATAATCTGCATTTACCTTGACCTTATAAACCCATCGACTTTTAACTAGTTTTCGGTTTTCTGGAAGCTTAACCAGTTTCCATGTTTTGTTTTCATTTAGTGAATACATTTCATCATCCATAGCACGTTTCCATTATGATGAATCATTTGACTCTATTGCTTCACTATACTTGGTCGGTTCATCATAGGAAATGAGAACCTCATCTTCATCATCACAGCCATCATAGTAGCGAGCGGGTTTCTTCAACATATTACGATTTCGCAGTTGCCGTGTGCCTTCATGATGTTGAGACTCTATAGGTGCAATGTTGTCGCTTAACGATGTATCATCTGGTTTCACTACCACACGAGCATTAGTTTGGAACCATGAACTAGAGGAGGGCATATTTACAATAGTTGATTGTTCAACTGTCACTTCTGTTATAAATTTGACATCTTTTGATATGTGTACTTGATTTTTGTGTGGTACATAAACACGATATCCGTCATAATCGCTGTGATAACCAACAAAAATACCTTTGTCTCCTTTTCTATCAAATTTCTTTCGATTTTGCTTAGGAACATGTACATAGCATTCAGTTCCAAATATCTTTAAGTGGTCAAATTTCTCCTTTCTTCCATACCACAATTCATATGGCGTTTTACCACTAACTGGTGTATTACCTGTCCGATTAAGAACGTACATGGCAGTATTTACCGCTTCAGCCCATAGCTTTTTAGATAAATTCTTTGTATGGATCATGGATCTTGCTGATTCACATAGGGTACGGTTTTCACGCTCAGCAGCACCATTTTGCTCCGGAGTATACGGGCCGATTTCCTAAAATGATCCCATTATCAGCAAGTAGTTTGTGGTACTCAGAATTGTCATATTCTTTACCACCATCTGACAACATTGTTTTTATCACATGTCCACTTTGTTTAGCATGAGCAATAAATTCACGAGTCCGATCAATAACTTCAGATTTTTCTTTAATAAAATACACCATGCGAAATTTGGAGTAGTCATCTTTGAACTCCACATAGAGTCGCTTACCAGATAGTGAAGGTACATCCATTGGTCCACAAACATCAGTACTGACAAGTTCACACACTTTAGTTGTACGATTGGGCCTAGATCTATATGACGAACGATGTTGTTTACCGTAAACACAACCTTCGCAGAATTCATTATTCTCATTCACATCAATACCCTCTAGGCGCAGAAACGACTTGACATGACGTTTGTTTTGATGAGCTAACCTTTCATGCCACATCTGCAATTGCACATCTTCACTTATGTTAACCTCGCAGGTAGAAGATGTGTTTGAAACGTTCGCTTTAATTGCTAGTTTGTATATTCCATTTACCTTTTTGCCTGTTACAATTGTTTGACTGGATCGTGTGATAGAGCACTTTCCACCAACATAGACACAACTACAGCCTTGAGCTGTGACGACTCCAACAGATACAATGTTTTTGACGATTTTTGGAACATACCAAACACCACGTAGCCAGATTACTTTCAATTTATTACCTATTTTTGTTTGAACTTGAATGTCACCCTTTGCAAATGCATAGATAGCTTCTGCATTACCTACTCGAACAACTCCAGGGACCTTTAGTAAGGTGAGCGATTGAAACCATTCTCGCCTATTACATAGATGACGGGACGCTCCTGAATCCAGAATCCACTCTTAAGATACAGTCGACATTGATTCAAGTACGTAGCAGTTAGTCGAGTCAGAAAGTATACATTCAGCTAAAATTTCTTCTTGAACTGGTTTTTCACTAAATTGTTGCTGCTGCTTACGCTGTTTATATTCAGCGTGTTTCTTCAAAGCTTTCTCATTGGTACAGTCTTTCATCATGTGACCGAATTTTTTACAGGTAAAACATTGGACCGATATTTTCCTATGACGTCGGCTATTGTTTTGCTTAGACTCGCCCACTTTTGGATCACTCTTCTTTGTCTTAAGATACATAGCATCTGTAACCGACTCACCGCCATCGCGATTTTTTAGAGAGAGTTCCTTAAGGCATAGTCGCTCAAGCAGTTTTGCATTGTTTGCTTTTCTTTAGGCATTGCAGACCAGGTGTCCTTAAACTCAAAATACTCTTGAGGCAGTGTATTCAAAATACGATTTATAACCACTGAGTCAATTACTTCTTCCACCGTCATAGAGCCAACTTCGTCTTTGATTTCTTTTGCAATACTTTCTATGGCATGGCAATGCGTGGCAATGTTAACGCTGGGATCTTTCACATAAGTGAACAATTTCGTATAGAGTAGATCTAACCGTTGTCCAGAGGGTTGTTCATAGATGCTCAGAAGTTTGTCCCACATAGAACTTGCATTTGAACAAGTTGACAACATTGAACAAATCCTCACTGATCGAAGTACGGATTAAGATTTGGGCATCCAAGTCTGTATCCACATATTTCAATTTTGCAGTTTCATAAGTTGAAATTATGGTTGCATCAGCATCAGGTGCGGGCATGGTAGGCTCACTGTCTTTGTACGTAGGTAGTATTGCCTCGTAGACATGCTTCCGCTTTAACATCAACACGATGTTGGTTTTCCATATTGTCCAATTTTCAGCTCCACGAAGTAGATTAATTTTTACTCGATCTAATTCCATAATTACATCAAAACTTATAACGCATAGATGATACGTAACCTGGGCCCATAACCTCTTGTGGTTTTCTAGACAATATGGAAAACTCTTGTAGTTTTCTACAATGCTAGTATCACAGAGTGGTTTGATGCAATGAATAAGAAACGATGTAAATTACTCTATTAAATATGAAAAACATTAAATTATGACATACAAGTTTTATAATACTGCAACTGACATATATAAAGTCAACAACATTTTTTAGCAACTAAGCAACATAACCAAAGTAGAAAAACGCACCCTGCAAAAGTTTAAATAAACAATTATTTTCAACAGTTGTAATTATTATTACAACATAAAGATAATACAAAATATTAATATTAAAGAATTTCCCAACCACAGACATCTTGTAGAAAATCATAATTCTATTGTTTCATACATACAAACTACTAATATATATCTAAAATACTGTTTCATTAATAAAATACATATACATACATACCGCTCTATACTTCTTCTACTATCACTTTTTTATTCAATTTCTCTAAAGTCTTTAAAACCATTATCTTTCCACGCATTATTAACACATTATTAATTATTAAAAATAACTTTACCTAAAGCATTGGATTTTAAGGTTATGCACACTAAAATACTTATAATGTCATGGATAAAGGAGTTAAGTAACTTTAACACATTTATCCACTACACAATTGTCAAATAGTGTCACACACCCTTTTATCAAGTTTCACTACCACATATTTAGCGGATTTAAAGGGTTCAAAAGATCCATGCCAACCAGTAAAAAAATGAAAATTTCACTTAGCCCCTTTAATTCATATACCGTTTTAATAATGCCAATCCTGGAACAAGCAGACTACAAAATACAAAAAGTGGTTGTTATGCTTCAAACCCATTTTGTATCATCAAAATCTTAGTTCCAATGGCGTGGTAGTTTACTTTTTTGGCAATATAATTCAGGAAAAGCCCACAAGTATGGAGTGAAATAATGCAACCCTGGGGACTACACGTACATAAATTGTGTATATTTAGGAAAATGTGCCTCCGTGGCAATTACTGTCGAGAACAGATAAGCTGGCATATGATTCACAATGTTAGATCGTTTAAATTAATACACAATCAATATGTTTCTGGATTAGTTCATGTAGTTAATGTTGACAGATTACATACAAATTATAACAGCTGTTACATGGTCTTTATAAATAATTTTTAATTTTTAGATTGTAAGAAATGATTTGTTGAAGCACAAATTAATGAAGGCTTTAATGTGATTCTAATTGTTTTGATAATGCTATCTACACCTGTAATAAGTAGGTACTGCTCAAATTGATAATACATTATGATATTAATAAAATACACTGTTAAAAAATTGAAATATCTCCAAAACCGTTTGGTTAAAGTATAAGATTGTTAACATTAAAATAACATTGAAATTAAATAAACTATCCGGAAATGAAAATATATACAGGCTGCGCTAATAAGTATAATAAAGTTAATGTCAACTTCCAGGAAACAGGAAGTACCACAAAAATAAAGTTATTTTGGTTAAATAAGGCATTATTGATAACGTACATGTATAAATTTTCATATTTCGCATTTAAGTGATTTCTATTATACAGATAGCTTAAGTTTAACATAAAACACCCAGTATATAACATGCATACTTTCACATTATTTATTAAATCGATAAATTTAAACATTCCAGGTCTGATAATTACATGTGTCATGGCATTATTAATTGGATGTCGTTTGCGAATTGTTCGAAGGAGAATAAGAAGAGGTGGTAAATCATATGCACACGATGCTGATTATTTAGTAAACGGAATGTATCTGTAACTGTCCAAAATAGAAAGTGATGTAATAATTATTGGTTGAATAATCCCACAGGATAATTGCTGCAAGTAAAGGAAGAACGGTTTTCAGAATTAGTCTTAATTACACCAATGAAATTTCACTATGGAATTGTTGTATTTTGCAGTACTTTATTTACATTTACTATAATATTGCTTTTAGTTAATAGTCAGTAGTGTATTATCTAAAAATTATATTCCACAGGAACTAGGTGTATTCATTTTATTTAAATACAATGCTTTTACAGCGTTGTTATATTGTAGACATAAAAGTTACCATGTTATTGTAATTTATAAAGTTGTTTTGCAAATTTAATTGTATTTGAATTTATTTCAACTATTAAATCAACACACTATTTTTAGTTTATACTGCAAATTAGGAATGGATTATTTCTTTTTCGCATTGGTTACACTAATATTTAATATTTATCGACAAGATTTATCTATGGATTTTAAGGAAAATCTGCAAGCAAAATGCGGATTATTCTGACATTAAGCTTCATGAATTTTTATATTGGTATAATCTGGTTGCTTTGCAATAGTAATGCTGTAGGGAATGAATATAGCTAGTTTTTTCTAGATTTACGGCTGGCAAATTGTAAGTAAACCAACTTTTTATTAATAGAAAATTCTTGGCAGCTATATTCGAAAGATACTTCTATTTCTAGTCTTCAAACAAAAAGATAGTATCAACTGCTTATGATACTATATTTTCTTTTATTCATAATTTAACTAAGTCATTGATATAAGTAATAAAAACAGTGCCTTACCTTATGATCTTCCAACTGCTATAAGTTCGATTTACTTTTACTCATTGTTGTCGTTTAGATAAATAGCTCGTCATCAGCTTAAGAAGGATATCCCTAATACCTTATTTTTCTAATTTTAATAAAAGTCTTCTGTGAGAAATAGTATCAAAAGTTTTAATTAGGTCAACAAAGACTACAATGTGTTTCCGTTTTTTATCTAAAGAATTGTATAGCTTCCGACAAACTGTAAAAGCAGCGTCTTGTGTACTTAATTTATCTCTAAAGTCATAATGAAAATTTTTAGCATATTATGCTTTATAAATGTTTTTTAATGGTTTTTATGCACATTTCTATTGGTTTAGCAAAATTATTTATTATTGAAATAGGCGTATAGTTTCCTTTTTCGGTTTTGTCAACGGATTTAAATAAAGGAGATATAACATTCTAAATGAACCTGTACCTCGCAGAAGTTTTAGAATACTAGAACCAGTAGAATGGCTTGCATGTTTCAGTGTGCTAAAAATCCGAACTATAGGTTTAACCAAATTAGTGTGGTCTTTAGTGAGGAACCAGACTAAGACAGGTCTCCGAAGAAGAGCAATAGCTCTTTCAGTACTTAGAATGGCTGAGACCTTGGGGGTCGGTATGGCATGCTAGGACAAACTACTGTGGTGTGGAAGGCAATGGGAAACTGTCACATTACCTCCCAAGTACACAGCATTCAAAAACATTTTTCAAAACGATGGCTTCCTCTGGGGTAAAAGATTTCGGAGTTAAAATAGTCCCGCATTTGAATCTCCGGAAGGAGACTACTTCCGAGGACGTGACCGGCAAGTTTAAAAGAAGAACCGGAAACATTTTGCAAGTCTGGGTATGCAGTGTTGGAAGCATGAAGCAAGTAGGTAAACTAGAAAATTTAAAAATTGAAATGGATAGGTTAGTATTAGACATAGTAGGGATTAGTAAAATTCGGTCGCCAGAGGCAGGGAGTTTTGGAGCGGAGGCTATAACGTAATTCATACCGGATCGAGGAAAGGAAATGCGGATGTGGGGACAATTATGCAGAAAAAGATAAGACATTGTATAGAAAGCTACTGACAAAAGAACGAAAGAGTACTCCTGGTTAGTTTAAAATCTATACCAGTAAATACATCAACACAACATAGTAATTATCAAAGCACTGCTTAAATTTAAAAAAAAGCATCCAAAAAGGCACATTGACTTTGGTAAACTAAAAGAAAAAGATATCCACAAAAAGTTTGAGAAAAAGTCAAATGAATTGTTGAAAGACATCGGAAAAATTTCTAATGCTAAGGAAGTAGAAAAAGAATGGAATAACATTAGTCCAGCTTAGACATTGTAGCCAGAGATATTCTAGAGTATAAAAAAGAAGAAACCATGGTTACAAGGTTATTCTGAATTTAATAGAAAAAGGGAGAATATACAAAAACAGATCAGACCAAGCATGGAAACAGATACAAGCCATAAAATGGAAAACTATTTGGAAATGTAGGAAAGCTAAAGAACAATGGATTGAGGAAAAGTGTAAATAGGCACAAATTAAGATGAAAATTGGAAAAACAGATGAAGCATACAAAATAATTAGAATTAATTTTATGGATATAAACTCATATAGCAACAATAAAAAGGGCACAGGAGGAGACATATTATAGAAAACGTAGGAAAAGTAAATGGATGACAAGAATATACAGGGAATTTTTATGCAAGACCAGAACTAGAAGCACAAGAAAATGAAACAGACATTGAAAAGGAGGACTTGGGATATCCTATCCTTAGATACAAGTTTGAATTAGTATTAAACAGCCTTAAAAATAATAAGGCGCCGGAGTATAAATAAAATGCAAGCAGAAACTCTAAAAGCTGCTGGACAAGCAGTAACATAACATCTCTTCCAACTTGCCAGCTATATGTATGAGACAGACGAGATACACAAGTATTTCAGATGTAACACCATAGCCACTATAATGAAAAAGAAAGCTGTGGATAAATATCAAAATTTTTGAACAATAAGTTTAACAGCACATGTGTCAAAAATATTAACTAGAATTGTACAAAGACGAAAGAAAAAATGGGTTGAAGAAATATTAGAGAAGATCGATTTGGGTTTAGGAGCAACTGGGGAATATATGAGGTCATTTTTGCTTTAAGGCTGATAATGAAGAAAACAATAGAAAACGGAGAAAACACGTATATGGAGTTTGTAAATTTGGAAAAAGCATTTGGCAATATAAAATGAGAAAAAATGTTCGAAATACTAAGAAAAATAGAAAAGAGTTATAGGTATAGATGGATAGTACACTGCTTATACAAAGAGTAAACACCTGTAATAGAATTAGAGCAGGAAAGTAAAGATGTAAATATTAGGAAAAGGGTTAGACAGGGATGTGCGCTATACCCATTAATTTTTTACTTGTATATCGAAGAAGCAATGAATACTGCCAAATACAAAAAGACATTTTGAATTATTATGCAAGGACAAACGATTGGTATGCACAGATGTGCAGACGATACAGTGATATTAGCATCTAGCAAGGAAGAGTTAGAAGCAACTCTTAACGGAATGGAAATAGTACTAACAGAAAGATACAGTATGAAAGTCAACAAAAATAAATCTGTAGTACTAGTATGGAAAAATAAGTGCATTTGATAAGAACAAGCAACTACTATGTTCGAAGACAACAAACTTAGAAACTAGGAAAAGATTTCTGGAACCGTATCTATGGAGCACAGTAATCTACAGCTGTGATAGGTGGACAATAGGAGAAGCGGACAGGAACAGATAGGATCCTTTGAAGTGTGGTGTTATAGACGTATGATGAAGATATCATGGACTGACAAAGTTAAGAACAAAGAGGTAATAAAAATGATAGGAAAAGAAATAGGAAAGATGGGATGCTATGACTTGTTCTAAGGTACGAGAGAATAGTGAAGAATACATTAGAAGCAGAGAAAAAAGTAAGAGATGCGGAAATAGACCTACAATTAGAGTATTACGCACAGATAATGAAAGATGTTGGTTGTGGGAATTTCGGGGAAACGTGTAGGTTAGCTCAGAATAGGAAACAAAAGAGGTACGCATCTAACCAGCTCTAGGACTGAAAAGCTAATGATGATGATGATGACAAAATTTATGGACAAGAGGAAATACAGTAAAGATGGCTACATATTGTATATTCCAAAGTCTTGAGAAATTTGCAATTTTCTGCACTTCAGAAAATTTCTCATGAGTTTCAGCATGAGATTACAAGTGCTGCAATTCAAATGAGTGGGAAATTTGCACTTCTGCATGTGTTGTACTACAGAATACCGCTTCTACAACAGCACCCTGGCCAAAACCAAAAACAATAGTTTATGTTAATTAAACCTACGAAGTAATCAGTAATAAATTTAATGCTATTGACTTTGTTTGTTCCCCCAGTTACTCTAAGTCATCGCTGAGTACTTGAAAAACTCTGGTATTGGGAATATTTCTATTTGGAAACTTTTGCTATTACATCATACAGCGACAGCAGCATTTCCTGAACATTTTCCCAACACCAAAAGTATGTCTGTCAACTAAGAGTTCGAATAGTTTGTCATTTTCAGAACAAAAATATGAAACACTTTACAAAAGCATTGTGTTTAACAAATTTTACGTTCATATAACCACATATGTTATTAAAACACTTCAATTATTTTAGATGTCACTTAGATTTCATAGGAAATTTGGTATTAAGTGTAGTGGATAAAAGAAGAATAAATTCCTACGCCTACTTGACTTATTAAAAGACTTCGTTAACATTACATAAAAAGGCCAGTTTACTTTTACTTTAAATTACTTGGAAACAGTAATATTTATCGAAATGTAACAAGTATACATTTTTTGCATAGAATAGCATTGAAATTCATGTTTTTTTAAAAAATTTGTTTAAATAATTGCAAATTAAAGAAAGGATGTTGTTAGGTATTTTATAGCATTTTTGGTGGCATATGATCACTTCATATTATTTTGGTTTGATATTTACATTATCAAAGCTCCTTTCCTTGTATTGCCTATCCTATAACAAATATACAACCTTGGATATTGAAAAGTGTGCACGCAAGTGCCTTTTTGTGTTCGTAAACAGTCGAGGTCGAGCATCGAACAGTACAGTATTAGCTTGGCAAAGGGAGTGACCGTAACATCAGTTCGGTGTGCTTTGACCATGGCACTTTCAATGGTGAAAACGCTTCAAGAATAGTGAACTTTGGTTTATGCAATTCACGGCGGCCGTGCAAGACGCAGATTACAGTCCACTACATTTTTTCATCCAGCGCAACTGGCGACCATTACAGGTTAGTGTATTTTTAATCGATTAATTGTTTTAAAATGCCGTTGGTCGATAAAAACACATACATTCTTTGATCCTTCTGAGCCATATAACACATTTTTTTTTCCAGCACGTTCCTCAATCTTAACGCTCCTAACCGCATATTACATCTCGTTTATTGCATAAATATTTTATTACAAAACAAAACGCATTGCTATTCTTTGGATTTCATGGTTTTAAATTATTATAATTTCAATTTAAATCGCATTAATTTAGTTATTCAATGGTATTTGTGTTGAAAATAATCAATGTGGTTCAGTTTTTACAAGTGTGATACCGCTTTAAGAACACCTGTGCATTCATTTCAAATAATAAGTTTCAAGGTCAGAACGCCGGCAGTTTCAACCTGTTGTTTCTGATAACGAACGTAGTTCTAACGACATAAGTTGCTCGCACATTTAAAACAACTTTGCAAACATTGTATATCTTGGTGTCAATTTAATTCGTATAGAAGTTGTTCATAATTGTTACAATTTAGCACCAATACTCATTGAAATGGTAAACATGTTAAATTACATAATTAATTTGATTTGTTAAAGACAAATTTCTGTCTTTGGTTTATTCGCATTCATTTCAAATGATACCTCATACAAGGTGTTTGAATATCTATAATTGCTATAATTATTCCAATTTAGAACATTGGGTTCTTGGTTAAAAATTATTTATGTAATTTTTAATTTGTTAAAGACAAATTTTTGTCTTTGGTTTATTCGCATTCATTTCAAACAATACCTCATACAAGGTGTTTAAATATTTATAATTGCTGTAGATATTTTAATGGTGAACATTGTGTTCTTGGTTAAAAATTATTTATGTAATTTTTAAAATTAAAAGGCAAATTTTTGTCTTTGATTTTTTGTCATTTATTTCAAAACAATTCCTTATAACTTATAAGGGCATTTTAGTAGCTACAATGGCTACCAAGAAAATTTCTACCGAACGGTTTATGTTGGATTTAAAATTGGCTATTGAACAGTTCCATTCGCTTTTTGATCAAACGTCTAATTTGGACTCAACAGAGCAAAATTTAGTTTTGGCTCAAATTCTAACGCAAACAGCTATCGATCTCAAACATAAGATAGATAGTGCGTACAAAATGTGCACTCTAGACGCAGACAATCTGGAGGAAATTAAAAGTTTAAAATCCAGCATGAATGGATTAGTTATTTCAATAAAAAATAGTGGAGCACAAATGGAGCTTGATTTATCCAAAATCAAGGAAGAAAATATTCTTGCCAACACACAAGAATTTTCTCAATTAACAAGCGTGTCTAACATAAGACTTCCTCGGATATCTATCCCAAAATTTTCCGGCAAAATTTCAGAGTTTATGCATTTTAATGAGCTTTTTAAAAATCTTGTTGTTGATAACAAGAATTTATTAAGCGTAGAGAAGTTTTATTTCTTGCTGGACGCATTAGATTCAGATTCTAAAGGTTTAATTAAATATTTACCTATTACAGGGGATAATTTTAAGTTGGCTTACGATACCGTGGTTGAAAGGTATGAAAGCAAGCGACTTTTGGTAAACTCACATTTTGCGGCTTTGGAAAATGCTCCAAAGGCCAACCATAATTCTCATCAAGAGCTTAGAGCTCTCATAAATTGCTTTGATGAAAATTTGGCATGCTTAGAGCAAGCTAAGGTAGATGTTTTGGACATGTTTCAGTTTCGTACATTATCTAAAAAATTAGATAACGAATTTTTAAAATTATTTGAATTGGAAACCAATGTTGTGGGTTTAAATTTGATTCCCACATATAAGCAATTAAAAACATTTGTTGAAAGGCACTCTAAAGCCTTAGAAATTAGTAGTTTATGTATGAGCAAACAGTCTAAAACAAATAGTAAATCTACACATTTTGATAAACCTACTGGAATTTATACAAAATCTCCATATCAAACTTCATTGGTGACAATATCAGACAACAAAAGTTGCATTCATTGTAAAGGCAAACATGCTTTATATCAATGTCAGAATTTTTTGGACAAGACGCCTCACGAGCGTTACGAGTTTGTTAAGCAGAAAAATTTCTGCATTAATTGTTTATCGGGGCTTCATCGAGCCACGTAATGTTTTTCAAAATCTGTTTGTAGAAATTGTGCTAAACCACACAACACATTGCTACATTTTACAAACCAAAAATCATTGACGGATCAGTTCGTTGATAACGCACCACAGTCACATCAACCATGTGCAAGTACATCAAGTACTAGCAGTTTATTTTCAACGCATTCTTCGAAAATCGTCACTTTGTTAGCAACTGCAACTATTGCAATTCGAGATGGGAACGGAAAGATTCAAAAGGTAAGAGCATTGTTGGACAACGGCAGTATGGAAAGTTTTATGACGGAAACTTGTCGTCAGCGACTTGGCTTACAAAAATCCAACGTTGCCATTAAAGTGGAAGGTCTAGGTTTAGCTTCCTCACACATTTCGGGAGTTTTATCTTGCAAAATTAGACCTAGGGATAAGATACATCCCCAATTTGATGTAGATTTGTTCTACAAAATATTTGTGGTAAATTGCCTGCAGTGCAATTAAACACCAACCATTGGTCGCATACAGCGGACTTGCCGTTGACTGATCCTGATTTTGATAAGCCAGGCACAATTGATTTACTTTTGGGTGCAGATATTTTTGCACACTCATTGTTAAATGAGACTCGCATGGAAACCGCAGACGAACCAGTCGCGATTCATACCAAATTTGGTTGGGTTCTTACAGGGAAAATCATTTCTCCTGCAGCAGATAGTACCTCATTATGTGTACTAACAGAACCCCTGGATACTCTAATTCGTCGGTTTTGGGAGCTGGAAAGCATTCCAGATGTCCACAAGGTTTCTTCTGCAGAAGAAGCCTGTGAACAGCATTTTTTGGCAACACACGCTAGAAACGAGCAGGGTCGTTTTATAGTGTCACTTCCGTTTAATGGTCCGGAACCCGTTTTTTGGGATTCTCGGAAAGTCGCACTTCGTAGGTTTTTGACATTGGAAAGTCGTCTACAAAAAGACCCTCCACTGTATACAATGTACAGGAAGTTTATACAAGATTATTTACAAAGTGGCCACATGTCACTCATTCCTTCTAGCATGAAGGAATCATCGCATCATTCGACAGAATATTACATTCCGCATCATGCGGTTATTAAACCAGAAAGTAACACAACAAAATTAAGGGTAGTCTTTGACGCTTTGGCAACTACTTTCATTGGTGGGTCTCTTAATGACCATTTGCTTGCCGGTCCTTCCTTACAAAAGGATACCTTGGCTTTACTTTTGCATTTTCGCTTACATCCAATTGTCATCACCGCAGACATCAAACAGATGTATCGACAAATTCTGATTTCTCCGGAACACCGGAAATTTCAAAAAATTGTTTGGAGGTCTAATCTTACAGAACCTATTTCAGATTTTGTACTAAATACAGTAACTTATGGTGTCAAATCAGCACCATATTTGGCATTGCGTGTGATCCAAGAATTGGCACGTGTTGAATCATCAAAATTTCCTTTAGCTGCTAAGGCTTTGAAACTCGACACATATGTTGACGATGTCGTGACCGGGTCACAATCGGTCGAAGAAGCTCAACAATTAATTTTGGAATTAGACAAACTGTGTTTGTTGGGCGGATTTACGTTGCGTAAATGGACCAGTAACGTATATGACGTAATTAAGGTAGTACCTGAATCGGCCAGGTATCAACAGACATTTTCATTCAAAGATTCAACTAATCTCTCGCAAAAGTTTGGGCCTTCAGTGGCATCCGTCATCGGACGAATTTTTTTATGTAGTAAATCCGGTGGATCGGATTTGTACTAAAAGACACATGGTTTCAGAAACAGCACGGATCTTTGATCCTTTGGGCTTGTTGACACCGTTGGTGTTTTTTGCAAAACACCTAATTCAATATTTATGGATTCGGGGCATCGATTGGGATGACGACCCTCCTGTTGATGTCACTGTCAAATGGAAAGATTACCTTGATCAATTATCAGAATTGTCTAAGGTGAAAACTCCTCGGTGGATTTTGTCTGATAACTGTCTGGAATTTCAGTTGCATGGCTTTTGCGACGCCTCCGAACAAGGATACGCCGCAGTAGTTTATTTCAGAGTGGTTGATGCAAATGGTAATATTAAAGTTTCTTTGGTATGTGCAAAATCAAGGGTTGCACCTACTCAACGCATTTCTGTGCCTCGGCTAGAATTATCTGCCGCGGTACTTCTATCAGATTTGATCGAGTTTTTGTTCAATATTTACAAGGTTCGACTAAAGTTATCAATTTATGCGTGGTCAGATTCTACAGTGGCTTTATCATGGATTCGATCGCCTTCTTACCATTGGAAAACTTTCATTAGTAAGAGAATTTCACACATTCAAGATTGAATTCTTCCTGGGTCTTGGAACCACATCAAGTCTCAAGATAATCCAGCGGATTGCACCTCTCGGGGTTTACTAGCTACGGATTTAGTAGAGCATCGTTTATGGTGGTCCGGTCCTATTTGGCTTTCTTTGCCACAATCAGATTGGCCTGTGAGTAAATTTTCTGAAATACATTCAACATCTGAAAAGAGAATTATCTCATTGAATATTATCATTTCGGATCATTTTCTTGATCTCTTAATAAACAAATTTTCTGATATAAATAAAGTTTGTCGCATTATATGTTATGTCCTTCATTTCATTCGCATTTTGAGAACCTCCATGGATATCGTTCCAAACGCATCGCAAATCATTTCAAGTCAGCAACAACAAGTTGCACTTAATTTATTGGTTAAAAGAGTTCAATCAGAATTCTTTTATAAGGATATAGAGAATATTAAAAAGGGGAGAATTATTAGCAAACAGCTTAGACCCCTTAGCCCATTTCTGGACAGACATGGTTTACTCAGGGTGGGCGGTCGCCTTCGAAATTCAAATTTACCTTATGGGGAAAAATTTCCACTCCTATTACCCCGTACTCATCGTTTGACAGATCTCGTTATTTTGGACTGTCATCAAAAATATTTTCGTCCTGGTCTTAGAACAACCCAATTTCTTTTAACGCAAAATTTTTGGAATTTGGCCGCAAAAAAGGCTGTTCGAAAATGTCTAAAGACGTGTATCATTTGTTTTCGTATAAAACCAATTCCTTATTGCCCCCCTATGGGTGACCTACCAGCAACCCGCACCATTTCGGGAAACGCTTTTCTCCACACTGGGGTTGATTTTGGTGGACCGTTCGCAATTACCATGAGCCGCACTCGTGGTTCAAAGTCATTAAAGGCTTATGTTTGTTTGTTCGTTTGTTTTGGAACTAAGGCTCTGCACTTAGAGCTAGTTTCGAATTTGTCCTCATCTGCCTTTATAGCAGCATTGAGGCGTTTCATTGCTCGTCGTGGTAAATGTGCCAAAATTTACTGTGATTGCGGCACAAATTTCACTGGTGCTGCCCGTGAACTGGCAGAACTTATGCAACATGTTGCAACCGCAGATGGTATTGAATTTATTTTCAATCCCCCATCGTCCCCTCACTTCGGAGGGTTGTGGGAGGCTGGCATCAAGTCAGTTAAGAGTCATCTCAACAAGGTTATCGGCGCTCAAATTCTCTCATATGAGGAATTCAATACCGTACTAATTCAGATTGAGGCCATACTCAATTCTCGTCCTTTGCGTTCATTGAGTACAAATCCTCAAGATTTTTCTTATTTGGCACCATGACATTTCTTAGGAGTCGAACCAGTTTCAGTGCTTCCTGACCCAAATGTCTTGGACCTGAAACTATCATTTTTGGATCGTTGGCAACTCATTCAGAGAATCCAACAATCTTTTTGGCGCCGTTGGCATAGCGAGTACTTACATACTCTCCAGCAGAAAACTAAATGGTTTTCATCTCTTCCCGCTGTTAAAATTGGGACATTGGTCCTAATTAAGGAGGTCAATACCCCTCCATTACATTGGCGACTGGGACGCATTACCCACTTGTATCCTGGTACAGATAATGTCGTCAGAGTGGCGCAGGTTCAAACTGCAAACGGCATTATTAAACGACCTTTGGTCAAATTGTGTGCTCTCCCATTAGAGGACACATAACAAAGAAAAAATTATTTTTTTTTCTCAATACTTTTTTTTTGGTGGAATTACGCATTCATTATTATTTAATTTTTTGTGGTGTTACGCATTTGTATATACTTAATTACATTGGTTAAAATAAATTTTCAATTTTATTTTGGTGGGCGGTATGTTAGGCATTTTATAGCATTTTTGGTGGCATATGATCACTTCATATTATTTTGGTTTGATATTTACATTATCAAAGCTCCTTTCCTTGTATTGCCTATCCTATAACAAATATACAACCTTGGATATTGAAAAGTGTGCGCGCAAGTGCCTTTTTGTGTTCGTAAACAGTCGAGGTCGAGCATCGAACAGTACAGTATTAGCTTGGCAACAGGAGTGACCGTAACATCAGTTCGGTGTGCTTTGACCATGGCACTTTCAATGGTGAAAACGCTTCAAGAATAGTGAACTTTGGTTTATGCAATTCACGGCGGCCGTGCAAGACGCAGGTTACAGTCCACTACATTTTTTCATACCAGCGCAACTGGCGACCATTACAGGTTAGTGTATTTTTAATCGATTAATTGTTTTAAAATGCCGTTGGTCGATAAAAACACATACAGATGTGATATTTCACACACACCGCCCAAAATTATCGCTTAATCATAGGGGATGTAATAAGTGGTAACCTACAATATGAATCCATTATTCAAAAGTCTCTGGAAAATATTTAAAAATATAATTTTCATTTTAGCACTTTACAGGGTTGTATCTCCCTTATTATTGAGTTTCTTAAAGAAAAGAGTGTATAAAAAAGTATTTAGTTATAAATGTTCCATCAGCTATTCTATAACAATTACGGTACATAATTGTGGATTTAGGCGGCTCCGTGGCGTAGTGGTATGTGTGTGACTCTACTCCCAAGGTCCCGGGTTCAAATCCCAACACGTTCCGCTTGAAAAATGTTAGGCGAGCATTTTTCACAAAAATACACCCTCATTCGGATGAGAGGTAAAATGGAGGTCCTGTGTGTGAGTGTTGTCACGCACGTTAAAGATCCCTACCTTGCTTGGAACAGTAAGGGTTCGGCAAAATTTCAAGTTTTCCAGGTAAAAAAAAACTCGTTTCCTGGACAATATAGTACTTTGGGGTAAAGTCGGAATTGGACGCAGGTAAAAACCTAATATTTCGATCAGAACTTAATATCCTAAAAAAATAATATTGGTTCATTTGAAATTGAAGCCAACTTGAATTTAGAAATATATTAAGATCTTTTTTTAGTAATGGAGGTAGAACCTGCATTGGCAGTAATATTGCAAGTGAATATCATCCAACAAGATGATTGTTTTATGTATTTTGGTTTAGATATTAAATTTTTTTAAATAATTCTTTTTAAAATTATTCTATAGGTAGACGTGGTACTAAAAATTGGCCAACAAGATCTCCACGATTTAACACCTTATTACTACTTACAGAAAAATGTTACAGGTAAAATGACCATTAAGTTAATAAATTTAGAGTTAGTTTGAAGGTGTAGAGACCTCTTAACCATATAAGGGCATTTCGGCTAACTGCAATGGTGTGGGAATGGGTTCCTATAGAAGAAATAAAAAAATATAAAAATTTAAAATAAAAATAATAAAAAAATAGAAATAATAAATACAACGGCTGACATACAAAAATCTACATTATATTATCACTTACTCTGAAAAGCTTTGCTCTGTCATAATTGAGGGGCACCAAACCGTCTGTCACAGCAATACCTTTTGATATTATTTTTAAATGGAGAAGGTTATTCCTCAGACATCTTCCTTGCTTCGGTATCCTAAACTTGGTCATGCTATACGTTACCTTCCTATAAAATATCTTAAAAACTCTTATTCAACTTTTGTTAAATTGCATATTTTCGAGAGCAAGGCCTCTCCCAAATACAATTCCATCAGTAGGGTAGCTGGATATCCTAAATGTGTCTATGCACCTAGTTTTTAATATATTCAAATAAAATTCAGCCTAAACTTAAAGTCTATCAACACAAAATAATTTCAATGAAAAAACAAAGATACTTTTCTCAGAAAAAAACACAATTTCTTAACCTCAGTTCTAACCAGATACTGCTAAAAAAATCTCACAAAGCCCTTAACCCCAATTCATCAACAATGCTATCACTCTTCATTTTTCCTGTTTTCAATATTTAGTTACATGACATTTATAAATCCCAACGTCTGGAAATATTGTTCATAACAAATATAGCAAACAGTTAAATCCTTTTTTGTTATATCATTTCACTGTCCATCTCAAAATACTAATTTTCTTTTTTGCTTTAACTAACAGTAAATTCTATCCCTAAAACTTCCATTATAAAATCAATATAGACAATTTCGTGGCTAATTAGTCCACCCTAATAACTATTTTCACTTTGATTAATTTCTTATTGCTTAAATAAGAACCAATGAACATTTTCAGTCCATAAATGCATAATTAATAATTCTAAACATAAAAGCCCATTCAACAAACTGTGTACTTGCAGCTTATCCAATAACACCAATGGTTTCTTGCAACCATTTCGTTAATTATCCAAAAACAGAAAAGAGCTTTGTCCTAACACACCACAAAATTCAAATTTACCGGAGAGGTGCTCTCCTTTTTTAAACGCTCATCACGACATTATATCTACGCCCCACATGTTTGTAAAACTACCCTGCATTTGCCGGCACATTTCACTTTCATCAATCAAATTCTTCTTGTAGCTCTGTACTTTCAACTTCCCTTGTAACTTAACATTATATCAACCTCCAACCACGTGGTTCGTATAACTACATTTTCAATGTGTCTTATCATCAGTTCGCAAATAATCAATTTGAGCTCTCCTACGTTGGTTAAAACTATAGTTATTTTCTACCATTACAAATCATATTAATTACGCTCAGCATCCGGTTAATACAACGTATCCAGTGTAATCTATGCTTAATACACAGGTTGTCGTCACGCAACAGTATATTGCAATGGGAACTGCATACGCAGTGTTTGGTCACATTTCGATGTCTGCTTGCGATTTTATAATGTCATAGAATCACTACGATACAATGTATTTAAAAAACCAATTGTAATACCTAATTATAAGTATTACATTTATAGAAACAAAATTTGAAATATAACTAATTAATTATAATTATTTACAAAACCTTTTATGGAAGACGCGTCCATACATTTTGTTCCCTCAAAATTAAATTTTATTTTTCCCATCTAATTTATCGTTAGTGTAACGCAACACGTTGCAAATGTCTTAAAAGCAAAATTTATAGAAGACGTAATGTAGTATTAATTCTTTGAGAACCAGTAGTTGCTAAATGCACGTTAATTAGTGAAAGGCAATTGGCTAACATAAAAAATAGTTTTTACAAAAGACTAGGGTATTGCTTTGCTTAAATCTAAAGGTTATTTGTAATTTACTGTAATTTGTTCTTCTTTACTGCCATTTTTAATAAAAATCATTTGAAGTCTTTATTACTTGATACTTATTTATGGGTTTATTATAAGATTCAATCCAAAAGTTTAAGTATTAAACACATACAGTGTGGAATATTAAAAAAAAATAAGCAAATGCAAGTGATTTTTTTAAAAAGCGCTGAAACGTGTCGATTTTATTTTTTAAAAACACACGTAACTATGTACCATTCACCTTTCGGCTTCGGTTTTTAGTTATTACGTCATCAGAAAAAATTTAAATGGCAATATTTGTTTTTTATAGTGAAATCCAATAGTGATTATTATTCTCTTTATGATCTTGTAAATAAGTCATACAGTTGCATCAAAACTGCTGAGAAAAATGGAGCTAAACATTTAATGTTTATAGTAGTGTACCTAATGGGAAATGATTCTAAATTATCATATTCAAATACTACAACATAAAATTAGATTAAATTTTAGTATTATTCAAGATAACAAATAATTCAGACCATGAACAAAACGTAAATTGCTTGTTGAAGTATCTTTCTTTTTTATCATACAACCTTGGTAGCATACTAAATAATCACTATGTAAAAATTTTAAATCGTGCAAACTGTTTCATAAAAGTATGTCAGTCAACAACGCTCTAGGCATAATAATTATTGTAGTTTATTGCAGAATTCCAATTGTATTCTACTCTTTAAGTATATCTAATTGTTCAGTACATTACGGGGATAAATATTGCTTACAATACAACGAGATTTCAGGTGTACTTACGTACACAACAACTAACGACGAGGATCTTTCGAATCTACGGCTTTTACGAAAATACGATAACCTAAAAGCACATCGTGCCACATTGGTATATATTACATCAATAATCTTTAAACATTTTACAGAATAAAAATGAATAAAAACCCTTAACCACAAAAAATATTCTAAAATACTAGATACGTATTTCGACCACTATGTGGTCATCATCGGTAGGAATTTGCAATTAAATAATAATTAGCTGTTGTTCCGGAACACTTCAGAGGATATTCTTCTCACCACTTAGGCTGAAGTGAACCATTCCAACATACAATTTACTATAATGTTGCTTTAAACACTATCGAAGATATTCTCCTCACCCGCACACTGGTGTTCTCTACCACAATCAAGTGAATTGTCTGGACTTGTTGTGGACAACACCACCCTGCGGGTGAGAAGAATATCCTTGATAGTGTTTAAAGTAACATTATAGTAAATTGTATGTTGGGAAGGTTCACTTCAGCCTAAGTGGTAAGGAGACTATCCTCTGAAGTGTTCCGGAACAACGGCTAATTATTATTTAATTGCAAATTCCTACTGATGATGACCACATAGTAATCGAAATACGTATCTAGTATTTTAAAATATTTTTATGGTTAAGGTTTTTCATTCATTTTTATTCAAATCGTGCCACAATGTTCCTATAGATTATCTTACAATACAACTCCTGAAAGCGCTGCAGCAACAGTAAGTGATAAACTTACGCAATTCTCACCATATTTTCAATCAAAACCTACATTTCAAAAAGATTTGATAGATGGTTAATGAGGTTAGAAAGTGCATTCAACGTTTACTCAGTACCACAAATAAAGAAAGCAACATATTTATTGCACTATATGGGCTCTGACGCATACTCTTTGTGATAAAATTTCAACAGAGGTTCCTGAACAGAAAACGTATAAACAACTCACCACGTTAATGAAATTACACTACAATCCAGAGCCATTAGAAATTGCTGAAAACTTTTTCTTGCAAAGAAAACAAAGGGAAGGTGAAACTGTCCAGTTTTACAACGTCTTAGTGTAACCTCTAAGTTTGGCAATTACCTCAATAAAGCATTACGAAATAGTTTGTTTTTGGCCTCAGAGCCCAAAGCATTCAAAGCGGGCTACTGGAACAAAAGAATCTCACGATTTACAGGGCAATCGATATTGCAGTGAGTATGAAGAGATGAGGCTCGACTACACTGTTCCAACTCAATAGCTACGAGCATCAATAGCGTAGCTATGACTTCTTCAAAAGTGCCTAATGTAAAGTATAGTAAAGTAAAAAATAAACATAAAAATTTTAATGCAATTTCAAATTCTAATACAAATCCTAATACAAACAATGTACAATGTTTTAGATGCGGAGTCAGCAGACACTTGGCAAATTCTTGTAAAAAGCGTTGCTTGTCATGTTCTATTTGCAATCGAAGGGGACATTTGAGTAAGGTATGCTTTAAAGCCAGAGACATGCACATTATAGAAGAGGTTGAAGAAATTCTACATACAGACACTGATGAATACAAAACTACCGGAAAAATTTATCCTAACATTACAGGTAAATGTGTAACGGGCATTTTTGTAGTTTTAAACTTTTACGCTGTTTCCCAATTTATAAATGCATTTCTGCAAATTGCTGTTTCTGTATTTGATATTTATTAACTCGTGTGTAGTAATTTAAAGATAGATAAATTGAAAATTATAAACCGCTGTAATTAATTATTATATATGATTGTGGCATTCGCGTTTTGGATGTTCCTGATGTTATTAACAAGTCTAGATAAGATACGATAAGCGGTTGGAAGAGAACGAGTTGAATAAACAGACGAGGAGTCGTGTTTTGTGCTTTGTTCCGACATACTAAATTGTTCATGTACGGGCACGGCATGTTTTTAGTTGTTTGTCTTGTGAAATAAGAGTTGTATATTAACCGTGTTTGGTCGACGCACGTGTGTTTTTAAGGACATTTGACGGACGGGTTTTATTGCTTACGCGTGCCTACTAATTGTTTTTAGTTGTTTTTCTTGTGAGACAAATGCTCTAAGGAACATTTGGCGGACCTGCTTTAGTGATACGCGTACTTTACTAATTTGTGGTTTTAGTTGTTTGTCTTGTGAAATAGGAGTCGTAGAACTTGCTAAACTGACCGATTCTTTCTTTAGGATTAATGTGTGTGCGATCTAGTCTAGTGTCCCTTGGTTTTATCAGATTAATGCATATTTTGGCTTATTTAAATACAGTGATACTGTAGTTTCTGAATTTTCTAACAACAAAGAATCTGAAAGGGATCGTTACTTGCGCAAATTTCGTTATTTGCGAAATATGGCAGATTGCCGGCTTACAAAGGTATTGTTTGAAGTTTCTCACTGCTTGTTGGGATGTTTATGAACATAATATACATCTGGTCCCAGTTGGAATTGAACTAGTGCTGCGGAATATTTCGAAATTATTGTCTTAGGAAATAGAATTTATCAAGGCTGCATGGTTCCGACGCGTGATATTGTCTGCTGCTAACCCCAGTGAAATACGGAGGTGTGATTAGTGTAACGTGTGATAAGTTCCATCAACATCCTCACAGTCAAGGGTGAAGTGCTTCGTTAGTGCAGGACATCGTTGAATCCCACACTTCAGTTGCAAGGAGGCGTTGCTGAAGGACTTTTGTAAGTTGAACTATTTCCTACTGATTATTACTTTAAATATCTATCCGTTGCTTTACCATATCTTTGTGTTTCTGATACCTTTTACAATAGACTTGCATGCTATTTTAAAACATAAAAAAAAAGAAAGAAAAATCAATACTACTGAATTACTCATACCAATTGTGTTTTATCTATTTATCTTTTGTCAACATTTTATCTGATTTATGTTTAATTGGTGTGTGAGGAAACGTTTCTGCTACTCCCCAATATTACCTCACTTTGTACTAAAAATTTTTGTATTGCTTTTAACGTTGTTATATTATATAGATTATCCAAACAGTTTCTTTTTTTTACATTCTACAAAGTACTGAATAATTTAGACTTTTCATTACTGCTATACTTGTTCTCTTTTTTTTTCAGGTTTGCTTAACTATTTTTCTTGCAGGTATTGTTACTAACTCCTTACCGCCGCATACATCATAGGTCAGTCTGCTTTCTACAACCCCCCCTACTCACCGATTGAGCCGGGTCATTTCTTTGACTTCCTTTGTGTTACGTAACATAAATTTGGCGCCCAGCGTGGCTGCCACGAAAAAAAGTAACAAATGGGGTAGGTATAAGTTTTGAGGTAGGCACAGGTGCAGCCGTGACATTAATTAATTATTACGATTTTAAAAGGATGTTTCCTAAATTGAAATTACAATCATCCAATATAAAACTGGTCACACACAGATAGATAGCTAGATAGATATTTAATCAGTACCCATGTAAATATGGTAAAATTACATAGTGAGCAATGCCCAATACATAAATAAATACATATATACATACCATTAGCCAAGATTGTAATACTATTTAAGAAGTGAAGAGAATAAATACATAATTAAAAAACTTAACAACAAAAGTTTATATCACAGTCTAAAACATCACCTTGCCTTATCCAAGCTTATCACATAAATAATGCAAAATCACAAAATGTGATAGAAGTCATCAGTTAGAGATCAAATTTATAGAATACTACAGAAGCTACAAGAAAAACAAAACCAAGGGTTAATGAAAATGATCAGTAAGGAATTCTTCGATTCGGTAATAACAGCGCTCACGCAGCAAGGACAGTAACGAAAATTTAAACTGCTTGAAGTTATTGAAAGATTTTATTTCTTTGGGAAGTTTATTGAAAAGTGTCGGTGCTGTGTATAAAAATTATTTTTTTTATAAAGCTTGATAAAGGTAAAGGTCTATAAAAGTCAGCTGCAGTTCGTGTATTATGGTGATGAAATGAACTATGAGTAGCAAAATTATTATTATATCTGTGAAAAAGGATTAATGATTCAAAAATGTACATTGAAGCATAGGTTAAAATGCCGAGTTTCTTGAAAAGAGGTTTGCAATGAGCAGTTTTATCCGCCTTGCAGATTATTCGAATGGCACGTTTTTGTATTTTAAAAATAATTGAAATATTTTTCAAAGTAGAATTGTCCCAAAAGGCTATGCCATACCTCATTCTCGACTCAAATAGTGCAAAGTACACATTAAGAGTGCATTGTTCCGATAAAGCTCCCGAGATAGTTCTCAATGCAAAACAAGCCGAAGATAATTTATAGGCTAAAGAGATTATATGTTCGGACCAGTTCAGACTCTGGTCAACTATTAATCCTAAAAACTTTGTCGATGTAACTCGGGACAAAGATAAGTCATTCAAAATATTATCAGCAATCGTTATACCTTTAAACGACACCAGACAGGTTTTTTAATATTTACTACTAACTTATTGGCAGTAAGCCATTTTTTAGCAGATTCAAAATCTGTCATATTATTCTCTAAATGATTGATAGATGGAGATTCCCAATTAATAGTAATATCATCTGCAAATAAAGTAACATTTCCATGTTTAATTGCATCAACAATGTCATTGATATAGAATAAGAACAAAATGGGTCCTAGCACTGAACCTTGAGGAACGTCTAAGGATATTTTTTGTTTATCAGATACATTATTATAAGGAGTGTGAACTGATTGGAATCTGTCGTTTAGGTATGATCTCAATCAATTGTTCGGAAGTCCTCTGATTTCGTAGAAATGAAGTTTCTTTAAAAGAATGTCATGATTAACACACTCAAATGCCTTGCTAATATCTATGAACAATGCAGCTGACAGAGTATGCTTTTTGTTTAATGCAGAGTACACATCACTCAAACAATTGTGAATAGCATCCATAGTGAATTTATTTTCACAGAAACCAAACTGTGCTAACTAAAGTGTAGATTTTAAATGAATATATTCATGACTCATCAACCAATGTTCAGTAATACACAGCACGACAGGGAAGTTTAAACTATCCAAAAGTGTAAATAAATTATCTGCCTTACTGCGCAGGCTCTGCACATTACACAATAGAAGAGAGAAACCAGTGGATTGTTTTCTTATAAAAAAGGACTGTTTTGTGGAATGCTATTTCACAAGTTGTCCTTAGTTAAAGGAGTAGTTAAGTTATCAGTTATGGAATTTTGAAAATTTTGAATGTCCTGGTTTGGATCATTTACAGTGATATATACTAGGTTATTATTAATAAAACTATTGTGAGACGACTTTGTGGTGAAGTTGAATGTAGTATGTAGTTAATTAAGTGCTGCTTCCCAATATAATTGAGATGAAGTCCATGTGAAGTAAAATGTCTAGAAGAAAGTATGTTATTGACATCTATAAATCTGTAAGGAGTTTTAGTTTCGGTCAAATGCGAATATATATTCAGGTTAAAGTTGTAAATCAAGTTATTTAGAACATTTCGACCTTTCCAATAAGGTGTAGCTAATAAAATTAAGTTAGTTTTTTCCACTGCGTCTTTTAGTAATTTAAGGGTGCTCTCTAAAAATTTTCTTCCTTTCAAGTTGTTATTTGAACCTCCAAAGATTATGATATAATCATTAGTGTTTAGATTTACAAGTTCGAAAGGCAAGTTACTGACTACATCATCCAAAGTGGCATTAGGCTTACTGTTAACATATACAGTGCTAACTGATGGATCCGTCAATGAGCTGAGTATTTTGGAGAATCCTCTGACTTGACTATCCCCAAAGACTACAATATTTTGTTTTCTGGAAGATGCAAATTTGGTGGTTTTCAGAGGCGTCTCTGGAGTTGTCACACTTGCAAATTCCATAGAAGGTGGTAGATGATTCTGTGATTTTTCTGGATCAGAGTTAGCGAGTGACTTTTTAGATTGATTAGTACTCATTCTGAATGTCAAAATTTGCAGAGGTATACGCACTGACAATATTCAGGGTTTCATTTGAATTAGTAGAAGGTTGAATGTGGTCAGAAACCGACCTTTTGGTGTAGATAGGTGAATACCCATACATTATTGAAAACCATTCATCAGAGAAAGATTTATCATAATTCTTATTTGTAACCGGACAGGCAGAATTGGTAACTGTGAGAGTTTGAGTGCCAGTTCCAGTAATTAGATCAGGGGTGATAGAATTTGTCACTGACAATGTTTGAGTAGCAACAGAACTACGAAAATAAGAAGCATCATTTGAATTTGTATTTAACCTATCTACTAAGGTCTGAAGTATATTAATCTTAAGCTTGGCATCATGCAGCTGCTGATTAAGCTGTGTTTCATTTGCAATGGCTTCTTGGATAAAAAAGTTGTGATCAAGTTTTAATTTAGCTAAGTGGTGGACCAATAACTCATTGTCCTCAGCAAGCTGTTGAAGTTTGGAGTGAACTTTATCAGTGTTATTAGAAAAATTTGTCGCTGAGGAAATGCAGTTTTCACATAACGATAGGTTATCATTCAGTAACTTTTTATGTTTAACTCTATGAAGACAGCTCTTGTGGTAAACACTATAGCAATGGACTCACACACAATTGTTAAAATTTTTTTTAGGACAGCATAAAAAGCCGGAAGATTTAAAGCAAGGCTCCATAAGTAAATCACTTTCAGCCATAATAAACTTAGTAAGTAATCCGTAATATAAGTAAGCCTTATGGATAATGAAAATTTAAAATTAATTGCAGATAGAGAATAAATGCAAATATTATATTATATAATTCCAGATATGCTTCAAAGTGATTCTTGTTAATTATGATACCAGTAAATGTGTAGCCTTCAGTTAAAAGATAAGGAACAAGTTCAAGAACCAGATGGTTAATAGGTTAACAATATAAAGACTGTTGGCCTTCTTAGATATGGTGATTAATCAGTTATAAATGCTGCACTCAGCCAACTATCAGCATCACGATGAAGAGTAAGAAGTAAACTACACTTTGATATACTTTTCACTAAATAAAAACATTTACTTCACAGTTTAAAAACACAAAATGACAGAGCACATTTATCATACACCATTATAGAAAGTATCAATCAGTAAACAGGTGTTAAACACAGTATGTTACATACAGGCAGAAGTTTTACACCAATCTAAAGTATATAAGTTCGATTTGTATGTTGTAGAAACTGATAAAGCTCCATTATTAGGGCGGGAATGGATCGGACAATTAGGCATAGCATTCACAGTGGTTTTAGCAACAGATATATCAGATTCAAATTCTAAACTTGCAGTGATGTTAGAAAAATATTCTGAAATTTTTAAAAAAGATCTAGGAAAAATTGTTGGTTTACAAGCCAAATTAAATGTCAAACAAGACGATCTTACATATTATATAAAACCGCGTAAAGTGCCATATGCACTAGTACCCAAAGTAGAGGAAGAATTACAATTTTTAGTTCAAGACGGGGTGCTGGAAAAGGTAGAAAGTTCGGAATACGCTACACCGATCGTACCAGTAGTAAAATGCAATGGCAAAGTACAAATATGCGGTGATTTTAAATGCACTCTTAATAAATATTTAATTAGAGATGAACACTCCTTGCCTACAATAAAAGCATTGTTTTCTACAATGGCAGGAGGAGAAAATACACAAAACTTGATTTACATCAGGCTTATCTTCGGTTAGAAGTAAGACCTGGGGATAGAAAATTTATAACCCTTAATATTCAAAACGGATTGTACCAAAGTACTCGACTAATATATGGTATTGCCAGTGCACCAGCAATTTGACAAAGAGAAATGGAAAATATTCTTAAAGATATACCGGGGGTGTTGGTGTTTCTTGACAATATTAAAATTACAGGCCCTGATGAAGACACATTTTTGTCTTGATTCAGTTTTGAGCCGTTTAAAAAAATACACTATTAGAGCAAACAGGGAAAAATGTCAGTTCTTTACAGACAAAATTGAGTATTGTGGATACACTATTGACAAAGTTTGGTATTTATAAATCTAAACAAAAATTGAGGCAATCTTAAATGCCAAAATCCCAACAAATAAAACGGAAGTCCGAGCTTCAATAGGACATAAATTATTATGGACGTTTTCTTAAAAATTTAAGCAGTACACTACATCCAATTTATAATTTGGTGAAAGATAATGTACCATGTAGGTGGGATAACAAATGTCAGAAAGTATTCACCGTAATAAAGCGGGAAATAGTATCTGACAAAGTGCTAGTGCATTTCAATCCCAACCTACCACTAGTACTTGCAACGGATGCCAGTCCCTATGCTGTGGAGGCTGTGTTATCTCAATTATATCCTGATGGAACTGAATGCCCACTACAGTTTGCTTAACAGACTTTAAATACAATACAGCAAAAGTACTCCCAAATAGATAAAGAGGCTTATGCCATAATTTTTGGAGTCAAGTAATTTTTCTATTAGCTTTATGGTTAGATCATTTACATTATATGTAGATCATCAGCCACTAGTACACATTTTTTCTATTTCAACAAACTTTCCGCTACATACAGCCACTAGAATGCAACATTATGCATTATTTTTACAAAACTTTACATATACAATCAAATACAAGAATACAAAATTACACACAAATGCAGATGCATTATCCAGATTACCACTAGCAACAACTAGTGATTACAAATACGCTACTGCAGATCAATTTGAGATTTTTCAAATTGAAACTCTACCAGTCACGATAAACAAATTGGCGGAAGAAACTAACAAGTATGAGAAAATACATAATTTATTAGTTGCGTTAAAAGAAGGAAAAAGTATTTCTAGCAAAAACCGGTTTAATATACCGTTACATGAATTTACACTAAAAGTGGTTGCATTTTTAGACAACACAGGGTCGTTGTACCAACAAGAATTGCACGATGCCCACTTTGGGATAATTAAAATGAAATCTCTTGCGAGAGGTTATTGTTGGTGGGATAGAATTTCCTACGACAGAGGCGATTTGTAAAAACTGCCCAGATTGTAATAAGATTAAAAATAACCCTATCTAGGTCCATCCATATATTTGGGAAGCTGCAAGTGAATCTTTTGAAAGGGTACACATTGATTTTGCGGGACCATTTTTTAACAATTATTATTTCATTCTAGTAGACGCTTATACACGATGGCCAGAAATTCAAATCGTGAAAAATACTACGTCTGAACTCACCATTAGAATTTTACGTAAAATATTTGCACAGTTTGGCTTACAGCGAGTTCTAGTTTCTGATAATGGACAATCCTTTTTGTCCTATGAATTCAAAAAATTTCTACAAGAAAATGGAATTTCGCACAAGTTAAGTGCACCACATCATCCAGCAGCGAATGGACTTGCTGAGAGATATATTCAAACATTTAAACAAGCATTAAGAGCGTTAAGAGGTGACGATCTTGATACTGAAAAACAATTAAGTAAATTTTTATTACATTACTAAAAAAACACCACACTCAGTTACAGGTGTGAGTCCGTCTTATCGAATGTTCGGTAGGGAGATAAGATCAATACTGGACCTAATGAAACTCAATGTTAAAGCTAAAAGCAAGGAAAAATCTTGCAATGTGCGTGAATTTCTAGAAGGTATCAGAGTAAGTTGTTGAGATTATAGTTCCAAAAATAAATGGAACTTTGGGTATGTAAAGGAAATTAGGGAAATAGCATTATTTGATACAATTGGATGATAACCGCATATGGAAACGGCATGTAGATCAAATTAGAGAAATAGGCAAAAACACACCTGTTACCTCAAAATTGATATCTGACCCTGATCTTAATACTATACCTTTTCAAACTGGGGTTACATCAACAATACAGGGTGATACACATACAACGAACGACTTACTTAATATCCCAATAAAACAAAAAATTGTACATTCACCAGATACTGTTACACAATTACCAGATGCACAATCTCAAACAACAACTCAAAGTCTAGATGAGTCACATGCATCCTACTCAAATGTCTCTCCGACACTTCGGAGATGAAAGCGTACTTTCAAGCTTTGGAATAGACTTGATTTGTAAAATCTTGTGCTTTTACTTAGAATTGTATTTCTAAAAAGGAGAGAATTGTTATGTTAGTGTTCTTTAATGTAATAATTGTACCATTCCTATTATACTATGTATCTGCGTACCGATTAGTGTTGGTACCACTAGCTTGAAATGTATGGTATGATATAGGACGCTTACAATTATGACGTTGAATAAAGCAGTTAACTTGGTATGTTTTCTTTAAGTATATCTAATTATTCAGTACATTACGGGGACAAATATTGCTTACAATACAACGAGAATACAGGTGTACTTATGTACACAACAGCTAATTTAATAATAACGCAATGTATAGAAATTTTAATTTATCTAGGTTGTGAGAACCATACAAGATCTCAGCAAAAATTGTGTGTTATGTTTAATACTAAATATCCAAATTGTTCTATTACGCAATCGATAGTTAGAAAAATCAGAAATAAATTTAGGAAGATAGGTGTTATAAATATTTCAATAGGCGGTCGTCCAGAAGTAAGTGCACTCAAAGAATTGAACGTTCTTTTACAATTGGAAAAAAATCCTCAAGTTCTTTTAGAAAGTTAGTAGCACGTAATACTTAGTTTACAACACTTAATAAAAAAAGATATTGACTTTTGGGTTGGCAGTAGATAATAACATCAGCAAATTTCCGATACCAAAGTTGTTGAAAAAAATATCATCCATTTAAGATCCAACTAGTTTAAGAATTTTATGATAATGATCCAGACAGACGTTTACAATTCTGCCAGACGATGATGAATTTAGACCATGCCAGTGAATATTTTCTTCAATAAATCATCGATAAAGCAACTTTTGTATAAATGAAACCTTTAATCAACAGAACTGCACGTATTTGAATAGGGAAAATCCTTATTGGATGACAGAAACACATACTCAGCATCCACAGAAGTAAATGTCTGAGCAGGAATAGTACACAATAAAATTCTAGGTCATTTGTTTCTTTGAGGGAAATCTTAATGGAGAAAGATATTTGGAGTTTCTTCAAATGATCTAATTCCAGCACTGGCTGTGCTATACTCAAATAAGGACTATGGTGATATCCCAAATGAATTCTTTGATATCAACATGATGGTGCACCTCCACATATATGCTTCTCGTGCGTAATTTTCTGAACACTGTTTTTCCAGAAAGATTGGCAGACAGGGCCGATAGAATGACTAGCAAAATCTCCTAATATGACACCCCCTAGACTATTTTCTATGGGGTTACTTAAAATCATAAGTCTACAAAACAAAACCAGCAAATTTACAGATATTGAAGTAGCGTATTCAAGAAAATATTCGCAAAAAAGAACAAACTGTTATTAAAACGTTTTAGATGAATTTATAGAGTAGCTTACTGCCAAGAAGTGAATGGGTGGCATTTTGAACATTTAGTTTAATAGTGTTAATAATATATGTTTTATTTTCATTTTTCAGTTCAAAATTTTTTGTTCATCATGTTTTGTAAGTTTATTATAGTAGCATAATATCAATTAAATGTTCTGTTCAATTTTTCTCAGAACTTTAGAACTTTTGTTAAGACTTATTTTTACAAGATCATAAATGGAATACTAATCACTATCAAAGCCCACTACAAAAATTTACATTGCCATTTAAATTTTTTTCTGACGACCTCATAGCTAAAAAATAAAATCGTTTGAATTTTCGCTTATTTTTTAATATTCCATACTTTAATCCTACACTGTATGTTAATTGACTATGTCCAGCTTTGAGAGTAAACACCCGGTATATCTGCGCAATAAGAATTATGATGCAATTTTTTTTTTAATTTAACCATATAACCATATAAAATTATTTAAAACTAAGGAAATTGCAAAATTAGAATAACTATAAAAGTTTGGTGAATCAATCATTGAAAATGCATTACATTCACGCATAAAAGCGAGTTTTACTAAAAATGAACAGCAGAATAAATTCAACTAGTATTCACAATTAGTTAACTTTTTAAAAGCAATTTACACTAATAAAATTTCAATAAAAAAGAAAATTATTTTATATAAACACATTTTTTATTTATCTAAGTCTATTCATTAGATAAATAAAAATGTAATCAAAACAACATCAACAAATAGTGCTTTGATATGTTTTTCAAAACAATCAAATCACCTATAATATAATTTAGAATGTTTTCTGAGCAGACACTGTTACTTTTTTGTGTATTGTTTATATGTTCTAATTCTTTTTGTATCGTGTTGATGTGCCTGTGTAGATGAGAATGAACAAGTCAAATTTTTGAAAAGTTCTTAGCAGTAAAAATATTGTCCTTTTATTAATTTTTAAGAAGGTTATCTTCTGCGAGGAACAGCATTTGTTACAAGTGAAATAAGCGTTAAATGGATTCATTTTGATTTGCCCTGAAGGGGTGGGGACTCGGCAAAAAATATAAGGGTGTATCAGCTAACTACAGTGATGAAGTAGAGCGTTCCTATAGATGAATGAGAAAATAGAAAAAAAAATACTAAAATAATAAATAACAAGGCTAAATTGCAAAATTGCTACATTACGTTAACACTTATCTTGAAAAGGTTTTCCTAATGTCAAAGGGCGCCAAACTGTCTGTTACAGCAATTGATTTGATGATATTTCTATATGAAAGATGGTTAATCTGCATAAAATCTCCATTGCTTTAGTATCCTAAAGTTGGTGGAATAAAAAAAAATTCTCAGAATTAAATGCTCCTTCCAAATAAGACTATCACTAGGGCAGCTGGATATCCTTTACAAATCTCTTACTTTACCTATTTCCTAAATAAAATAAAATAGAAATCCACCTAAACTTAACTTCTATTAACAAAAAAATAATTTCAGTACACATATAGTTTCCTAAAAATAAATTCTTAACCTCAAATCCGGCCAGGTATTGCTAAAATAATGCATAATGCAGCACATTACATATTGAGGTTGTCAAGGGGACATTATCAAAAATTCAACCACACACCCCGGAATATGATAGAAAAGAATTAGAACAAAAAACCAAACTACACTGTTTCTTTTCCGACGAGATATAAAGGGACAGGTGTAGTACAGAATATAAGGTAAATGTACTCTGGTGGAGCAGCAACGGCTTTTAGTGGTTACACAGTTTGCAAAAGACTAAGCTAAACCATAGAAAATTTCATGAAATTTCTTATGTTCACACAGTTAGGTTATAAGCAATAAAAAAATATTTAAGAGCATACTCTAGATAAGTGAAAAATAAGCACAAGGCAAAATGACATAAGAATACTCAGATACTTAGATGTGTAAAAAAATTAGATTATAACATTTATGCACTGCCTTTTACACTAGAAGAAATTAAAGTACAACTCGTACCTGGAGTAAGTAACTAGTTAGCAGAATTTGTTATGTGCATTTTAGTTTCCCATGACTCTTGTAGAAACATCTGGTGTTGTCAAACACCTTCTGCTAATAGTAACAGCTGACGAAGTTCTAGACTTTCTAAGTAAACAAGCGTCTTGTCTGCTGAATGCTTATAGTTACATGTATTTAGGTTCCATCAAAGAAAAACCCCAGCATCCAAAATTTTATATTATGTAGATACTATTGTTGCATTTTATAGTAGTGTTATATAAAATGTTGAAATAAATATTTAACGTAAAATATTGTAACAAACACGATTGCATACTTCATTAATGTACGCTTTTGTTATAAATATTTATTTAACAAAAATTCTTTATTATACAGAAAATACCAAATTCCTATTTCAACAACATAATATCTATTTGTTACTTAGAACTCCATCTATGTCTATGGACTAGAAGTAGAATTTAGGTTTCCTTTTATCTGTGTAAGTGTTGATGCAACAACCCAGTTCTGCGCGCGCTTGAGTAATAAATTGATTTGTGGCTAAAGTTCGTCATTAAAAGACGAATGTGATCAGATAAACACGTTTGTAGCAAGGTAAGCCAGCAGGTTTTGAAAACATGCAGTCCCAAAGGCGGGCGGCATGGTCCCAAAAAATACCGTTAGTACCAAATCATAATTTAATCGACCTATTGTAGCCGTAGAGTAAACATCGTCACGGTAAGTGAATAAATTTCAATTTTGAATTTGAATCATTTTCTCGATTCTTTTCTGCGCAAGTTTTATGTAGATACGTAATATGTAAAGTATTTTTAATTATGGAATGTAACACAATCTAATTGTTATGGAACACTGAAGCACAAGTTTTTTTTATTATGCAGTATTGAAAGTTCAAATTCTCGAGTGTTGCAATCTTATGAAGTATTGAAGGATTTTCCGTCAATTTTGTTTTGTATGGAAGTCAAGCTGTAATGCCAAACACGTGTGAACCTCGCGCACCTGTTGTTGTAACTGCACACGATGGTTAAAGAACGATGATGTCTAGAGGAATATTTGGGGCGAGTGCCTTCCAATTCTATTCTTGTTTTACCGAACCACTACTGGAAAAGTAATAATTTTTTGTAAATTTCATATAGTGATTTAAATTGGTACACGTAATTTTCTGTTCAGAATATAACAGTTAGATATTGTATAAATGTTCGTAGAACGCAAAGAAATTTCTATGATGATTTTTTTTAAATTTGGAGGGTTACACTAAAATGTGCTTGTAACTAAGATGGTGACCCGTTCGTATTTGTTTGTCACATTATAAAATCTAGTTTTTTGACAGCACAATTGAAATACAGATTAGTTCAGACCATAAGTATTTTTGACCTTTGATTCAAGGAATTAAATTAATTAAAAATGTAAGTTCTGCAGTTTATGAAAAGTCAATATATTTAATTAATTTTATGTAAACCAAAACAGGATTCTTTTTCGGTATCAAACACAAGTTGTGGAACATTATCAATAACACATTAATTTTCCTAAAGAATTATAATAAATTAGCACTTGCAAAATTCATACAAATAATAAGAAACTACTCTTATACATTATTAAAGGTAGATATATAAAAAGCTTCAATACGTGTAAAATTGTACAAATGATGTATATATACATATATATATATATATATATATATATATATATATATATATATTAGTTATTGTATTTTTCTCGAATGAAAGTAAGTATAAACTTTTAATTGTGATGTTATTTCTAGGATGCACTCGTTCGTAAAGCAAAAACTAATCAGTCAATTGTAATTTATTTTCTAATGTTTCGGCATTAAATTTATGCCTTAATCATAGACTAGAAGTGGTAAAATTAGTTAACAAAATATAAAACAGTATAGATATACAACTTACATAATTACTATGACTTAAAATTGCTATTAATTGGAACACTTATTCACGACACAGTTTTGAGTGATTGCAAATATTTTGACAACATAAATGTAGCAGTTAACAAAAGTAAACTAGATGTAATAAATCATTTCGGAAAATTTAAAAGTTAAAACGTAAGTATTAAGATAAACATAAACTAAATTAACTATAACTAAAATGGAAAGAAGTAATTAAAGATTAAACAGCAATAAGTAATTGTTATAAGTGTTGTGAATGTAAATATTGTTGTCACTTGAATTTGTAAAGAGTGGAATAAACCGCACTAAGGTTGTTAATATCTTGTTTGGTGTTGAGAGGATTAGGTTGCTGATGAATGTGGAAGGATTCTAGAAATAATCGTTTGTTATAGTTGTTTTCAATGTCTAGTATTTTTGCATTATTAAAGTTTGCGATATGTTTTGTTGAACTAATGTGAGACGCAAATGCACAACATAATTTACCAATCCTGGCATCACTTTTGTGTTGGGTTAAGCGATTTTTAACCACTGCTTGGAATGACCTCGTAAGTTTTTTGCAACTACATTCAATTTTATAGACGATGTTGCTGCACATTGATTTGTCAGTACTATCTTTAAGTCGAGTGAATAAATTTCTTATTGATTTATTGTAGGTATAAGTTATAAGAATATCTGGTTGCTTTAATATTTTGGTAATTTGAGGTGTTAAATTTTGAATATATGGTAATGTCTTGAACTTGATGACTTGAGGTCGGTCTGATGTGATTAGTAAGTGGTTAAAAATAATAGTCTTTTTAAAGAGATTTGGTATGCATTGTTTAGTAAAGTATATTCTGATTGTTTTAAATTTTTGTATAAAACGCGGTTCACAGATTTTTGAATCCGGTGTTTTAGACATATTATTGTATTGATTTTGTGATTAAAGAATGATTTGAGTGATAATTTATGTACCTACCGAGTCAGTAGGTTTGTTATAAATGTCAAAATTTAGATTGTTGGTGCAAGATCTAAGAACTAAAGTGTCTAGGAATGGGATGCTACTGTTGGTTTCTTTTTCACATGCCCTTCATTGTCAAATATGTAGACGACATCCTGTGCTCTGTTCCCGAACATTTAATAGAATACACTTTGTACATTTTCAACAGTTTCAATTCCAAATTAATTTTTACTTGTGAAAAAGAAACCAACAGTAGCATCCCATTCCTAGACACTTTAGTTCTTAGATCTTGCACCAACAATCTAAATTTTGACATTTATAACAAACCTACTGACTCGGGTAGGTACATAAATTATCACTCAAATCATTCTTTTAATCACAAAATCAATACAATAATATGTCTAAAACACCGGATTCAAAAAATCTGTGAACCGCGTTTCTTATACAAAAATTTAAAACAATTAGAATATACTTTACTAAACAATGCATACCCGAAATCTCTTTTAAAAGACTATTATTTTTAACCACTTACTAATCACATCAGACCGACCTCAAGTCATCAAGTTCAAGACATTACCATATATTCAAAATTTAACACCTCAAATTACCAAAATATTAAAGCAACCAGATATTCTTATAACTTATACCTACAATAAATCAATAAGAAATTTATTCACTGACTTAAAGATAGTACTGACAAATCAATGTGCAGCAACATCGTCTATAAAATTGAATGTAGTTGCAAAAACTTACGTAGGTCATTCAAGCAGTAGTTAAAAATCGCTTAACCCAACACAAAAGTGATGCCAGGATAGGTAAATTATGTTGTGCACTTGCGTCTCACATTAGTTCAACAAAACATATCGCAAAAATACTAGACATTGAAAACAACTATAACAAACGATTATTTCTAGAATCCTTCCACATTCATCAGCAACCTAATCCTCTCAACACCAAACAAGATATTAACAACCTTAGTGCGGTTTATTCCACTCTTTACAAATTCAAGTGACAACAATACTTACATTCACAACACTTTTATAACAATTACTTATTGCTGTTTAATCTTTAATTACTTCTTTCCATTTTAGTTATAGTTAATTTAGTTTATGTTTATCTTAATACTTACGTTTTAACTTTTAAATTTTCCGAAATGATTTATTACATCTAGTTTACTTTTGTTAACTGCTACATTTCTGTTGTCAAAATATTTGCAATCACTCAAAACTGTGTCATGAATAAGTGTTCCAATTAATAGCAATTTTAAGTCATAGTAATTATGTAAGTTGTATATCTATACTGTTTTATATTTTGTTAACTAATTTTACCACTTCTAGTCTATGATTAAGGCATAAATTTAATGCCGAAACGTTAGAAAATAAATTACAATTGACTGATTAGTTTTTGCTTTACGAACGAGTGCATACCAGAAATAACATCACAATTACAAGTTTATATATATATATATATATATATATATATATATATTTCTTTAAATCAACAGAAAGTGCCCTAAGTTGTTCTAATGCTTTCTTTCATTGCAGTCAACAATAATTTTCCTATAAAAGCAAGCAACCAAAACTTATAAAATTCTTTGTAGTGTAGAAGGATAGGTTATTGATATTGTATTGGTAAAAATTATTTTGAGGCATAATCTTAACTAGTTAATCTTTTTGGAATTTATTTTTTTGTGATAAAGTGACTAGGTTCTAATGTAGCCCTAGCTCTAAAATGCTATGAAGTGATTAAATTTTCAGATATTACGAGATCGTCGTTCCAATTCCAGTTTGCAGAGTCACAAGTAAGTATTATATTTCTATGTTTTGCTCGTTAAGGATATTTTTTTTCTTTTCGAAGATTTCCGTATCTTATCTTCGGATTGTTTCTCATTATAGCTATTATTAAGATACGGTGGCGTCCATTAAAAATTCTTTTATTATCGTATACCATCCTACGACTCTAGGTCATAGCTCTGCCCTAAGTTGAAGAAGCTTAGCTGGCTGGAAGATCTCTTTAGAGGGCCCTATTATACTCAAGGCCATTTTCCATACTCTTTACCCTGGGCTTAAACTTTAGACAGGAACCTCTCATAACTTATAGAGGCTCTGCCGCCTATAAGGTAGAGTAGTTACATTAGTGTAAAAAAAAAGTGTAACAATATAAAACCAAAGACATGATCGTGGATAGAAATTCATATAGAAATAACTATAGATATAGGTATTGATCTAGGTGTTTGTGTTGGAGTTGGACCCTGCAACATCAATTGTGATACCAAATTATAATACACATAGTTTGAGGAAACGATCAAAAATTATCCATCGATATCTTACCATCTATAATTAATGGGATGTGTTTGAATATGTAAGACTGCATCTTGCACCTCAAGTAAAGTGTCTATAAAATTATTTTTAGCCAAACATCAGTTTAAATGGAAAATACATACCATAAGTGACCTCATGGCAATTTATAGGTATGTTAACATTGTCGACTTCCGCAGCAGCAGACAGTCAGATATCAAAAGAGTTAAATGTTACTTGAACGCTATAAATAACCAATAAAATAAAAGAAGGGGCTAGCAGTGGAATGAATGACACTCCTCAATGACATATTCAGATTCACATTAGTTGTGTTTTGAAAGACATGCTTCAAGAAATCAACCAATCAGAAGATTACTTGTTAAACGTATTTATTTATATAATGTACATAAAGAAAAAAATTTGTGAATAAACTTAATAATCTCTGTCTAGTTTTATTCTTTAGTATAAGAGTAAACGTGAATATATATTCAAAATCAAGCTTAATTCCAAGTGGTAATAACATGTGTTTTTAGAGTAGAAAAGCAAGAGTATTTCATAAAGTGCAGAGCACGTTTTAACATGGCAAGGACTCAGCCAAAGGACAGGTTACAAAACAAAAAAGTTATACCACTCTCAAAAGAGAAAACATTCTTTATAAGACCGATTTTTTCCGTGTGGGCACTTAAACTTCTTTTACATACTATTTTTTGTTTTGATATGTGTTGTATTGTGTTCGTGTGTGTAGATGAAAATCTAAGGTAAAATTTTTGAAAAATGTTTTATATTGGTGTCTGTGTGTATTTTTACATGTTGGACAAGTTTTTGAGGAATATTTTCTTCCATGTGGGTGCTGTAACTTTTTGTGTATTGTTTTTGTTTTCATTCTTTTTGTATCATATTTCTGGGTGTATGTGAAAGAAAATGGGTAGGTTGAATTTTTGAAAATGCCCCTGGCAGTCAAAATATTGTCCTTTTATAATTTTTAAGAGTATTGTCAAAGGAGCATTTTCAAAAATTCAACTCGTCCATTTTCATTCACATTTGCCCAGGAATATGATACAAAAAGAATTAGAACAAAAAACAAAACAAAAAAAAGTTGTCGGCGAAGCCAACTTTTCTGCAGCCAGTATTACAATAATATTGTTCGATATCTTTCTATATTTGTCAGCTTTTGTAGATTTTGAAGGCATCTTTATGTAAACATGATTATACTAGTTTGTTAGTGTTGACGACATTTGGAACTAAAATATTAGAAACAGTCACTACATACATATTTCATGTACTTACCTCATCTTTTGTTCTTTGTGAGCTCTATTTGACCAACTCAAAATGCATTTACTTCATTAGTATGCTTACAGTTACATGTCTTTACTAACAATCTCTGGAATAGAAACATTATGGTATAATGATTTTTTATGAATCGCATTACCTGTCGAACTTAAACAAATACAACTATATAATTAGGGTTTTATAACATTGTCACATCGGGTCTGAGCAATGGCGGTTGACTCTCCTAAACTGTGGCGATTATCACAAATATAAAATTAAACTACACCATAATCTTCAAAGAAGAGACCAATTTAAAATTAAATATATTCAGTTATAATATCTTGTATGACACATTTGTAACATTAATACTTAACACATTTTAAAATTATTAAAATTGCTTATATCTTTGGAGATTAACTAGTGATACAATATAATATAAATAAAAACAGTAAATAAAATTAATTTAAAGTTAGTTAACAACCGGTGCGTCTTAAAATAACAGTAAGGAATATTTTGGGAAAACACAGTGCTCAGATAAATATTCCTTAATTAGTGCCTTATAAATAGTACAGTGTACGTATACAAAAGTACACTATTTCATAAAATTATAGAACAAATATTTTAACATTCAGTGCCCAAAGGTATGTTAAAACACATATAACAAAGATACATCAAACCCGTTTGCATAAAAACACACACTAATTAAATAAAAAGAATACGCACAAATTAACGGCATCACAGAACTGATATTTCTAGTGAAAGTGGCAAAAATAAACAAATTCAAAACTTGATCAAATGAAATTAGCAGGTTTTAAATTTCAAATCTGACACCAACAGTTAAAGTATCATATACTCTGTTGGTACATTGCCATTGGTCCATTTAACAGATAAATACGAAACAATCAGTTTTTTGCAATCGGTTGAACAAACATTCATTAAATAAATCAGAAGTAAATTAATATGAATTCGTTGTTTTTGCAAACCTTTGCAGCGAAGCATGAAAATGTTTCTGAGGATGATGCTTACAGACTACCATTCCAGACAATACAGAAAAAGAATTCTAGTTGTTTTGTTAGACCTTGTAACATAATCTATATATTCATATACAATAAACTGACAGCTTTACAAGGTCAGCAGAGCACGAATAAAAATTACTCAAACTCAAACAACATCTCTGTTCAAAAAAAAGAATTTTACTATTCAAACTATTCCTGCATTCTGAATAGTCAACGGATAAACGGAAAAGTACATACAGAGAGTAGGAAACCTATCTATATTTTTTTTAATAACCACACAATCAAAAATATGCAAAGTTAATATTGGATGGCCATAAATTTTCAAAATATCTACTTATAACACGATCTTCAAAAACAGTAGTTCACTTTTCGTTCAATAAATATGTGTAAATGCTTCATTCTGAATAAAAATCATGCTTTCAATACCTTTGTCCTTATTTTGAGCTAAGGAAACAGTAATTCTTTAACATTTGCAGGTGTTGTTCATCAGCAATGGTGGGAAATATGACCCCTCTGTTCCGCACCACCCCGAAAAAGTATGGCTCAATGATAAAGTTAGTTGTGAAGTCGCACCAAACAGTGGCCTTCTTGTTATGAGGGCCTTCCTGGATGATTGAATGCAGAGTCTCAACGCATAATATTCAACAGTTCTGACTATTAATTCTACCATCAAGAGAGAAATGAGCCTCGTGTGTCCATAAAATGTAGAATACAAATTCAGGTTAAATTCACATCCGAGCCAACACTTATAAACAAAAATCATATTTAGGTATAGAATCTGCCCGCTTTAATTCAAATAATAAATGTCCATTTAGAATTTTGCTTAAAATTCTCCAAACGTGGTATATAGCATCGGCAATTTTTTTGTACTCACACTATTGATTCAAAGCAGATTGTTACTGACTATGTTTAAATTTGTATAAAGAACTCTGCAACTTGGACATCACTCAACATTGGTTTTCCAGATCCCAGAACGTTGTTTACCCCAGTTTTTTCAAACTTGAAATTCAAATTACGGCACAGGGCTTTTCAAACGCATTTTAATATGAATTCTTCATAATCTACTATTGTAATTTTTACTGCATTCATAATAATAGTGTATTCGACTAGTTTTTGTTCCTAGATTCATGTTGACGAGTTAAGATTGTTTGAATTTACTTGCACGTGTATGTTAGTTGAAAAATAATTCACTAGTTGTAGTGATTTTGTTCGAAAATTATATTATTCATCATCATTATGATTATTGTCGTTTCTATACATAGAATAAAATCCAATTATTCAAGCAACTATATTCCTTCTATTTGTTGCTGGTAGCTCAATTACTTAAAAGAATATGCATTCAAAGTAGTATGTAGTAAATAATATAACCACATGCAACACATTTTTTACAGCCCTATATAAAAAATTGCAGTATGTTTAGTGTGAATTATTTTTGTATTTTGCTTCCTATAAATAGTTATTTGTACTGAACTATAAAGTTACGACTTCATTGGTATTTCTATATGATTAAAATACTAATATGTCTTACCTTTGTTTATAAAATGTATGAATTGTGTATATAGAATGCAAGTATTACATGCATGCAAGCAGAATAACTAGCTGTCAGTATACAGTGTTGACATCACCATATGTTGGCATCAGTTTCGACATGGACACCAAACGCTTGCGAGTTTTGTTGCACTTTGTCGTGATATCAACCCATATAATTTTTTCCTCTGAGCAAAATTTGGTGTATTCACCCCAATATTCCAAATTTAAATATCTTGTATAATGGTGTTAAAGATGGTTAAGTTATTAAGTTTAGAAGTAATTAACTTTAGCGCATAGTATTTAAATGCAGACTTTTATTGTTTGAAAATATATATATATATATATATATATATATATATATATATATATATATATATATATATATATATATATAGGTCGAATCTTTATATAACGAACGTGTGTAATTAGGATGACGTTGAAATTTTAGAACGAGAAGATGGTTACAAACGGAGACATTATCTAGAATCTTACCATATTGAACGTCAAGTCAACTGCATTAATAACAAACATGACATTCATAATTTATTTACTACTTATGCTTTATTATATAGTTTCAATAGATATAAGTGATCCAATAGTGTATCGTAGGTATTATAATGAAATGGGTCTTTAAATTTATTTGACAAAGTTTTACGGATTTGCAATACATCCACATAACACATTCATGTCTTTGTAATAGTTGTATATTGAGTTTTCTGTTTGTTATCTATCACCTGGCGAATTTATCAACTCTGCTGTAAAACAAACCTACTTTGCTGTTGGAGTTTCTTTAATTGTTAGACGTTAGTTCTTAGTCTGTGTTTGTCCGTATTGTATGCTGTTTGTAGTCTTAATTTTATCTTTACATTAATTTTATTACTATTTATTTGGGATCCTCCTTCATGTTAAAGCAGTACATGTAGTAACATCAAATTGTGTCTTAATTTTAATTAGGTTAATGACTGTGTTTTCACTCTTAATTTTTAAATTTTACATCTTGATAAAGACTTTATATAAGTCGAAATTTCACAATAAATGATTATTTCATAATAGTTATTTTTTAGTTATGAACGACAATCCCACGAAATACTACCATCAACGTCGATATATATATATATATATATATATATATATATATATATATATATATACCGATAAGAAAAACTCCATCCTGATCAATAAGGGCAACATCTTAATTCACAATGATTAATTATAAAAAGGTAAATTTTCATTAAGAACGCTCATTCTATATAAAAGTATACATTATATTACCTACATTAGATGGATATTTTACTTAAATGAATCATTCTGTATCAAGGCAAGAGTTTAAATAAGAAAGTTATTTACTTAACTAAAAATTTGCGTTTTAATTTACTATTAAGTACTACAGACAGATGGTCAGATAGTCATTTGTTATTACTTTAAATAAAAACCAACATTTGGAATGATAAGCAGCAATATCGAAACAAATTTGCTATTTATGAAAACAACATTTGGAGAGATTAAAAATAAAAATGATTGGAATTTACACATAGAAAATGAAGTCAATTTTGCATTAATAAAAGCGCTCAACGAATAAGTTTAGTTATGAATTGAAACGTTTGTATAGGTCTAAATTACATGACTAGGAGGGGAGTCTCATATTTGGGTAATGGTGGATTTTCTGAAGGCATGATTATTTATAATCTGAATTAGACGTTATATATAGGACTAGAGTAATTTCAAAAGAATTGCTGTTATTTCTGCAAACCAGTGAAGTAATTTAAAAATAACTTGAATTTAATAAGTGCCAGTAAAAACATGGAAATTGCAAGTGTTTGCAGTTAGTTAATTTTGTCGATTCTGAGAAATCGTAAGTATACCTCCATAGTTTTTAATCAATTTAGGTAATAGAAGCATTTTAGGGTCTCAAGTTCTCAGCCAAGTTCAAAGTTTATTCAAATTTTCAAGTTTTATACAACTTTTGATTTAATAGTACTGCATTTAAATTTGTTACAAATTGGCTTTTGGCTCTGCGTTGGGAAGATTGTGTGTAATTTTGTTCAAAAAATTATCATGTCGTGAAGAAGGTTTTTGGGAGGTAAAGCATCGAGAACTGAAGTCAGATATTTTTCCAAGGCACCAGAAATCAAAGGTCCGATTGGTTTTTAAGATGTTTCTTTTGTTTGGATGACTATGAAAATATTTAATCGGCTATTAGTATTTAATAGTATTAGCTGGCGAGAAGTTGTAGCTTTAAGGTTATATTAATTCAAACTTCTACTTAAGAAATTATTTATATAACAAAGGGCAATTTACATGTATCTTTCTAGAAGGAATATTTTTAAGAGTAAATATGGTAGTTACAGTACTTTAACACTTGAAGTTCAACATAAGTTTATTAAGGGATTGAAAATTTGGTAATTCTTTTAATATTTTGTTGATGTGATTTATACTGCACAAATTTTAATTTTTTCCTATATTCTTATTTGTAAATATTGTACTTTAAAAATTTTAATTCAGATTAATATACCAATCTGTTCAAGCACGAGAGACTTTTAATGCTCCATCAACTGAAATAGTAGAGGAAGTGCATTCTTAAATTTAGTTATGAGATATCTGTATCTGTTGTATAGGGAAACTTACTTCAATATATATATATATATATATATATATATATATATATAATGAGGTCACTGAGCAGCAACAAACTCCAAACCAAAAAAAAAAGGAAAATTTACCAATATTTAACTTTTACCCTGTATAAACATAAATGTATTCCCATTTAAAATGAAACGTTTAAGTATATAATGTTGACACATACCAATTAAAAACAAAGCCTAATTTTTAAATGCATGTGTAAATAATTATTCTCTAGAAAAATATCTTAGAAAAAAGTTTTGTTGCACTTATAAACACCGTAAAACGAGTCTAAGGTACTATCTGCTTTAAGAATACTAAACAACTTCATATTAAGTTATCTTCTATAAGATATATCATTTAAAATAAGTTCCACATGGCGAAAATACAAACATTCGTACTTTTCTAAAATACAAGTTCCATAATGCATCCATACTTTTTAAAAATATCACTTAATAAACGTAACACGCTGCAATTTATTGGAAGACAAATAGTCCAGAATCTTAAAATTCATTATATTTGCGTTATTCAATACAAAAATATTGCCTTCTTTCAAGAGTCTTCTGAAAGCTATAAATCATATGCTAAGAACAGCTAATAATTATGTAGTATGAATGACCAGTCCGATAAGCGGAAAGAGATAACATTAGGAAATACTATAAAACCAGATAAGATAACAAGTTTAATGGCTATACAGAAGCTCGTAAAAAGAGATAACAAGTATTGCTGTTATTCACTAATAAAGGATGGGAAACTTTTATGTTGCTATAAATTTTAAATTGACAGCTCATTAAAGCGATAAGAACACAAAATTGTGAGTAATTGTTGCATCATGCGGATGTGTCATACTTCTCAAACATGATCAACTGATGATGTATTAAAATTATTTTATTACCTAAGGACGGAAGTAATTAGAGCGAATTCACTTATTCAAGTCTGGTCATCCAGTCATTCGACATTCAAGGTTTAGCACTGAAGTTTTAAACATAAGTACTTCAATATTCAATAGTTACTGAACCGAGTGCAAAGAAGAGTAATTTATTGCTCCAATATAAATAATAAATTATCTTGGTGCAAGGTCACCTACTAATTTTAATCTATTAAAAATAAATATATTGTAAACTGATACTTCTACCTTCTACGTATGAAGATTGATTAACATGTAAATCTGAAATGGAACCAGGAATTTCTCAATGCAGTTAATTACAATGGAAACGATTTTTAGATAGCGATCAACAGAGTTAAATCATTATATCAAGAAACCAAACAAAATGAAACACATTAACAACCCCAAGCAAGCACCAGATATATTATGTGCAAGGAGCAGAAGTGGAAGGAAAATCCACTTCCTCAATAATACATCGTATTCAATGTAACGGAATGTAGCCTGATCTACTATGCAATAAACAAACATTGATTCACGATAATTTTAGTAAATTAGCAAGTAAATTATTTACACATCATTTTTTTGACAAAAAAAAATGCTGTCATAATATTTTTCACATGTACACCACACATCTAGTAAATGAAAACAATAAAATATGAGAAATCGGGTAGCAATGAGAATAATTGCTAAATTTTACATCTGCCTGAAACAATTTTCAAAATGGGTTTATAAACAGCACATAAGAAAAATAATATCAATGACATTACCAACTATCATCTTTTGACCACAACAAATGTCCCCATTCTCTGTCTATAAATTCTATTTTATTTATTGCTCTCAATATAGCCACCCATACTCTGAAGCATACAAAACTACAGGGCAACGATAAATCTGGCCTTTGCTAAGACATCTTATTCTAGTAGGCAAATCCAACAAGATGCTTGCATGATAGTATACATACTGTCGAATTGCTCGTAAAGTAAACAGCAGCCACCATCCCAATCAATGAACTGTCCCTACTGCAACAATGCAAGGTGTTACAATCAGTTGCATCATAAATCTGACGCTGCAACAAGTTCTCAAGAGCTTCCAGTTTTAGCATACAGATTCTTTGTTCAATCTCCAGCATGTTCCAATTATCCTCGATGTGTATTAAGTAGTGTTCAAGAGATCTGAACACCTTCGGCAACCATCTGGGCACGACTTCATTCAGCATACAGTTTGTATCCAGGGAATTTTAGCATACCAGAAGCTGTTTTATGGAACGATACTAGATACCAACCAATTTAAATACACTGCATCATGATGTGAACGGCTTATAAACTTTATTTCCACTAATGTAAAGACTATTACAAATACAAGCTTAGATTAGAATACGCTAACGGTCTAATCAAAGCTTTAAGAATTGTATAAATTTTCAATTCTCGTTAATTCATATTTTAAGAGTAACTCTTAACATATTTGTAAATACTGTAGGTCCAATTGGTCTGCTTCTAACCACAATAATTATATTAGAACGCAAACGAAGAGTTTGAACACCAAAGATGATTGACAGGTCCTGCAGAATGAGGTCTCTTGATTGATATGTATAAGTCTTTGCATTTAAAGATTAAATAGGTACATTCGAGAAATTCATTTGCATAATTCTGGTATGTGTTAGAGTAATTTAGAATTGAAATGTATATAAATTTGCGGTCATAGATATTGAAGATCAATTCTAATTGAAGTTAAATTCTGATTAAACTTTTATTACAATATGCTCTAGTTTAAAGCTTTCAAAAAGTGATCTAAATTTCTGTGTACTGTCGATATAAATTATTGTAGTGATCATATAATTTAATTGTAATGCTCTTATAGTAATTTAGAAGATCGTAATCATAGTATTAATTCTTGTGCTGTTAGAGACTAGTACGGAAAGCGAATAATTGTGAGAGCTTTTGGAGAATTTTATTGTACTACGAATTGTTGAGCAGACTTGTATAATGTTTGAAAATAAAAAACTTTTTTTATAGCAAATAGTTTTCGTTACAATACTTTTACACATGTAATAAGCTGCCATAGCAGACTTTCGCACTGCCACAATACTTATGACTTTGTCTTTTAAAACAACGTTCAAACTCTCTGCTAATTCACTAACTATCATACAATTGAATAAAAAATGTGCATATTTGACCCTATGACAAAATCTTAGCATACAAAAGAAAATGCAGTGAATAACCATAAATTAATCTAGTAATCGTAGAAAAGAAGTTTAAAATGTAATTAACAAACATCCATTTAGAATTACTAACACGATCTCATCATACAATCACGATTAATATTTAACAGTACTAGAACAACACTAATAGCATAAAAGGCCATAGAAACATTTTTTAACTTTATTAATCAGGAAAGTTTCTAATTAACAAGTTAAACACACCATAAAGTGAATGTATTTTAAAGTTATGCATTAACTGCACAAGATTAGAGTCGAAAATCATGCTGAGCATTGTGTTTACTTACTGTTGAAAACGGGTTTGTACAAAATCCTATACAATATTTTACAACATACAAGTAGATATCAAAAACATTTCTGTATAAACTTAAAAGGCACAAAACTTGTATTTACTACACGGAACTACTGGATGAATTATATTGAGTTAAAATATGACACTGTTTTTCTAGTCGCTGTACATTAGCCACAAGATATGAATTTTCAACATATAAATCTTTAACAAGAATGTCAGTCCTAGCTAACCTTTCTAGTTGTTCATTACAAATTCTCATTTGGTGTTCAAGTTTTTCTTGACTATTTTTGAGTAAATACTGTAATTCTGCCTTTTCGCCTCTAAATTGTTGCCAGCAATCTACAAAATAAAATATTTTACCTTTTATCCTACATTTAAAATGCTAAATTCAGTTATAATTAAGAATCCTGACTGAATAATCATTAGTCGTATTTAGAATATAGTTAAATTCTATATGCTTTCAAGTGATAATATACACATATAAACAAATATAAATAATTAATATTTACAGTAATGTGGAAAATTTGTCTAGACATACATTAAGAGTTATATTTCTAAGTCATGTAACGCTAGCCCATTAATTATGCATGCATTGGTATATAAGAAATGAGTATAAAGGAAAACAATTTTAGCTAGTTTAGGAGCCATAGAAAGAAACTACACAAACACATTTATAGAAGTTGGGTAATTTACAGTTTATACTGGGACTATTTCATATTATTAAAGTAAAATACAGAAATAAATATTCAAGTACTTAGTACATTCTTTTACAACGAGCAATTAAAAAGTGGGACTTCACCATAGACATACTAAATTCGACAAACACCAACATATTTTTCATGACATCATCCTACAAGCATTGAACCTAAAATATTCTCATGCATTGCAAAGATACCGAAATTATTATAAATTACTGAAAAAGGCAAAAGCTCATAAAACAATATAATTTTAAGACGTATTGGGCCCACCCGTTGATGCAGATGTTAAATAATAAATAGCAACCGTGGTAGCATATCTAAGGTTCCCATGTACCGAGAAACTCTTGATCCCTAAGTGCTAGCTTAATACATACTGAACAGACCATGTGAATAGTTGAGATTGGGGAATTCCCGAAAATAATATAACATAAATACACCATTACATAATGGAGAGAGTAATTTGAATACTCACATGTATCCATTCAAATCTTTGAATACAAGCTTGTGGCTTCCGTCAAACAGATAAATTGATTATAATAATTTACGTAACGGTAATGTTATAAATATTCGGATTGGCCAGCGCATAAAGGGTTCCAAGTGTGCAGGTGATTGTAAAATTAAATAATTTACTGTTATATGGTGAAAGTGATTTAGGTAGTGAACACTTTCGATCAACACTCGTTGGATTATGGATTACTGACACCTAAGCTGGTCTTACTTTAAACAGGGTGGTTGAACCTTGTACTCAGAGGAAAGTTGTAAGTGATAAAATTTTGACTTGCTACCTGCTGCATGTTTTGTTGATGTGTATTGCTTTTTTTTTGTATTCAGACATTTACATTGGTGTTCGCTTAATAAAAGCATGATGCAACAAAAATCAGCACAGTAATTGTATTCGTAGCAATTTACTTATACATACAATTTGTTGGATACTCAAAATGGAATAAATTTAAGATATTCTTTTCTTTTAGACATATGCAAGTTGGCCAATTAGGGTAGAATGTAATTTATTTGTGTTGGCTGTATGATATTCATGTTATAAGTTAAATAACTAACATGGAGTATTTTTATTATTTGTGTTAAGATTAAAGTAGTATTTGAAAGTCAGTGTAAACAGGATTCTATTGACCTGTCAGGATAAGAAATAATTCTTCAGTTGTCTTGCAATCACTCGCCATTTATTCAAGGCTAAAGGACTAGTGCCAGGTAAGTTGATGCTCAACATTTTATTGACCGATAGTTTGATAACCTTTCCAGGTAGCTGCAAGTGTTAGAATTGTATACTCCTAAAACTTTGAGGTATTTTGTGAACAATGGGTGTTTACATGGACTTTTGAAAGTTTAAATTGCTATTTATGACTTTACAAACCAGGTTTCAAAACAGCTGAATTGTTTTCTACATGATTGTGGGTACAAAATGTTGAACTTATCCTTGTAATTAAACCAAACTAGAAAATAACAAATCACACGTTTCCATATGGGACCAAGGACTTTGGACCTGCAGTTACAGCAGCACCAAGAAAAATTTGTGAAACTTGCACGAAAAGTAAATAAACAAAATTGCCTCACAATAAAGAATGTATTCGTGCTAGTCCACCCTTGGAGTTATTACACAATGATGTAGTGGCACCAATCAAGCCAATAGCACAAGACGAGGCAAGATATGCTGTGACTCTTATCAACGACTTTACTGATTTCACAGTAGCCTAGACAATAAAGGCCAATCAGAGGTGCTGGAATACCTTAAGCAAAATGAAGCTATAGCCACAGCACACTCTTAACTTCAAAATCACTAGTTTCCGTTGTGATAATGGGAAGAAATATGTTAATAAAGCGATGGCACAATACTTTAAGTGTAGAATGCACTGTACGATACACTCTTAAGCAAAATGCAGTATTGGAACGTATGAATTGCTTTATTATGGAAAAAGCTAGATACATATTACTTGACATTGGTGTACCAAAGATATTATGGTGTGAAGCAATCTATTCTGCAGTGTATTTAGTTAATTGTGCTTGTACTCCTATGATTGCACTCAAGAACAAAGTACCAACTGAGCTATGGTATAGAAAAAAAAGTTAGTATAGAAAAGCTTCGAGTTTTCGGTTGATTTGGACACCTACAAGTACCTTGAGAACTAAGAAAACTGAACTCAAGATCTGAAAGGTGATTCATGGTTGAGTATGCATCAAATGGTTATCGCTTGTGGAATGAGCGTGAAAAGAAACTGTACTTCGATCATGACATTATATTCGATGAAACTGACTACTATCAAAAGAGTATAATCGAAGTGTCGAAGTCAGACAGAGATAAAACTAGTGAATATTTATTTATTACATTTAAGATGCTTATAAAACACACATGTGTATAACATCAATAGTCTGAACATAACAACGTATAACAGTAATTATCATGTACATATAACTGAAAAATTTATACCATAAGGATAAAAGTGTGGATGCGAAGTTTGCCCTAAGCTACCAATTGTAGTGCATTCTCGATATATTCTTGGGTTGAATAAAAGGCCTTACTAATTAGAAATCGTTTAATTTTTTTCTTGAACTTACCTAATGGTAATGTTTGAATACTGTTGTGTAAAACATTAAAATATTTAAATCCATAATAATTGGGACCGTATCAACTTCTATTTATTCTGTGATATGGGACCAATATTTTATTTTTGCTTCGTGTATCAAAATGGTGAACACTGGCATGAACATCAAAGTCATTAATATGCTTCTTAACCCAGACTACACAACTAAGAATATAAGCACAAGGAAAGGTAAGTATGTGGAATTCAATAAACTGTTTTCGACAATCGGCTCTGTAGCTTAAGTGTGTCATAACTCTGATCACTCGTCTTTGTAATCCGAAAATACAACTTGCAGCTGAACAATGTCCCCAAACTTCAATTGCATAACTTAAATGTCTCTGAAACATGGCAAAATAAACAGATTTTAATATCTTTAAAGATAGAGAGTCTGTGAGAGAACTTATGAAGAAAAAGGTTTTGCAAAGTTTAGAGCTCAAGCTTATACAGCGACAGTCCCAGCCCATCAAATTTTCCAGCGTAACACCAAGAAAATTCACAGAGTTTGATGTATTATAGTCATTTGTTTTTAAAGTGAAACACAAGTGGGTAGTCTTATTCTCATTTAAACAAAGCTATTCTTGACAAACCAGTTAGATGCGTGATCGCGAGTGTATTTACTTTCAATTAAAAGTTGTTTCATATCAGAACCATGATAGTAGAAAGTTGTATCATCCGCATACAAAATCACATTTCCATTATTCAACTGATAAGATAGTTCATTAATAAAACAAATAAAAAGGATTGGTCCTAAAATGGATCCTTGATGAACCTTGAGCAACAATAACATTCTTGGAAAGCTTACCATTAAAATATACTTTTTGACTTCTATTCTCAAGAAAAGATTTAATAGATGTAGTGCTACTCTGATCAAAGGAAAGTTTCGTTAATATGTTATTCAATAGTAAATGGTCTACACAGTCAAAAGCCTTGCTCATATCGCAAAAATTAACTAATAGGAACTGGCATTCATTACAAGCAGATGTAACCTTACCTAATAGGTTAGCAATGGCATCAGATGTAGATAAGTTCTTTTGGAATCCAAACTGTTGTTTACACACCAATTTACAAGTTTCCAAATGATTTGTAATTTGATTTTTCATAATAATCTCAAGAATTTTAGAAAATATAGCGGCTATAGATATCGGTCTATAGTATTCAATACAATTGTTGTCTCCCTTTTTATATATTGGTATGACTTTTGATGTCTTAAGTTCATCTATACCGATACTTGAAATTCTTTAAATGCAAACCAATATCAATATTCCTATGGAAAATATTACTTTTCAAATACATAAAATGATTTCTCATTGCCCTTAAATTTTGATCAAACCATTTTAATTTAATTTCATGTTGAAATTCCTTAGATTTCATAGATTTAATTGGAAAAACTGTAGCAACGACATCAACGAAGATGTTTATAAAATATTCATATTTTAGATTTAGATTTAATGTTTCATCGTTTACAAAGTTCCAATTCTGTTGCTCTAAAAGTCCATAAAATTTTATCTTTCCTGCATTTGTGAGAGGCTGATAAAAACTTAGTGACTCAGTTTTTTAGGTCTTTCAAATATTTTATGGATCAGAAGCAAACCCAGATGATCGGATAAACCAGTGTCAATAACTTTACACTACTGATTTGGTATGTTGGTGAAAACATTATCCAAACAGTTATTAAATCTAGTTGGTTTCATATTCAAGAATTAAAACCAAAAACAGGAAAAAAATCAATTATATAGATAGAATCATTGTCATATGAACCAAACTTAAAATTGAAGTCGCCACAAATATAAACACTGTTTTTATGTAGCTAATCTAAAATTTTAAATACCCTACTGAATGTTTCGCCTAAGAGTTTTAACGATCCTTTATTGGGAAACCTATATGTTGTTATGATAAAAAGATTTAATTGCTTGATATGAATAGCTGCAACTTTAGCATGAAATTCACTCGATAATGTATTAATATTAGGCATTGGGACTATTTCGTAAATACTATTTATATCAGCTAAAATTGATACATCACCCCACGCATGATTCTGCCTACAATAGCTAGAAATAGGGATCAAATTATTGGTTCTTAAAAATTGAAGTTCATCATAATTAAGATTTATTTCACCGAGACAAAGAACATTACAAGTTAAATTTTCCGAAGCAAAAAACGCCTCCACACCACTAACCTTATTTTTAACCGATTGTATATTAATCACGAAAATATTTAATGTGGTTAAGGGTATAACTTTAAACCCATTTTTAATTTTTGCCACAGTTTCATTAGTTATTAATTTATTAGAATACCCTAAAAACCATCCCTATTATTATGTAAACTTAATTTCTTAGATCTAAAAGCTTTTCTAAAGTATGATTCCCCTATAGTTCCTGTGAGAGCACTTTTTCAATATCATACATTTTAACTCCAAGCTTAGATTTGTTATCATATTTAGTTTGTAGTGGATTGCAGGAAACAACTTGAATGCCACCATTAGCAAGATGCTTAATAATATCTTCATTGTTAAATTTCGGATCCACCCTTGAAACAAAAATGAAGGATGATTTAGCCACACCATACACTGTAGATTCAGTATTATTACCAATAATTAAAGGTTTTTTGTATTAGTTGGCTCCTAGATAAGGCGCTGACTAATTGAGTTCCATAATCTTTAGGACTTTTAGATTTTTCAAGATTAATTACGGTACCTATAATCTTACGTTGTTTATTTTCAAGTACAGTAATAGATTCCTTTTTCAGGTTAGAATCTTTATTTACTTTTGCCAAGAAAACAGCTGTACTATCGCTCAGGCTTGCACATTCATCTGGCTTACAAGTTTGGGCTATAACCTTGACCTTGTTTACATTCCAATTTTCACTGGATACACAAGACGCGACATGATTAACAACATCATATGTTTGCACCTTGAAGTTTAGTAGTGGATCTTTGATTGTATTCGCATCATTAGACCTAGACGACATAGCTTGCGAATAAGAGAGCTTGGCTTTTTTTAAAGTTTGGTTTTCCTGATAAATGTACTTAAACTTGTCTCTTATAAGCATATTGCTTTCTTTTAATAAAGAAATTTACTACGCAAAGCTCTTACTAGTTGTTTATAAACGTCTAGCAAATCATCTAGGCTATTACCTTCACAGTCGCTAGCATTAGTTTTAGTTTGAATTTCACCATCATATTTATTACAGACACAGAATCACATGTGGTTGTAAAACATCACCATTACAGCAAATAACACTCAAATCATCACTATATTGTAGTTTTTTCTGGTCAGCACAACTTCTAAGGAACAATGCCTTACAAATCTTACAGGTTACGCACTTAGGACCCCCCGAGGCACCTCTATCACAAACTTTACAGTAATTTTTCGTGAGTTCATTTACACCCGGCCATCTTGAGTACACCATTTTTGCTCTTTGTTCATTTGTGGACGTGCCCCAAACCTTTGATAACATTTCGGATATAATGAATGGATGCTCTAAAAGAAAACAATACCTAGGAGTTAACAGATTTGCCAACAGGGGGTCGATTCTCGACATTATTCCCACGAGAAACGTGACGTCATTCCCACGAGAATAAGCTGCTCGTATTCTCCACTTAACCGATGGAAAATATACCAATGCCACGGGTTGGAAAATATTCCCGTGGTAGCACTGCATGGAAAAGTGTTTTTAACGTTGAAATGTGATACATCAAACACAGGGATTTAATTTTCAGGTTGCAAGTGGAAACACATGTACTTGAATCATCTTAAGTATTTACTTTTAATATAACCTCGAATTACAAAAATAAAATAACTGTCCATATAGAAGGTTTAGTTATCGATTAGCTTATTAGTTATTTATTATTAGTTTTAAGTTGCCTGACTAATACCATTGATTTCAACACTAGTATAGACTTACAATTATATATTTCATAACTGTTTATTTGTTGGTTGAATACCTTTAGAATGCACTTTCTTAAACATTAATCTTTTTCCATAAATTCAATTGCACGAGTCTTTAGGCTGTCACTTTAATGCACGGATTTGGGATGTGACATTATTGTGCCTTGTTAGGAAACGCAAATGGATGTTTATGTTGTTAAAGGTGTAATGATGAAGAAATTAATAGTCGGGTCGAGTTGCGTTCGATAAACCTACCGCCTGTTTACACTTTGATTGGTTGAATAGCTTAAACATCTGTTTTAAAGTAGACATACGTACAAGTATATTTCTCAAGGGAATCCTAGTTCCAATGCCAGCCGAGAATAGCATTTGACATTCCTATAGGAAAATGTAAGAGAATATATGCCACACTGGAAAAGATTCCCATACACTCGAGAATCGACCTGCAGGTAGGTAAGCTATCGCAAACAAGTGGGTCTTTAAAGTCATAAACAAATTCAAGTAGAGAAGTCAGGAAATACAGATCTCGATTAGTACTGAAAAGCTGTCCACAAAAAAGGGGTTTGATTACAATGACACCTATGCCCCTGCAGTGTCTAGTCACTGTACATACAGTTGTTGCGGTTTCCATGCATAAGGATCTAACTATGCAGTAAATGAATATAAAAAGTGCATTCCTGTAGGGTGTAGTTTCAGAGGAGATCTACACAAAGCAACCGGCTGGTTTCAGTGGTGGAAATAAGGTGTTTCAACTAGAATGTACTCTTTACGGACTTAAACAGGCTCCATGCACCTGGAATGCACGAATAAATCATTTTTTGATGCAAAAGGGCTTTTGGCATTCACAAAACAATCCCTTTCAATATGTGAAAGAAGATGAAGAGTTGCATCTTCTGCTGTATGTGAACTGATGGCAGGAAATCAAACACGTGCAAAGACATGAAGGGCTGAATTCTGAACGACTGACTTTGGTGATCTGAAATTTTTTTCTTGAACATCAATATTAAGAAGAAGAAAGGTCTGCTCCCTAATCAGTCAAATTATTTGCTGGAAGTTATATGAAAATTCGAGATGGAAGACCATAAACCAGTGCAAATTCCCCGGTAAACACAGAAAATGGAGTTGAAGAAGGCAACCAAAAGTGCATCATCAAAAGGAAACCTATCGTGAACTAATTGGTTGTTTGATTTATGCAATATTGACTACCAGACCAGATGTTAGTGCCACATTGCATAATTATAGCCAGTTGCAAACTAATGTAAGGGAATGTAAGTGGAAAAGACTGAAACGGATTCTTCAATATGCAAAAGGGACCTTGGACTTTGGTTTGTTCTATAAATGTGGTCATCAGGGTTAGAATAAAATCGATTTTTTAGAAAAATAAAAAATCACTGATTTTTTTACAAAAAAATCATGATTTTTGTATATACGTAATTTCATTATATTGTGATTTAATAGCGGTCTAAAATTTTCTACATCCAACAGACCATAATTGTATTATTCCAAAAGCAAAACATTCAAAAATACATGCATCAGCAAATTGGAAAATGCACAGCTATTAGCTAGATAGCAATATTTCAGTCATATCATGTCCTGACATAATTGTAAAACATTCAAATATACATGCATCACCAAGTTAGAAAATGTCCAGCTAGACAGCAATATTAGTCATATCCTACCCACACTTGCAGTGGCTGTAAGTTTATAAAAGGCTGGAGTTCTGCTTCTGAAGGTACATTTTATTTGTTAGACCTCCATACGTTGGTACCAGTGCGATCTAAATACTTCTACAATTTATTTTATATTAGTTAACATATCTTCTGCAACTGCAAAAGTTTAATCTGTTACATGTTAAATATGAGTGGCACAAAAAAATTCTATTTGGAAGCATTACATTGAAAAAGTGACAAAGCTAAAACAGGTGTGAGGGTAGTTTGGAGGAATTGTAACAAGGTATTGTAGGGTCTAGTACAATATTTAAAAATTCATCATACACTATGCAAAGAAGTTGTTTCTGCTCTTGAACCTGCTGCAGGTAAATATAAACTGGGATTGTTTTATTTAGCACAGTGCATGCCGTTTATTGTAATCACAGATAATGTTATCACTATCGGTTATGACGGTTATTGTTTTCACTTTTGCAGGGTTCTGCCTGCACGTATCACGAAACAAAATATATTGTTTATTATTATCGGTTAGTCGGTTAACATTTTCATTTTTGGTGAAAATAAATAAAAATCATTCACGACATTGCTATTTTTTGTTTTGTTATTAATTATTAATCGCTTTATTGTAGATGCAGATATCAATAACAGTAAACGTGACTCCATCAAATCGACATCATCTGCTTCTGCATCTTTAAGTGCAAGTTGCTGTTCACAAATTATGACAGAACTAACTCCGACCACATTCCTCACATTAAAAGCAAGTATGAAAGGAAGAATCATTATCATCATTTGTAATTCGCACATCTATGCATAAGAAGCACATAATTAACCCTTTGCACTCCGTTGTCGCCGCATTTGCGACATGTTTATATATTAAGAATAAATCTGTTGTCGCCGCATTTGCGACATTTTATATGTTAAGAATAAATCCGTTGTCGCAGCATTTGCGACACGCTTGTTTATTTTACTCAGCGCTCTTAATGATTAAATAATCAAAAATGTTTATGCTTGTGTTACAATGTGTGTGATATGCATTTTATCTTATATAATAGTAAGTGTTTTGTTTGGTTTCGTTTCGTTATAATTTTTACGTTATAACCCCTTGTGTAGTGAAGATGAAAGGCGAAAATTTTGATGAAAGTTGTGAAATAAGTGATGTAGAAGACGAACTCGATTTTGCATTGCATGTAGATGATTTAAGTGAAACAGTACTATTTGATAATTTTGGGACAGCTAGTGACAATATGATGTAATAATAGTTAGAAAAAAGAACAATACAAATTATTGAATCTGATTCAGAGGACAAAGATACACCACCTGTAGCCCAGCAATATATGGAACGATATTACGGGAAGTGATATTTCCTTACCAAAAATCAACTTTTCAACGGGAAATAAAGTTCCAGGGCCACAAATTTTCAATATCGAAGAACCTGTACAAAATTGTGTCAGAAACCAATAATTACGCTAACAACAAATTGAGAACTAAAACTCTTACTCAAAATTCTATATGGCATTCATGGCGCGATACAACTAAGGAGGAATGTTGGCCCTTTCTCGGTGTAATTTTGAATATGGGTACTATGGTATTGCCAAATATGCAGGATTATTGGTCTACTAGTGATAATACAAAAATACCTTTTTTTCGAATGTGTTCACTGGAAAAAGATTGAATCAATTATTCTGGATGCTACATTTGAAAACAGTAGATCAGCAAAGGAGAGACATAAGAACCAGGATTCAACGGGTCAGTAATTTTTTGGAGTATATCAATTCAAAATTTGCAGAATATTTTATACAAGGATAAAATATGTGTCAATGATCTATTGTAAAATTCAAAGGCAAGATTAGTTTCATACCGTATCATCCCAATAAGCTAACTAAATGGGGAATACGGATATACGTTTTAGCCGATTCACAAACCGGGTATGTATATACCATTCTCCCATATTATGGTAGTATTACCTCCAACGATCTTATAAAACCGCAATTGCCAGTCAGTACAATAATTCCTTTGCATCTGTATAACAATCTATTGACCAATGTACCAGGTGCTGAAGGTTATCACATGTATACAGACAGGTATTATACCAGCATTGTACTGGCGGAAGAACTGCTAAAAATAAAATGCCATATAACAGGTACCATAAAAATCAATCGTAAGGGCATACCTGATTCAATAAAGAAACCAACATTTGGTGAAAATAAATCAATTATTTATAAAAAAAGGGAGAACGATGGTATTCTCGTGGAAAGATAAAAGAATAGTTATGTTGTTAAGCACCAGTGATAGTGCAGGATTCATTACAAAAACAGTATTTTTAAGAGGAGGTGAACAACAAAATGTAGAAAAACCAAAAGTAGTTGTTAACTACACGGATTCAATGGGTGGTGTTGATCACGCGGATCAATACGCATCAACCTACTGTTTTCTCAGAAAAACTCTTAAATGGTGGAGAAAAATGTTTTTTGGGGCATGGAGATGTCCTCTATAAATGCATACATTTGATATAAATGTGTGAAAGAAAACAAGAATGAAAAACCACTGTCCCATTTGAAGTTCGTTAAGCGCTTAGTCGATCAACTTGTGGGCGAATTCCGAGATCGATTTAGACCATTCACTTCAACCCAAGAAACTAGGCTTGACAAAAGACTGCACATATTGCGAAAAGGCAAGAAAAGGGATTGTATTGTTTGTTCTAACAGGCAAAACAAGGACAGAGACGAGAAATTGTGGAATTTTGTGATACTTGCCCCGATAAACCCCGAATGCATATGGGCAATTGCTTCCAAAAGTATCATACTTTAAGAAATTTTAAGTTCTAAAACTTTTCTTTTAGTTTTATAATATGTTAGAATATGTTTTATTATAATATAGCTAAGAATAAATGTTTTGTTTTATTGTAGCGACCGCATTTTTCTTTCACATACATGCATGTACTTTTTTTTAATATAGCTCTGGAGTTGCTGGTACCTACTATTGTTTATTAGGCCGGAGTGCAAAGGGTTTTAATAAACAAATCGCAAAAGCAATTTCTGCCACCAATAGCAGTTTCAGGTGCATCGAAAATAAAGAGGAAAAAAAGTATTAGTTATTAAAACCTGGTTATTTGCCTCCGTCAAAGAACATTATTTCCACTACCTTAGATGATATTTATGTTGAAGAGCACAAAAAATGTTTTTAAAATTTAAGAGAGCAATATGTTAATATGTATATTGATGGGTGGTACAATATTCGCAATGAACCCATTATAAGCGTAACAGTAACATCTGGAGAGGGTTCTTCATTTCTCTGTGACACAATTGACACTTCCGGACAGCCGCACATGGCAGATTATTTGAGTTCAAAAACACAAGATTTTATTTCTTCGTGTAAAATAAAACAATTATACAGTCTCAAGTTTCATAATGGATAATACCGTTAATATGGCCTGAATGCGTGAGAATATATGAAATGTTTACGATTTTATTGATTTGAATGTAATAACAAATTTACACAGCACATATTCTAAATTTATTGTCAAAAATTTGGAATTTGAAAAGAAAGAGATTACAGAACAAGAAAAATATTTTTGTAACTACCACTTGGCTTCTGCCAAATACAAACAAGTTGGTGGAAAGGTACTTGTCCTTCCTCAGGAGGTCGAGTGAAATACTTTAGCAGATACCATCGATATGAGAGTCAATGGGACAAGCTTTTGAAAATATGAGATGAACATAGAAAAGAAATTGATTTGGTAATATTTCAAAAAGTATCTGATGTTTGCTTGAACGATCTGCTGAAGATTTTTTGAACATGTTCCAATATTAGTTGCGCTAGGTACGAGTACAAAAAATAAATGCATTTTTGTCTGATACAGTTGAGATTTGGAAACGTCTAGAAACGACTTTTGAGGGAGGAATTAGATTTGTCACTACAGCAAATAAACATTTTCAAAAAACCTTACAGTCAAGCTTTAATGCCGTATCACTTTATCGTTTATTTGTTAGATCCCACAAAAACAATTTATAAAAAATTTGCACCCCCATGTACGGCTCACAACCAAACTTACGAATATTCTATTATTAAATACAGTTTACATTTACAATAAAAATTGAATTTAAGTTATAATTATTTTTATTAACAAAAACTTTCATTGGTTGTAAAATTTCGATTTTAAAGTCGAATAACTCGAAATGAGATATCGAAAAGTGTATATCATATTCGTAATCAGCGTAAAAACTGAATAAGATTCATATTTTATATATATTATAAAATCAAGGGGAACTCTGTCTCGGACGACGGCGGCGGACAGACATTGAGATCCCATTAACCAAACTAAGTTTGGTTGAAAATTAACTGCTGATGAAAGGGAACAAAGATTAACAGAACTAAGAAATATGTATAAAGGTTCTTGTATATTAACAGTAATTTTAAAACTTCAGGTTTAATCCGAGCCCTTTAAAAAAATTATGTTCATCAATGAAGTATTAATCAACATGCAAAAAGAGATACCTGATATATCAAAGAATTTACATATTGTAAAACAGTTTCTGTGTGCAATAGCTTCTTCTGCATCCATGTAACATTTTCATCGTTTGGACTCTTATATTATAAACCAAGAAATAAACTAAGTATAAAAAAGCTAGTATTTCTGTTTAAGTATTATAATTAAAATTTTTCTACTTTTACGTGTATGTTAACAACAATAAGCAAAATTTATATTTCTTTTGATTTATCTATTATTTATATTTACTATTTTTATCTCTATGGTAATCTATAATTTAAAATTTATATAAAAATTAAGAGAAAAAATGCATTTTATTTTCTACTTCTTGCAAAAATTTTATTGTGGTCGAAGTGTCCAAAATTTATTTTAACTGAAAATGCATTTTAAAGGCAGAAAACACAAATTAAATTTATACTAATTTAAAAAATAAAATGAATAAGTATGAAAATAAAAATGATTTAAATCAAACCAACCCTTATGGTCATCAACAACCACAAGTGATATACTCTGTTTGGACCGAAACGATGGACAGGCTGAGTACTTGGACATTTAACGATGGTCTGTGGGTGCTCATCAGAGTGCTCTAGTAAAAAGCTATTGTCCATAGCCATTTTGTCTATAGAAATGGAGTATGTATCTCTTGCAAGTGCAACTGCAGAAATTCTGTGACTGAAGGGACTGCTTAAAGATCTTCGTGTTGATATTCAAGAACCTAAATACCATTTTGTCAAGCAAGTGAGGAAAGAAAAGCAGATCAGAGCAGTTCACATTCCGACGCAAAATCAAAAAACATATTTTAACTAACGCAATTTGTGGAACTCGCTTCAGAGAGTTACGGAACCAAATTGGTGCAGTTAAAGGCTTTGGGACTTGCTGAGGTAGAATGTTAAAAGGTGGACTAGAACAGTGTGCCCAGACTAGATGTAGTTGCACTTTCTATATTATCATAGTAGGTTGCTAGCATATGTTGAATAAAAACATGTTTGAAATGTCTTCAACAGTAAACGTATGTATACTTACTACTTTTATGAAACTATTCAATGAATATTTGCTCAAAGTATTCCAGTAACACAACCCTAGGCAAAATACAAATAATTTTATTTCACTGCAATATAGGCAAATCTCCAAATTCAAGATAACAAACTGATGGTTCAAAGGACTTTTGAATTAAAAAAGAAAACATCAAAAGAAGAACAATAACACAGTATTGAAAATTATGATTACTACATATATAGAAGAAAAGTTTTATACCTTTAATTATGGAGTACGTTAATAATTTAGTTAACTAATTATATGAAAATAAACATCTAAACTAATTTTATACTTACATGTTACAGACTTTTTAAATATATTAACAAGAGATGCACCGACCACTGAGAACAAAATGCACATAATCCTTTAGACACTGATTTATATTTTTGTGTCGATTAATACAAAAATTTCACAGTAGAAATCACTTTTGAAATTGTATATTGTATAATTCTGTTGATTTTTGTGCTGTTTGGACAATCACTGATACCAATTGCTATTAAGACAAATTAAACACCTCCTCTGAACCCGAACCCTGCTAATATTGAACGTACTGTTAAAAATAAGCTATTTATATAGGTTTCAATCCCATCAATAATAAGTGAGACCAAAGAGGGAACAATTTTCAAAAATAGACACAACTAATATTACAAGCACGTCAACGTCAATTGCAAAACTAAAAAAGGGTCAAAATAAAATAACCAAATCAAGCAAAAACTTTTCTAACATATCAAATGATTTCTGAATATCTACTTAATTAAAAAAAAGCAAGAAGAGGAACTAACTACAAACATACTTACGTTGCAACATTCTCTCTGCATGGTAATGTTGTTGTTTTAAAACCATCTGTAAGTGTCTATAGCGTTGTTCCAAATGATGTAGCCGACTAGTTAAATTATGAAGAGTGCCAATGGGCACTGCAACTGTTTGAATATTATGATTAGCTCGAATATTATCACGCTCCTTATTTTTCCACCTAGTTGAAGGACAATTACTTCTTTGGAAATTTTCTTCTTTATTTTCCTTTGTACAACCCAACTTGTGTAATTTATGGTAACTGTTTTCATGTTTCCTGGTTCTCTTAGGCCTAATAGGCATTGTGTTGTTGTCAGTTAATGTAGACGTTGATTCTGTTGTTGTATTTGGAACATTAATAGATAAAAACTGATTAGTTTGGCAAGGTATATTTAGCACTACCTCATCCTTGCATTCATTTTTAGGCTCATTATTTTTATTCCACATAAAGATAGGATTAACAAAATCATGCCTTGATGTTTCACAACTGCTGTTTGACACATCTAGTGCATTTGGTTGACTAATAATACGATTATTACACCAATCAAAAGGCATCGTATCTACTGAAAATAAATTTGTAGATTCTACAAGACAATTTGATAAATTGCTCATTTTATTTCCTAAATCTACTTGTATTTCTATGTCTAATGTAGACTTTTCTTGAACTTCACTTAACTTTTCCTTTAATTCAGCAACTTCATTAATCTTTTCAGCTAATTGAAATTCAGTATGCTCTTTATACTCTTCAAACTCTTGTTCTAAATCAGTAAATTGTTTTTCCAAGTTAAACTTTTCCTCAATCGGTGGAAGTCGATTATAATCTACCATATCTTGTGAATTAAACTGTAATTCATATTCAGACATTTTTGCAATCAAATCAGTTAATTTTTCACTACTTTGAGTTTGTTCTTGTTCAAACATTTGTCTTTCCTCATCCAATTTTGATGCCCAATAGTCTTCACATTTCTCATATTCAGAACGCAATAGCTCTATACAGTTTTCTAATTCTGCACATTTTGACACCAATTCTTGATTTTCTTTAATGTATTTTTGTATCTGTTCTTCCACATTTATATCAACAGAATTTATATCTATGGATTGATATTCCAAAACTTCTTTGGGATTATGGAACAGTTGAATTTTTTCATTAATGCTTCTGAGAAGATTAACTGATTCACATTCGCAAAGACTGTTTCTATCTAATGTTTTACTCAAATCAATTTGTAATAAAGTAAAGATACTTTCAAGATCCATTCTGCGTTGCATTAGGTCTTTTATTTTCATTTCATATGTAGTATTTTCAGTTTCCTATTAAACATATAAAATGTTTTTAAAATATAATCGTTATTTTATTATCTTAGCTTCTCCATGATAAAAATATAAAAAACAACAATATAAAAAATTTATTTCATGCAAAATAAAAATACATATTAAAAGTTATGGAGAAGCTAAAAGAATGAAAGCACTTAGAGCCAACATAAATAATACTACCACAAAACTTTATTGCAAAAACTAATACTGCTATTTTAATAAACTCTTTTAGCTTCTCCCACAATGTTTACAAAGCTCAGAGTGCAACCATTCTGAATTAAGTATTAAAAATCTTATCAACTTTAATAAAAATCTATAAAAAAATAAACACCACAAAGGTGTAAAATGCACAGCAATGTAAATTCTTCGTTTGATTCCTTAATCGTAACTCACCAATGATACATTTGTTGAAGGAATAGGTATTGAGTGTAATTTCAAAATTTTCTCCAGGTGCGTTATTTTTGACTGTAAGCGAATTATTTCTTCAGATTCATTTACGGAAGCAGACGTTAAAGAATCAACCACATCCAATTCTGTGTCAAATCCACTTTCACTGGAAGGAATATGTACTTCTGCATAGTCAGAGTTACTTTTCTGACATTTTCGAACTTTTCCTAGTCTAGGACTGGCATTACCTTCAAAAGAAAATTAGAAATAATAATCTATTTCCAATTAATATTAAAATTTAATAAATAGCAATTGATTTAACTAGGTTACTGTTGATAATTTTTCAACCAAGCTACATTATCAGTGGACTAATCACTATTTGAAAAATATTTTTATCTAATCATACAAAAACATTTTCATTTTATAAAATATTATCTTTCCAGCTGGTTCATTAATTCAAACATTTATAAATACACTTAAAACATAAATTCCTTGAGATGAATTTATGATGTAAATACTAGGTACTATTCTATCTACCAACAACATTTTTGGGGGAAAAAATGATACTTTGAATATAATCGTCTTAATATCATGAAATTAAATGATCTTGTAAAAAATAGCTTATAATTTTATATGGAACAGCTATAAAAATTATTTAAAGTAGTAATCATTTATCCATATTGTAGTGATATTGTATTTAAACAAAATTATTAACTTATGGTTCCTTCAATTCCCAGTCTATTTTTTATATATAATAATCTACTTAAAAAATAAAATAACATACAAATTAACTATTTTGGTATATAACAAAAATATGTAATTTAATGGATTTATTCTTAATATCCATCATTGTAGAGCTAATATCTAAAATTTCATTAAAATAGATTAAGAAAGATTTTTTAAAACAGATTTTGCAAGTAGTTTTGTGCCAGAGAAAAGCAATGACTTTATCGCTGAGTTAACCATATACATTAACAATTAAAACTTCTTCAATTCTATTTTTATTGTGTATTTTCACAAACTGATTTTTTGTGATATCTTGGGATACACTTGTTCTACTGGAAAAAACTAGTGTCAAATTGTAATTTTCATCCGAGGTTTCGGCATTGACTTTATGCCTTTTTCATAGACTGAAATATTTCTTTTCTGTTACAGAGGCGGAACCTCAAGGACACTTTTTCATTTGTCGACAGGTTCAGGCATTTTCAATTACCTCCCGACCATACCCTGTTTTCTTTGGATGTCCACTCTTTGTTTACTAATATTCCTATTGAGTTAGTAGTGAGTATTATTGTAACAGTTTTTTTGACCACTGCAGAACATCAACGAATTTTTAGTCCTAATAACTCTAATATAGTCATTAATATCATGCAAACCATTTTTAAACAAATAAATACCAGTAATGGTATTGTACGTGCTAACCGCCATACAGAAATGCTAGTTTGGTTGCTAACATCAGGCGCCGAATGTTAATACAATTATTATCAAGGCCAAGCAGCTTTCCTGTTTCGTGCATAGCACATCTGCACTCACATTAGCTAGAGCTCTCGTCGAGAACGATTATGGAACTAATAAGGGTTCTGGCATGTAACTTGCGTCTGGCCTTTGTGCGGTAGTAGAGCCCTAGTGCGCTGAACACTAGGCTTTGTGTTTTAACGATGGTAAGAATTAAAATAATAATTTATTAGACCAACTGAATAATTTTGTTGTAGCGCTCTTTTCGTAATTTTTCTTTTCCTTAGTTATAACTTTCTTTTTAACGACGTTTTTAAACGACTTTTAATAAATAACTTCGTTTGGATAATTCCTTTGAGAAATTCAATTAATAATTCTTTGGACATTCGTGTAAATAGCACTTAAAATATTCCTTTAATAATTTCATAAAAGTTACGATAAAACATGTTTTTCAACGCTTCGTAGAAAATCTTCAATTAGATATTTATTTTATTTTTGTATTATCTGGTTTTATAAAAATAAGGCTGCGAGTATGCTGTATGTAAAGAAGATATAAATTCTACTTTTGCACCTGCAAATATCAACTTATGGTTCATTCACGTCAACTTTGCGATAGGGTATCGATCCAATATGAACGTCATTCAACCGTACGATGGATAGTTGGATTTTATGTAATGTTATGGAGAAAACAATAAGTTCGAATTTTAAGGAAACGTTCTACAAAGTATGTAGAAGTAAAGTAAAGTAAAGTTTATTTACAAATAGTAAGACTCATTGAACATTAAATGAAATGAACATTAAATTTATTATACGTTATGTTTGACTATAATATATAAGTACTGTATATTCTTTTAATTATAATGCATTTGACAAGACTATTGGTACATATAAATGTAAATTAAAATACTGTAGTTTTAAATTTATAGCAAATATGCAAATAAATAAACATTGAATACGTCGCTATAAGCGCAAGCTTGTGTGCGACGGTACTGGTATTTGACTGCGTAATTCTAAGCAATGTACAATATTTTATATAGAACATTGTAATACTTATTGAACTAATTCAAATTCTTTGCAAAGCGCTTGCTTATAAATACCAAGTGTTGATGGAAATTAATATATTAACTTAGGAATAATATACATTTCAGGTATATAGTATTTCATGTAATGTACTTTCCTTAATATTTGTGATCCACAGTTTTAGGTCCCTACAATACCTTGTGTGTGTACACTGTTTCAGTTCTTGCGGTAATATATTGTATAACCGAGGTGCAATGTAATCGTAGTATCTTTGTCCTAAACGTTTATTTACTCTAGGCAGCACCACTTTTTTTTCTGATTTTGCTCTTGTATCGTATGTATGTTTGATAATAGGTTTAGCATTAAATTTGTGATAATATTGTAATACGTTGACAGTGTATAGTTTAATGATATTTAAACATCTACATTCCTCAAAAAGCAATGTTGAACTATACCATTTTGGTTTTTTATATATAACTTTTAATAAAGTTTTTTGAGCAATTTCTAGTCTATGTATATAAGTTTTTGCTGCTCCACCCCAAGCTAGAATGCCGTATGTCATTATAGCTTGTGCTAATCCATTGTAAACTGCTGTCAAATGTTCTATATTTAGTATATCTCTTAGCACAAAAAATTGGGGGATTAATTGTCTAATTTTTTTACATAAATAATGTATGTGTTTGTCCCATCTCATATGTTGGTCAATATATAATCCTAAATATTTGATACTTGTGGTTGCATATATTTTTATTTTGCATTTACAGTCGATGCACTTATCTATGTTATCATTACAGTGTATAATTATAGGTTCCAAGTTAGGCATGTCATCGCTATAGGATGTGAAGCACATGTATTTAGTTTTTGATATATTTAAAGTTAACAGATTGTTATCTAGCCAGTAGGTGATTTCTCTTAGAACGTCTGTTGCTTTTTTTATTGCCATACTCCAATTGTATTCATCAACTATAACAACAGTGTCATCTGCATAAGTTAGAATTTTTGCATCAATCTTTAGAAACAAGAGATCATTTATATACAAGAGAAATAAAATCGGTCCTAGTACAGTCCCCTGTGGTATTCCATATTTTATTTCTCGACATTCACTTGTACTGTTATTTACCTGTACATATTGCTTCCTTTTATCAAGGTAACTCTGAAACGATTTTAACGTGGAACCTCGAAATCCATAGTTTTCCAATTTACTCAATAATAGTTTATGTGAGACCGTGTCAAAAGCTTTCTGTAAGTCTAGAAAAATTGCGATGACGAGTTTTGTAGAGTCCATTTTATCATATATTGTTTTTGCAAATGCTTCGATTGCATTGTTTGTTCCCAAATGTTCCATAAAACCAAATTGGTTTTTTGATATAATATTATACTTGTTTACAAATTTTAGGATTCTGTTCTTTAATGCTTTTTCAAAAAATTTTCCTAAATTTGATATTAATGAAATAGGTCGATAATTTGTAGGGTTATTTTTGGTACCTGATTTGAAGATTGGAATAACTAGTGCATCTTTAAAATGAGTAGGACAAAACCCTTCATTAAAGTTTAAATTTATTATGGTACATAATGGTTTAGAAATAATGTATGCAATTTCTTTAAGTAGTGAAGCTTTGATACTATCCATTCCAGGAGTTTTATTGGTTTTTAGTTCATGTATATAATTTTGTATCTCTTTTTCGGTAACTTCATCCAATAGAAAAGAGTTTAAGTTGCTTTTCATAAATATTTTTTTATCAGACTGTTTAAGCTCATTTTCTTTTAGTTTTGCCATTTCTTCTCCAATTATAGAGAAAAATGTGTTAAATTCGTTAGCTATTTCTTTATCCTCTGTGATGTTATTTCCCTCTTTGTCACATAGAATTATCTTTTGGGTTTCTTTATTATTATTTTTCCTTAAAATGTCATTAGTGACCTTCCAAAGTGTTTTTGAATCTTTGCAGGTACTTTGTATTTCTTTTGTATAATACAACTGTTTAGCAAACTTTATGAGTGAAACTATTTTATTTCTATAAAACTTATATTGCTGTAATATATATTATTTGGATCTTGAATTAAATTCTTATGTAATCTGTCTCTAACATTAATTGATTTTATAATACCTTGACTTATCCAAGATCTCCGTTTTTTACAATTTATAAGTTTAGCGACAGAAGAAGATTCTATACAGATGTTTAATTTTTTGATAAATATGTCACATGCCGTTTCAGCAGAGTAATGTAAGAGCTCATCCCAATTTTCTTTCATTAATTTACATTTTAAATTCTCGTAATTTATAAATTTATACACCTTATCATTTGTAATTTCTCTGAGTGTCAATTTATTTTTTTGTAGATCAAAACCTATTATAACTGGAGAATGGTCAGTAATTTTGCTATGTAGAACAAGTGGAATTAATTTGTTAAATATGTGTTTAGTTTTAATAAAGATATGGTCACATCAGGATTGTGATTCTTTTTCTATACGAGTATACTCATTTATATAAGAATAATACCCTTGTGATGCTAGCATATTCAAATACTCATGAGAAAGGGCGTCATTAGATAATATATTTATGTTCATGTCCCCTATGATCATTTCTGTCGGTTCAATACAGTATTTACCAACATATTCCTCTAAAACATTTACAAATAACTGTCCTTCTATACTAGGTGACCTATATACTGCGTTCAACGAAATATTTAGTTGAGTTAAGTTTAGTCTAACAAATTTTATATTATGGATGTTAATTATTTCAGCTGTGTGCTGCAAATTTTTCTTGACATATACCATTGTACCATCGCACTTAGTAAGGTATGAATTATTATAATAATGGTTATACCCAATTAATGAAAATATATTTGGAGCTAAGCAATACCACGTTTCTGTAAGAATAATTACATCAAACTGATTTTCATAAATCTGCAATAATGCTAGAAATTCATCATAGTGTTTCTGTATGCTTCGTATGTTACAATGAAATATCGTATAAGGTGTTTTATCTATAAGAATCTTACACTCATAATTGCTATATGCAATATGTGTTTTAATTTGTAAATCATCTAAAACTCTAATATAATTAGTAATCAATAGAAAAAATAAAAGTATACAATTTTAATTAAACCACGTGTTTAAACAAAAGAGATTAAGTAATATGAACATTTTTATGCTACCTTATTAAGGTCTAATTCAGTTTTTATTGTGATTATCGGATCGTTTTCTGACTTACGCATAAATGTAGTTCCATCGCGAGTCCATACATATTGATACATTTTCTGTCTTTAATTTTCGAGCTAGATTAAAAAGCTTTCTGTTTACTGCTGTAAGATTTTCATTAATGTAAATCCTGTATTTAGGTAGTTTTATTGGCAGTTCTAAGCTGTCTGCATAAGGTATTACGTTTTTACGTGCATACAAAAATTTATTTCGGCTTGTTCTATCTTTAAATTGAACAATAATCCCTGCATGAGTAGCTTTATTTGTTTTTGGTAAGCGATGGCAAATATCTATATCACTAGCTTGTATGTCAGCATTTATTAGCTTAGCCACACTTAGTACAATATCAACAGTGCTTTCATTTGCTTTCTCTGGTACATTATGTATTTCAATATTAACCAGTCTGGTTCTCTGCTCCATATCATTACATTTGCTTTCTAGATATTGAAATTTACCTGGTAATTCTTGGTTTTTCTTTGAGAGTGTGGAATTTTCTTTAATTAATTGCTTAATTTCACTATTCTCACGGAGAACTTCATCAAATTTTTGAGACATGAAATCTACGGATTTCTGTAGTTCAGTCATCATATCTAATAAATTTTTGATGACGCCGCTTTCTGTTGAGTATTTTTCCTCTTGATTCTTACAGCTTTGAAGATTTTGAATACTTTTTACAGCAAAATCAATATTTGTAACCTCACTTTTCTTCAAGCACATGTTACATATTTTTTGATTATCAATATTTTCAAACAGTTTTGATTGTGTAGCACAACTAGGGTGTAATTTTGCTTTGCATTGTTCACAATTTATTGAATTTACAGCTGTTTTTTTACAATAATTGCATAAAACCATTTCCGCGAATTTTATACACGTATTGCAGCCATAACCTCACAAATTAAGTCCGATGATGCATTGGAATGGTACTGTTGAAACTTTCGTTCAAGATTTACACACAGTAGAACATCTAAGTTTAGTATTGGAATTTGGTTGGTCCAGTTTGTGCGTATAACAAAAACGCATGGAAGTCAGTATGGTCCGGTCCAAGGGTCACGCAGCTGTTCGTGTTCTGTGGAACATGTGGATTTTATGTCACTTGTTTTCTGAAAAATGTATGTATTAACACCTGCCCTAACATGTTGTAACGACAACATGTAAACAACACCTGCAGCGCCAAGGTAAGAGATTAGAATTATTCTTGCATCACGTCTACATTTGGTGATCTTTGATACGAGGCTGTTTCAGAAAATATTTTTGTAACTATCTATTATCATAAATCCGTTTCGCAAATTAAGAAGGACCTTAGTACATTTTTATTGTCAATACTAGTTCAGTAGAATTACAGTTACTAAATTTTATGAAGTTAGGCAAACCTAAAGAGTTCTTATTGATGTTTCATATATGCATGATTTCACCTACAATTTTTGAATAATGAATTAATAGACAAAGTAGTTAAAGTTTTATAAATATGTAAACAGAAAAAACAGATCTGATATTTCTGGTATAAATTCAAGTTAAACTTTTGTAACTAAAGCAACATTTAAAGTTTTTGATATTTTTCTTTGAATATATAATCCTACCTTATGAGTAGATGAAACTTGTATTATCTTTTCTTAAACATGAATTTTATATTTACAATTTTTATGAAAGAACAATTTTAATTAAAGAAGCAACATTAAATTTTCTTAATTAATTGTTTTATTCTGAACAAGTACGTTCAGAAGTAGGGTAACAAAGTATTAGCTCAAATAGAGTAAAGTGGTAAACCCAATTTAACAAGAAGCTTTAATAGCCTTTTCAGAATTTGAAGCATAAAATCTGTGTTCATATTATTGTTGCCTGACTAATCTTTGTTTTTTTTTTATATGAGGTAGCAAGAGAATACCTCTAGTGTCCTCATTTTTGTATATTTAATTAAATTTTCTTTACAGCTCCTGCGTTAGCAGTTAATACAGTATTCCTCCCTAAGGATGCCCAAGTCCCCCTTAGGGAAACCCTGTGTTTAAAGTTAATGACTTGGTGGCGCCCTATTCAAACCCCTGTTTTGTTGAGAATCTAGCCCTAGTAATAAAATAATGCTTTGTAAAAAGAACCACGACCAATCCACGTAAGCTCTGCCCAAGGAATAGACCCCTAGCATAGTCAGAAGATATTTGCGTTCCATAAAAAAGAGTTTTCTTTTACCCCAGCAGACCTAATACCCGCTAACATAATTATAATCAATTATCTAAAAGGAGGTCGTTATTACAAAAAAGATTGAATCATGTGGATCATGGGGACAGTCTCTGGAACTCCCTAAAACCTATTCAAATTCTAACGTTGGGCCGTCATAAGATTGCTGTGAATCCGCGGATTAAAGTTTAAGAATCGAGAGCAAATCATTAAATACTTTTCAAATTAAATAGTTCACAACAAAAATTTTCTTACCCTGATTTCTGCTTCAAAATAACTTCAGCAGCTTCCCTGGCTAGCTCAGCTGGGCCTCTTCTCAGATACCTAAATTTACTATCATTCTTCCTTCCCACTCACACATCATTCAATAAAAGCACAAAATAATACAACAATCATACAATCTTTATTTACCGCTATTTACAAACAATTATTCACAGATATGTACAGTTTGGTACTCTAGTTACAACTCAATAAGTGAGATTTTTGTAAAGTCCTTGCTTTAAAATTTTAATTGCAAACACATTTAATACAATAGGAGTAAATGGGCTCCAAATAATACCCTATATTTATTGCACACTGGAGTATGGTGAGCTCATAATAACCCAGTTTATTAATGTATGCCTTTCACCTTGCATAAAATTACTACAAAATTAATAACCCATGTACCCTTAACAATCCAATTTAAATTCATAATGAAATTTAGTAAGCTTTACATACACTTTTTTTCAATATTTAAAATACCATAATAATTGTCAAGAACACGTATCTTTTCCGATACGTTAAATAACCATAAATGACCCCCAAAGTTCACTCACACATCACAAATAATTACAAAAGTTTATCAAATAACAGCAAATTCAAATGAGTTACCTGGAAAAGACTTCAAGTCTCCAACTCCGTCGATGATGCTGTATCCTCCAGAACCCCTTGGCTTCGTCACTATGCGCTCTGATGCTCCAGAACCCCTTGGCTTCCTGATTATGCGCTCTGATCCTCCAGATAGATGATAACCTCAGTGTACGCCGAGCTCGTTGTTACCAATTACCATTCCATCCCAGCATCCAAATTCACGTATATTATACTTTTGTTTCTGGCTTTATTAGCTTGTTATAGTATTAGTTGGACCTCGGTTAATTTAATTCACTCGACACTACACACGTTAATACTACAAGGCCTCAACTTACCACGTTATAAGTGCTAATACTACTTTTACTGAATTATAATTTTTTTCAATACTCACAAAACTCTACCATAGCGTCGGTTGATTATTATACGTAGTCTAAAGCGATGAAAATATAAAGAGAATCAACGAGAATCAAAAAACAGAGCGAGCCCCATTCTCTCCGAGTATTTAAACTGTAAAAATGCCACCACTCGGCCACTCTTCCCGCAAAATACTTATTTTTAAAATCACACTTCTGCAAATTTTAATCTAACTGACTTAAAGCTCCCAGAAATTTACCTCGTAGCCTCGTTATATAATCCGAAAAACCGCATTCACCTGTCGCGTGTTCGTCTGTTCATCAACTACTCGTTTCAACCAATGATACAGTCCTGTGTCGTCATAAAACTCCGCCTGTAATATTTTTATCCCTGTCTTATGCATATTAGATGTCGCGTTCCAACCCCACTTGAGTTATATAAAATCGATATTGCCGAGCGCGTCACATGACTCCACGTAAATACGAATGTGCATTTTGAAACCAATGTTTTTATACCCGTCTTTATCTGTAGCATATTATTGATCGTGCATCTCCTCCTCTCTTTAAGAAACTTTGTTAGCTTATTTATTCGAAGCAACTGACGGTTGGAAATATATTCTATGAAACTCGCGTTATCATCTTGATAAATTCGAAGAAGGTAACCTTTTCAAACATGCAGGTGTTCTTAATTATTGACTGTTTAAAATAACAATTCGTGGAGCTTATATTAACGGTATTCGATACAATTGACGTCCTTGTCTGCTACCACGAAACCTTTTGCCGTCGGATTATTGATTATCTATATCCTGGTGTGTTTCTTAATGCTATTACACATTGAATTAAAATAAATTAAATTAATTATGCGTTTCTATTTGTTTTTAAAACTGGTTTTCTTTATGAACCTATTACTTTTCAATCCTTACTTATAAAAATGCGTCAATACTTGTTCGTTTAAATTAAATAAATGAAATAAATTTCACACGTAAATAAATTGTTCCTTTCTCTATACAGGGTGTTTGAAATTGCATTGCTTATCCCAAATTTAACCCTTTGAATCCATAACATATATATATATATATATATATATATATATTGCTGTGATAAGGGGTTGTTTAAGGGTGTATTGTATAGCAAAGGTCGTGCAGAAACCATAAATTACGATAGGAAGCAGAAAACTGCATTTATTTAGTAGAAAATTTAATAATTCTTATATTATGTAAATAGTAAGCATTTAACACCCTGTATATAGAGCATAAGTAGTTTTAAGCGACGCAAATAAACACATCTTACAACAATAGGACGCATAGTTAGCATAGAAATAGGTAATTCATACATTAGGTGAATAACAAATATTTAACACTCGGTATATAGAGCGTTATTAATTTTAAGTAATGCAAATAACGATATTTTTCAGTAAAACACGCGTATTTAGAGGTAATGATAAGACATGTAATTAAACACGCATTCAAAAGGGTTCTAATTAGTTAGAATATAATACGGAGATAAGAAATAAAACTTAACAAAGCCTTGTGTAAGTGCGTAGAAACAATCAACATATTCGATAAGAAAATGCAGTTTAAAGATGCATAAATAAACAAAAATAAACAAAATTAAAATTCAAATTACAGCATGTATTTTTGTAAAATATGGAAAACGCGATATCTAAAGAAAACAACGTATGGTTTAGATAACGAGGCATCTGTAGCAAACAACCATTACATAGGAAACGAATATATTACATCAGAAAACCACTTCAAGTGCAGGAAATGCAAAGACCTTATCGGTTAAGATAAGCGACGGACTTGGTGGAAACCCAGCCCACATACAAGTGGGTTGAGCCTATATTAACAGCGGCAATGATAACAAAGCTCAGTTTTAACTCAAGAAGGCCAAGCTGCGATACTCTGAACCTAAAAGTCATGCGTAATTTAATAATTGACAATATAATAGTGAAAATAGATAGTGATAAGTAAGTGCTAGAAATATGAAGATTTATTTTGCCGATTAACGTGAGTAGAATTTGGGGTAATTTATTTAAACTAATAATATAATAATAGGGCTCCGAATGGGTGTATAATCCCAATTCCAAATGGGTGTATAATCCCAATTCCAAATGTGTGAATAATTCTGATCTGAGTGGATAGATATAATAACTTCAAGTGGATAGATATAATAATTTCGAGTGGATAGATATAATAATTCCGAGTGGATAGATATAAGAATTCGATTGTATGTATAATCCTGATCCTAGTCCGAATTGGGGGATAACAATTCAAGTGGGTTGATAATACTTCAAATGTGTTGGTGGAGAATAATTTCAAATTTTGGTTGATACAATGATCCAAATGGGTGTATAATCCCAATTCCCAATGTGTGAATAATCCTGATCCGAGTGGGTAGATATAATAACTCCGAATTGGGGGATAACAATTCTAGTTGGTTGATAATGGATGGTATAATAATTTAAATGCATGGAAAATTCTAATTGATGGTATAATATTTCAAATGTATGGATAATTTGAATAAGGGGATATTTTTTGGATTAATGAAATACTTTAAATCAGCGTCGACGATTTTGGAATAATTTTGAGTTGCGAGAAAATAAAGAAGCAATTTATGGAAACCAAGGAGTTCAATTAAGAGAACAGAACAGGTTAGTTCTAATTAGTTTTAAGACATCTTTTTCTATTTAAATTTGGATATTGAATTTACTTAATTTATAAAAGTGTAACAAAGTCAGCAACAAACTTTGCATACGTTAAAAGTACGTAATATTACGAAGATATCTGGAATGTTTGAGGTTTCTTTGATAAAAAGGGTAGTTTTTGGTGACTTTAGATTGATTGTAAAGCATATCAATTTTAAGATAAATAAGACTTGTGATATTGATTGATTGAAACGTGTATTTTAATAATTTTCAAAACTTGTAAATAATATTTCTTTCATTATATGGATTTAATTAACTTCATTTTATAATTCAAACAAAGAGGTAATCAGAAAGGGGTGAAGAAGAAAAAATTGATCATCGTAACGTTGTTGGAAAACACAGAGAGGTGGAGTTAAGTAGAAAACGTCCATTGACACCAAGTACGGCGTTATCATATCAATTTTCTTGGCGACCCGAACGCGAGACACGAACATTTTACCACGAAGATAAAATACAGCAACCTGAGATTAAGAGACTCGAATTAAATCAAAATAAATTTGAGAATACGACCGCAAGATTTAAAATAAATAAATTAAATTAAACCGGGGATTTAAAGAGTTTTAATTTGCGAAAATTGCAAAACCGAAAATTAAGAGAAATTTTTACATTAATTAAATTTAAACAGATTTATTTTAGTATTTAAAAGTTTAGCGTAAACATAATAATTTCAAAAATGGATAAAAGAATATGGGAAACAAGGGAAGCACTAAGAAATCAAGAAGTGGAAATAGGATCCCAGGAGAGTGTGATAATCCAGGAAACCAGTTCTATCGAGGAAAAACGGATTTCACAGGAAACGAAAATGATGGAGATTTTAATGGCATTAAATAGCAAAATGGACAGAAGTGAAGAGGCCATGAAAACCATTATTACTAAAATGGATGACAACAGCATTATTTATATATATATATATATATATATATATATATATATATAATATATAACTTTATGGGTTTTAGGTCAGCAGAATTAAAGAATTCTCTTTTTTATAAACTCAAGCTTTCGGAAATTTATTTTTCATTATCAAGAGTACTACAAATAAATACAGTGAGTTAGTTATGTGAACAAGATTTGACTAATAGCTAAAAATTATATAAATAGTACTTAATACTTACTAAAGTGAGATAACAGTCAATTGGATGATTAATAATAGTAAATAGGACGGTGTTGGTGTGTAGTATAATTAAATATAAAGTTAAAATTTTTTAAAAAAATGTATAAAATGTGTTTTAGAATTCTAACAGTAATATTTTTTTATGTTGATGTTTACTGTCTTGGTTTTTTAAATTTTTATAAAGCAGTTGTTTGTATGTGGATTTTTGTTGGTATATTAAAATAAATATATATATATATATATATATATATATATATATATATATAATAGTAGAATTGGTAACGACCTTGCTTCTTTAATAGTATATAACTTTATGGGTTTTAGGTCAGCACAATTGAAGAATTCTCTTTTTTATAAACTCAAGCTTTCGGAAATTTATTTTTCCATTATCAAGAGTACTACAAATAAATACATTGAGTTAGTTATGTGAACAAGATTTGACTAATAGCTAAAAATTATATAAATAGTGTTGTATATAGCGAAGCCATTATTTTAGATTACTTTTTATTACATTGTAACAGAATCAGTATGCCGAACATCCTTTGTTCTAGGAAAACTTGCATCATGTTTATCAAATGTCATGTTCTTGAAATTACCTCACCACACTTATCTTTTTGTATACTTAATCTTTTAGTCGTCTTTACTTTGTAACAACCACATTTAGATTTCCTGCAGATGTCCTAGAACTCAGGGAAGTTTTGGCTTAACACTATTAAACATACACTTTTATCGCCTGCCACAGCCTTCGGCAGAAAACCCATTTCATGTTATCAGCAGCTGTAAAAGACAAAGCACCAGAGCCAGTCAGGCAGAAGTCAGTCAGTCTGTGTATGGTCCTAGTTCATCCATTGCTCTGGAGCAAGTCGGCTCAGAGCCAACCCTCAAAATGGTAACCTAGTCTTTTATGGTTGCTGAGGCATTTGAGCACAGATGGTCACGTAAGTAATTCCTTAATTCTTTTACTGCTTTGCTTTTGTTACATGTCATTTAGCTTTAAGTTTATTTATTGTTTATTAAATATTGTTGTTTACTTCCATCTTATCATTTCACTTATTACTATAATCGTGTTACAAGAATGTCTTGTCCCAAAACCCCATTGCGGTTTCTAAAGACCCCTCTCGATCCCAAGGTCCAAGACCTGAATTAAGTACCATCTCTCGCTACGAAAGACTCTACCTAGCTACGCCAAAAGCATATCTAACCATCAACAAAAGTGTACTTAACAATAGTACTTAATACTTACTAAAGTGAGATAATAGTCAATTGGATGATTAATAATAGTAAATAGGATGGTGTTGGTGTGTAGTATAATTAAATATAAAGATAAATTTTTTTTAAAAATGTATAAAATGTGTTTTAGAATTATAAACAGTAATATTTTTTTGATGTTGATGTATACTGTCTTGGTTTTTTAATTTTTGTAAAGCAGTTGTTTGTGTGTTGATTTTTGTTGGTATATTAAAAAAGATTTTGTGTATATAGTTTTAAGTAATTAAGATAATATATTAGTATATAGATGTTATATATTATTTTGATTATTGTTGAATTTGTAAGTATGCATGCAGATGTTTTGTTTAATTTATTTAGTTGTGTTATTAGTTTGTGTGTATGTGTGTATGATTGTGAGAAGATGTTATGTGTAATTTAGTTATTTGTTATTGGTTTATTTAGGTTTAAGACAGACATTGGAGACCTGAGCTCTATATATACTTACCTTTTAAACCTAAATAAACCAATAACAAATAACTAAATTACACATAACATCTTCTCACAATCATACACACAAACTAATAACACAACTAAATAAATTAAACAAAACATCTGCATGCATACTTAAATTCAACAATAATCAAATAATATATAATATATCTATATACTAATATATTATCTTAATTACTTAAAACTATATACACAAAATCATTTTTAATATACCAACAAAAATCAACACACAAACAACTGCTTTACAAAAATTAAAACACCAAGACAGTATACATCAACATCAAAAAAATATTACTGTTTATAATTCTAAAACACATTTTATACATTTTTAAAAAATTTTTATCTTTATATTTAATTACACTACACACCAACACCATCCTATTTACTATTATTAATCATCCAATTGACTATTATCTCACTTAGTAAGTAAATACTATTATATAATTTTAGCATAGTCAAATCTTGTTCACATAACTAACTCAATGTATTTATTTGTAGTACTCTTGATAATGGAAAAATAAATTTCCGAAAGCTTGAGTTTATAAAAAAGAGAATTCTTCAATTCTGCTGACCTAAAACCCATAAAGTTATATACTATATATATTATATATTCGCATAGGTCTCTATAGGTATGGAGGGTAAAGTGTTGTGAATCTATATGGGAATAAATATAGTTCAGATATCATGATCGTGGAGACTTGAACACGTATAGGTATGGAGACGCTCGTAACGTAGTAGAGACATGTAGAATATATTCTGTATCGCTATTACTAAAATGAGTAATAATAAATAGTGTTTGGGCTATTTATTGTTTTATCACAACATTGCGCATTCAAACAAAAGTTACCAGATTATTCTGGACAGACAACACATACTGTTGGCATATACATTACCTTAAGTACACAGCAGTTTATTTATTGCAAACGAATAAGATTACTATAGTAATATCATGGCATAATGAAAAGATTCTTTTAAGAATATTTATGTTAAAGGATATTTATATCAACTAAGGGGTTAGCTCAGGATATATTAGCATGGAGAACTACATCAAACCAGAATTCAAACTGAGGACTCAACAAGAAGAATATTTAAGTCAAGATTTATTTAATTTAAGAAGGAATACTACAAAATGTATGTAAATTACCAGATTTTTGTGAATTTGATAAATCGATAGAGGGGAAACAAAATTGATTTTTACAAAATGCATGTCTATATAACAAGATGCTCGCATCGAAGTCAACCTACATAATTATGTTAACATCAATAGTAATCAGTGAAATTAATTTTTGGAATTTTTTTTGTTCGACATTGTGCATATAATTTCCAGGTTGCACTATGATATGGAATAATCATTATTTACAAATACATTGTTTAATGAAAACATATTAATTGAATAACATGTATTAATTCAAAATTAAATTCAATTTTGCAGTTCAAAGCTTTGCAAATATGTTTCAATAACGAAAGTATTGTTTTTTATTAAAATAAGGTAACTTGATTCTCAACAATTATAAAAGTATCCAAATCTATGTAAATTAAAAATAGCAATAAAAAGTGATTGATTTTTAGCATGTTTCAAGTAGAATTTTACAATCCTCCTTTAAGAAATTAAAATTACACACACTTTCTCTGAATCAAAAATGATTTGTGAAATGTTTAATTTAAAAGATGATGTAAGAATCTAATATGATTTTATACTAAAATACCTGTTAAGATATGCAATTTACTTTCACTTGAACATACGAATAAAACACCATGAACATATTTGTATTGATTGTTTTTATAATAAATTATCCATTATATTCTAACCACAGACTTAAAGCATTTAATTTACATGATCCTAGCACCGACTCCAGCCACACTTAAAACTTGTTTTAGCTGTTAAGGAGTGTTCATTTACAACAAAGAATTGTGTGGGATTAGCTCTTTAAGAATTTACTTAGCATATTATAATTATTTACAACATTTTTGTTTCAACATTCGGCATCCATAGGTCACAATTTTATTAAACATACAATATTAATTGATTTACAAGACACTTTTCTATTTTGTGTGCAACTAACAAGTTTGTTAAACTGAATTATGTATTAACAAAAATATTTCTAACTCTTAATAAGCTATAAAAATGGAATACAAGGTTACATTAAGTCTATTTGAATATTAATTGGCCTTAGAAGTAAAGTGCAAAATTTAATTTACTAAATAGTTACAGCCTGAGGGAAGTTAAGTAGATTACTACACATTTAAAACAGGTCCCCGTTTGATAATTAACTACATTTTTATGAGACTATGAAATATGAGTTGTTTATTACCCTAAATCTCATTTTATCTTATTTATCATATAAATGCACATAAAAAAGTGCACAACTAGATCATTTGTTGCAAAATTCAAACAAAAAAAGTGCCAGTTTACTAAATAGGTTAATTCTTTAAATATCTTTCTATTATCCTTCAATAACGCAAAATTTCAGAAAAGTATTGCAGGTATTTGTAAAACCAGCAAAGCTTTTTAAAAAATTATTTGATTTAGTAGATTACAATGGCAGATAGTGCCTATGATGGCCAAAAGCAGATTTTTAGTTAGCATAAGTAATAATTGTGAAAAAACTAGTCAGTTCAGATACAAAGGAAGAAACAGTGATCTTGAAAATTGTTATGTATGCATATTATAAGTTAATCATATGTGCCTGGAAGCCAGTTTCCAGGGATACATACATAAAGAAAAACTATGAGATACTTTGTGACAGTTAGGATTCATTCATATTTTAGAGTTACACGACATACATATTGGCACTGTTGCATTACACATAAAAAATATTACGCATAATTTCATTTCTCATAACTCATCTTGCATTATGCATAATAAAAACTACACATAATATAATTGTTCATAAAATAATTTCCGCATAATAAAAACTTCCATAAAACCAACTGAACGAAACTTGCATTGTTCATAATTAAAAGTGTCCATAATTTCAATGTACATAATTTCACCCTGCATAATACGAAACCTGTATTATCGGCATTTTGGTAACGGGTAACGCTTATTAGAGGGTACATCAGATGCTGTTCAGCATTTCATGCGATGTTGCTGACAGGTCTAGAAAATGTTGAACAATAACTATAGTTATTTCTGTAGAAATAATATCTACAAAACTTTTAAATATGTATATTCGTAAACATAATTATTATACAATGAAAGGTTAATTCATATGACATACTTATTTATCATTAACATTAACCTAACTTTGGTATTATTTTAATTTGTTTCTTAGTTTGAACGTCGAAATTTCTATTTTCTATAGATATTTTACTGCAGTACGTAAATTACTAATATGTTTGCAAAAAATGATATAATATCATAGAGGGGTATTAAATTCCAGTTCAATGTTGTGAATTCCATACCTCTCCAAGCAATTTGAATTTGCAATGGCATTGTTCTGCATGAACTTATGGTTATCTGTGCTTATACAGCCTCAGGAATAAATTATTTAAAAACCCATATACGAACGCATACCAATTTCTGTGATTATGCAGCATCTCAAAAAGGTAATTTACGATGGGACCTGCAGTCGTATACTAACAAACGTCCTTTTCATTACAATTTGTGTAATTAGTCTACATCACAAAAACGTGATCTAAAAACACATATACAAACACATACCAATGGCTGTCCATTCCCATGCAATTTGTGTGATTAACCCATATCATAAAAGGATTATTTAAAAAGATATACGAATGCATACTAATGAACGTCCATTTGCACACAATTTAGGTGCTTATACTGTATCACAACCAATTATTTACAAACCCAAATACAGTTGCATATTACCGAAGCTGTATTTGCTTGCAATTTGTGTGCTTATAACACATCACATTTAAAAACACGTGCAAACGCATAACAACAAACATCAATTTGTGTGATTATGCCGCATCATAAAAAAAGTCATTTGCAAACCCATATGCAGTCGCATATTATTAAGCGTCCATTTGTATGAATTTGTGTGATTAATCTAGATCACAATAACAAATATGAATGCATATTATAGTCAAAACCATTTAAGCTGACCTATGACTCACTGCGGTACATTTTTAGAAATGATAATGAAAACTGCATTGTCTTTATCAGTATATGTAACTACTCTGCGCTAAAACAGGATGGATAGAAAAAAAGTACGTCTTTTAAAAATTAGTATGGCAGCATCAAAACGTATGTCTGTTATAACTAATATTTATGTATTATTATAACCTATAAATAATTTTAGTTTTCTGTTACTTTTTGTTGTTTTTTCACATAGTTCTTGCTTTTTTGTTGTATTTACGTTTTTAGATTTAGCTCAAATCGCAAATATAAAAGTTTTTTTTCAAAACTAAAACGATTTCTTACACATTATAAAAGGTAAATACAGATGCAGTTAAACGTAAAACCTATGAGATGCACTCGAAAAGTAATATGAAAATTAATTGTAATTAGTAATTAATTTTTATATTTTTAGGACTTCATGTAACTGCAAAAACACTCCAAAAAGAGCTTGTTACTACCGGCATATATAATTTCAAATTAACTAGCTTAAGAAGACTTTTACCAACCTTAATGTAGTAGAGCAATAGTACAATAAAATAATACAATACCGTTTTGTTTGTTTAATACTAAATTTAATTTTTTCAGATATTATCGAATCAATTAGAACACATGCGTCTTTTTACTTAATAACAATATAATATCTTGAAAATTCACTTTATGTTTTCAAAAACCAACAATATTTGTGACACCATGCTCCAAACCTAAATATCCAGTATCTGTTGTACATTTATATAGCAAGATTTTATCGACATTCCTGAAAATAACTTGCCCATTTCCATATTATATATTATTAATATCTTCATTTAAACACAATTCATCTAAATAAAATGTTGGTCTATTACCGTTCCAGACTTCCAATTAACCTTAAATTTTTTGGTTTAATTTTTATAAAAGAAAAATATGTTTTATACTTATTCTTAATCTTCTTTGGGGATTAAACCACTCATAGTTTTTAAAATTATCTTTATTAACGTTTCGATCCATGTCAAACTTGAAGTTTTTATTATTTTGAAAACGATCCTAGGTTATGGATCGAAACGTTAATAAAGATAATTTTAAAAACTATGAGTGGTTTAATCCCCAAAGAAGATTAAGAAGAATACTAAACAAACCACAACAAACATAAGGGAGGTTTAATACTTATGTTATCGCCATTGTCAACTGTATATGCAACAAACATTTCTTATAATTCGTAGAAATTATAAGATCATTTATAAAAGATCTGGGTCATACATTCTCAGCTCGTTTGTCACAATATAAACTTCATGTGCCATTTTGTATAAACAACTGGACTAATCCGGATACTAGACATACGTTCTGATTGCATTGATGCATATGCTTTAACAAGATGCGTCATCGGTCAGCTTAACTGGTTTTGACTATAACAATCATCCATTTCATTGTAATACCTGTGATTATTCTGCATCTCAAGAAAGTCACTTAATAACACTTACAGGAACGTATACTAACTAACATCCATATGGGTGCAATTTGTGTGATTATTCGGCATCATAAAACGTACTCTAAAATACCATTTACTGTCACATACTAACGAACGCTCACTTCCATACAATTTATGTGATTTTACTGCCTTAAGATGGAGTTTTTTACACGACATTTGCTATCGTATACTAACGAACATCCATCCGTATGCAGTTTGTGTATTATTCCACATTACAAAAAGGTACTCTGAATTATTTAATTAAATAATTTTTACTTTTTGAGGTGTGTGTAATAGGATTCTTGCATTTGTAGGAAGCTCAGTGTGATATCCATCATTGACCAACATTTTCAGCAGTTTAGTAAGTGTATCAGTTTGATGTCGCGGAATATTTCCCACTCTAGTATTTTTTGTACAAATATAACCTTTTTATTAAGTAGTTCATTTCTATTTTGTGAATTTGTTTCACTGTGACAAGCTCCACTTATTGATGTATCATGTGGAGCAATAACAACTAATATATCATCGTTTTGCTCGGCAGATGGTTGTGGAAGAATTTGCGCATTGTTATTACTATTTAGGTCGCAGTAAGTTGTCAGTACTAGCAGGGATGAAAATTACCGACCTGATGTACATACAACAACTGCAATTGTTATCTACTCCAAACCTTATACTGTTCCTTATGCTCAATGTCCAATTTGACACAAAGATTATTTTGTGGAAAATGTTATTTCCAGACTGGTAAGAAAGACTTATTTTTAATAAATAATTGTTCAGAATGATAATTCATTACCTAAGTGTACCAAAAGTTATATATACTGCTAAATATCAGAAAGATATTAAAGGTGTAATATACCTTATTCACGTTAAATATGGGATGACGTCATAAACAGTAATAAAGTGCTAGCGATTGTAACATGTGAACGTAACTATGAACATAGGTTTAATGATATTTGGATTTAGTGTGTAGCAGTTTGCAGGTCTGTTCGGTGTTGCAATATTTTTGACTTTTATTGCTTTGACATTTTTTTTTATTGTCATTGGTTAGTTTTGTAGTAAATCGTTTGTGCTTTATATTTGCTAAATCAAACAGTTTTTTTCAGAACTAAAACACTTTATACATTGCATGTTTCGAATATTTAACATTTAGAATGCCTAAACATTTGGATTCGCGCACACAAGAAATGGTTACTCTGATCAGGAAATACACATAAAATAACTTAACCATGACAACGTAGCGTTTATTTGAATTATGACCTCATCCCATATTTTACGTGAATAGGGTATATCACATAATTATATTGTTTAATAAACTCACAGATAAATTCGTTTTTTTAAATTTTCTCACATAGGTAGGCCTGTAAAACGAAAGGTCAATTTTCGTTTTATAACGTAATTTTCATTCTTTAACGTCTATGATATACAAATGAACACATGACAACAATGTCTCTTTTTAATATTTTGATTACTCTCCCATTTGATGGCAAGTAGATAAATTAATTTGGTAGGTATAATCACTCCCATATTATGGAAGATTATTTATGTGCAATGAATTTTTGCATGATTTTATTTAGCTGCGAAATATTTTAGGTACATTTTTATTATACACATTGCAAGTTCCGTGCAGTAACTATTATGGAAAATAAATTTATGCATCTCGAAAATTATGTATAGTGTTTGCTTTTTTATGCAAAATGCAAGTTCTGCGTAATGATATTTATGTGCAATGAGCCTACATATTCATTATACGTTTATAATAAATAATACAGTATTAAAACTTGTACTAATTTACTTAATTAAATACATAACAAAAACAAGTTGAAAATGCAAGGCATTGTCGCAACGAACTTCCAAATGTAGACTTACTTTAAAACAATTTAAAGAAATTAAAATTATTATGTTGTAATAATTATAAGTATTCAGATAAAAACAAAAATTTATAAACAACAAAAGAGACATTTTAATATATTTTATTTTATTGAATAAATATTTTAAAAGCTATATATTAGTTCTCATCAATAAGATAAGAAATTTTTTTTTTATATGAATCTAATTATTTTCGGTAATCAAAATTTAAGTTTAAACAATGTCTATAATATTGGAATAATTGGCATGAAATGCCATAAATTGTTCAAATATGTGTTTCGTATTGATTTTAAACTTATTTAAAATTCTAATTATCCCTGTGGATTTTCCCGGGGGCTCGGCGTCCCCGTGGCCCGATTTTAACTGACATCAAAACTTAAGCTCTGGACACCGAGCTGAATCGATTGATGTATCACACATTGATGTCCGACCATTAAAAAGGCCTCGGACACACAGACAGACACACAGACAAATAGATTTCATAAACGAACGAAGTTCGTTGATAATGAGTTAAAAAATCGCTTAAAGTTGAGAAAATTAATGCAGTGTGAATGTCCTTTATAGGTACAACGTTTGTAGAAGTTAATTATCCTGCTCTTGTTAAATTTGCGATTTTCTTCAGATTTTTATTTTTCAATATTTAAAAAAAAAATGAAACACTAAACAAGCATTCTCATTGGTACATCTGGAGTTCTAATACCTCATAAAAATCCTTCAATTTGTCAATAGATTTCTTCTGTTGCGTTATATTATGTAATAACAGCTTTCAGCTAGTATAACTGCGCTGCATTGTGTTTACTATTGTTCAAAGAGATTTGTTTGGAAAAAACAATAGGATATGTATCATTAGAAAATAATGCACAACATATGGTGGTCTCTATTTCATAATAGTGATCCAAGGTTTTTTTTTATATTTTTCAAATTATATTACAATAATTGAAAACATATGATACTCCGGTCAAAATAAGCAAAACAAAAAGCGGTAAGTTTACATTAATTTGTAGAGCTGAAAATTGGTACAGCTCTTATATACACCTAACACAAAAATATCAAAAATCCTTGCGTCTGCTATAAAATGTATTCAAGGTCAAAGGTATCGGTTTAGTATTTTTCTTGTAAACCGTATGTGTTATCGTAAAAATTCATTAGACAAAAGTTGTAGCTCATGCCATTGCCTACAAAAATTGAACTTATACTTATTTTCCTATAATTTACCATTCCTGAGAGATTGCTATTTCAATCATCGAAAATACTAATATGCATTCCTACGCGGCCTGTATACATCATCGCGCGTTCAATAGAAGTACAAATATTGGTTTGTGTAACTCATACGTACAAATTATGCAATTCTGAATGAATATATACCCTGTTCCTAATTTCATTCGCCCATGTAACCTTGAGCAACATCTGTCTTAATCTATTGTTCAAGTGGCAATGATCATATAACTGCCCTTTTTTGAAGGACGTAAATGAAATACTTTTAGTATTGAACGTTCCTTTGCAGTGAACAGACGTGCTTATTGCTAATATTTCTTATTATAATTTGTGGCGTTCAATAATTTATTTTAAAATGTCGCAATTTTGCTTTATTTGTAGTAAACCTTTGCCTGAAAGTGAAATGGTTGTTGTTGATCTGTTGAAACTTTGATTGATTCAAGTGCTGAAAGAAATGATGGGCTTTTTGAATACCTAAAAAATTAGCAATCTGTAACCAACCACGTGAAGCGAGGTAAAATATACACTCAGAAGAGTACTATTGCTGCAGTTAAAGGACAGCACAAGATGGAGCAAACCGATACATCTACAATTAGTCCACCTCGTACTAGAGCGCATATGAGTGAGTTTTTGTTTTAAAAAATATTGCTTATTTTGTGGCGATGACGCAAATGAACAGGTTGAATAAAAAAAATGCAGAATGTTTGGCGAAAAATTTATCAAATTGCTACACTTGCATTTAAAGAATCTATTCGGAAGGTAGCTCGAACTCATTCTGATGACAGCAAAAGCTGTTACTGAACGCATTGAGTATGAATATGATTTAGTTGCTGTTGAGGCTTACTACCATAATAATTGTTGAAATTTCTTCTCGAGGCCCACAGCTGGGATTTTGTGATGGAAGAAATATTTGCATACATTGAAAATAGTGATTGTCAGTTTTCGCTGGAATGATTAAAAAATATTTTCAACAATCCAGATATACATAGATAATAGAACAGTTAAGTTGAAGTATGGTAATAAAATTATGATAACTGAAAAACCAGGAAGATTAACATTTAAATAAACAAATGACCGATTACCTTCTAAGAAAGTACTACACCCAATGCTAAATGAGGAAGTTGGTCATCGGAAACTACTACATTACTAGCTACGTAATTAATAATTTTGTCTGGCATTGGGAAAGTAATTCGAGCATAGTGAACAAAAATTAGTATAAATTGTTGGTTGTTTTGAAAAAAGAAAAATTCAATGACTGGTTTCGCTGTTATTGCAGTCCGATTGGCCCATTACTCTATGCAAAACAACCAACAAAGTTCTTGAAAATATAGACAAATCATGGTGTATTAATATGTACAAAATGTATCTCATGCGCCCCCTATACTCGAATGTAAACAACTAACTATTGGAGACTTTTCAAGTCTTCGACATGAGAGTATAGATGGCATTAACATTTATCTGTTTTACTGAGAATAAGCACGATATTCTCAACAAAGCTTTTTATGTGAATAAAACACAAAATAAAAATGAAGAATGATTTAGAATACTGAAAGCTGTGGTAGCAATCATTTGAGAGGATATTCAATTTACAATATTTGATAATAATAATTACTCACACTTAGTCAAATGTTTGAAAATATTAACAGTGATATTATGGAGTCATTGACTAATTTTTTGAAGCGAGTAATTTTTAAAAACAAACGATGAAATTAGAACATAAAATTGATATGTACAACTATCACCCACTGTATTATGTCTGCTGTTAGGTCTTAGTCTTTCAAATCAAAATTGCAATTGAGTCCATTTTTTTCATCAATGAATTGGATCAAAGCGTCTAATATAGATTTTTTCGTCTTTTGGTTTGTATGCATTCTATAGTATGATGTATGAGGCAGCAGCAGTTCTTCATCGTCCACCTCATATCCCACAATAACACACTCCACATAAAAGTTATCGTTCAAATTACCATTCCGAAAAGTTCAGTTATTGTAGAGTCCTTTCAAGAAAAGATTTCGCGGCAAAAGCCCATGTGCCAATTCGAGTCTATCAAAATGACAGTGTAGTAAGTTATACTAAACCTTTGCAAAATTTTGCTTATAAAAGTGAAGCAACAGTATTATTACTCCAATACTTGAAATGCTATGGTTATATGGGAAATGGAAACATTCAATGTTATCAGATTGGATTGGTTATATTGAACGTCTAACAGTAATATAACGCATTTTTCTAACTCTCAAACTTCATTCTTACAATTTATTCATGAACCAGCTGTAACACGTTGCATTAGGCTAACAAAAATTAGATGTGAAACAAAAAATTTTACTTTGAAGGGACTAAATATATGGATACGCTTTGTATAAAAGATTTTGTAAATAATTGTTCTTAATTAATCAGTTTATTTTGTTGCTATAAACATAATTCAGATAAGAAAGTACAAATTGATTTTTTTAACAACATTGTATTGTAATGAAAGACAATGACATTATTGAAAAAAACACAAGGCAGACATCGAATGTGACAAACATTTGCGTATTCATTTTTCACATGTAAATACATTGTAATAGATGATAAGCATGAGAACTTGTGTGGTAAGCATAGAGTCAACTCGATACATGGTATTAACAGACGCTAACCGTAATAAAATATGATTTACAGTGGGAATAAATAAGATTTGTTGGACACAATAGAAAAAGAAATAGTCAGTTATACATGGTAGGTGTTTAGTGCATGGATGGAGGATTGCTCTGTAACTATGTGGCTGACTTATTTACGTGAGACTAAGTCGGGGTACAAAGTATTTTATAAACACTTTGGCGGGGGAAAGCGTCGACCGTTTGTGGCTGCGGAGAATACATGAGACTTAAATCATCAGGGGTTATAAGGTAATTAAAAGATAACCAACATAAAGACAGCTGAAAGAAAAATATATATAATATGATACGACATAAAACTCGATAAACTTGAATAATACCTTTGCTATATTCAAAAATTAATCTTTTCAATTAATAAACAGTAACATTTATATATTTGCATATAAATAGAAATAAGGTTTGTGAAACTGAACAATTTAATACTTTGTAGTATTTAAGTTATTCTAAATATTAATAAACGTTTGACTCTAGAGACTACTATCGTGAAGTCGTTCTTAAGGAAAAGAAACACAATGTGATTAGAGTGGTAAAACTTGTTATTAAGGTACCAGAAATAAATAGGAATTTCATTAAACTCTTGCTTTTACGTCATAATTTAAATTAAGTAAAAGCATAATTTTTAGTAAGATCACTTACTTCTTTGTGATTGTTAGATAAAATAATAGATAAGGTATAAAGATACAATTTGATTACTTTAGCAAACAGAAACTAATAATTAGGAAAAGCATAGGTTTTTATAAGATTCACTTACTTATTTCTAATTTTTAGATTAAATAATATATAAGATATAAAGATACAACTTGACTACTTTATCAAAAAGGAACTAATAATTTCTTTTATGTAGGCAAAAGACCAAAGACATACCTGTGAGCATGGTATGAAATACCTCACATATAGTTGATTATATCTAGGGGTGGGCGATACGGGATTTTGCGTATCGAATATCGATACATATTCTATATCGATATGTATCGATATATCGAATATCGATATATATCGATCGATCGCGATCGACACGATCGATGCGTATCGACACGCATCGATCGCATCGATCGCGCATCGAATGTATCGAATGCGATCGTGCGTATCGAACATATCGATTCGTATCGATGCGAATCGACACGCATCGACACGCATCGATTCGTATCGGAACGCTTAGATGTGTAGATTAAGTATACATATCGAGACGTAGCAATACCTATCGGTACGAATCGACACGCATCTATAAATTTTTCTACTCTTTCTTTGGGAATAAAATCACAAGATCGTTTTAAAATAATATATTTACTGACAATTCGATCTTTCACTTAAGATTGTTTGTTATCAAAATAATTAAAGTTTCAAGTTTAATATTTGTGACATAAGTATGTATATAGGGTGGGCGATACGATTTTGCGTATCGAATATCGATTCATATTCTATATCGAATACCGATACGATCGACACGTATCGATGCGTATCGACACGTATCGATGCGCATCGAACATATCGACACGCATCGACACATATCGAGTATCGATATATCGATATTTATTTTTGCTGTATCGGGGGGGTCGATACGGGGGTCGTATCGATACGTATCGATATATCGATACGCCGACCCAGCCCTAATTATATCCAGTAAGACTGGGGCTTCTTTAAGCCATATGTTGAAAACAGGCAGACAACAGGAACCAAAGACAGCTGTGTTCACCTTGTGTTTTTTAAACGGAACACCCTGTATATTTTTGCATATTCGAATTCCCTGTGGCATTTACAATTAAAAATGTAAAGGTTTTAGTTGGCTATGTGTAACCGTTCTGGAAATATTGTCACTTTAATGTGGAAATCGAGTCAACATTGAAGCCGTGTTGTTATGGCTCTAATAAAAAAAATTCAAATCTTGTTGCACCATCGACTTTCAATAATAGTCGACTTGCAAAATACCTACCAAACTTTTCCAAAAAGCATGCTATAGAGAGTTATTGCTTTACATGAAATGTAACTATTCTCAGTTTTTCAAATGGAACATCCTGCATATTTTTCACAAATCGGTATCTTGTGAAAAATAGGTAATAAATGCTATAAGCTTTTATAGACATAAAACGAACCCTTCTCGAAATATCGATCCACTTATGTAAAAACATTCAAAATAATAACTTACTAAAACCATTGGGCACAACATAATTATCAAGTAGCCAGCATCATAATTTAAAAACAATTGTATCACTATTGTTTGATGTTTGTCAAATAATTAGATGTTCGTATTTGCTTTCTCTTACATTTTTTGTTGCTGGTGTTTATTCTTATTATCTAATTTTGTTCAAAATGAATTTTACTAAAAACAAATGGTTGACATGATATTCATTTTTGGTGAAGCTCGAAAAATTTCATTGCTTACTAACCGATTGTATGCTCAATGGTACCCAGAAAGAAAGCACCTTCGGCAAGAATCGTTTGTCAATGTTTCCGACAGATTTATGTTCAAAGACAACATACATAGAAACAAAGAAAAGATTGCCGAAAACTTATGTGTGGACCACAGCACTGTACGGCTGTGAAACATGAGAACCGTTGATCTAAAGGTGTAATTGTAGATATGCGTACCAGCAATAATGGACAAATTAGAACTGCAACTGTGCGAACTGCAACAGACATTTACGAAAAACCAGTGGCCAAGTTAGCAGTGTTGGATATTGGATTGCAGGAATGTTGTAGTACACAAACAGTCAAGTCATATGGGACTTGTCAGATAAAATATTAAAATTTGACGGAAATAGTGTGCAATTTACGTTCTGTTTTGAATATTTTAGTGAGTCTTTTGTTTACATCTCTGTTTTAGATCTTCTTTTATTTGTGAGTGTTCTATTCCTACTTTTTGTTTGTATTCTAGATATGTGTATATGTCTGTGGTGTCCATTGCTTATATGTGATAGTTGTTGTTTAGCGTGTAGTTTACTTATTTTGTTAGTTGAGCTTTTATTGTACTGTTTTTCTTACATTTGTCAAAGAACATGTTTATGTCACTGTATGCTTCTGTTACTTTAAGTAGGTGATTGAGTTGCGACTTTGCTGATGCTATTATTATTATTAATAACATTTTTAGCTAGTGCTCAAGATACCTTATTAATAAATACGTTTCAGTTTGATGTGGCCAATGAGTTTACTTCACTAAAAGTAACTTTTCTTACAACCACTGTTTACTAAAAAACCTTCAACTAAATTGGGGATGTGATTCTGCATGTCAGATTAGTGTTTCAAATCTTTTTCTGATGATGTCTCTTGCAAAAGTGGGCAAAATGTGGATCATTAGTATCTTAGTAACATGGCCTAAACCCGAAACCAGGGTTGGCATTTTCCTGTCCAAAACTAATATTTCCCATCCCAGTGGGAAAAACTGGTAAAAACCGGGAAAAAGTGGTAAATAGCGGGAAAAAGTGGTAAATACCGGGAAACCCTAAAACAGATTTTGACCAATCAAAGTACTGACCAATGAACAGCAAGTATGTAGTTGTAGATTTTTATTTTAACCAATCAGATGAAAGCAGAGCCATTTTGTTTTTTTTTGCTTTGTTTTCTGCTGCAGTTGTTTCCACATGTTGTTAAAATAATGAAGTAGATTAGTTTAGTGAAGCATTTAGTTGAAAATAAATTGTGTTTATATAAAATAAACTAAAAAAAAATGCCAAAAGCTAAAGGAAAAGTTGGAGGTAGGCCACTTAATCCAGTCTGGAGTTATTTTAATCAAAAAGATATAAATGGGAAGTTAATAGTTGAATGTAAATCATGTTATCAAGTAGTTAGTGCAAAAGCTGATAGAATGACAAAGCATGTATCACAAACTTGTCCAAAATTGAAGAAAAATAAGATTCTCATGACTCCATTTGTTCTCCAATAAATGTTAGCTCTAGATTAGTCTAATGTGCTAGCCACTATCGATGTGGATTACCCACAGCCAATAACTACTTCAAGTGTTAAATCTGCTGGAACTTCACAGCCTTCAATCAAAAGATACCAGCCTTCAGTAAGTGACTTTGTAATAAGCACATCAACTTCCCAAAAACAAGAACTTGACCTCAAAATAGCACGTTTCTTTTACGCTTGTAACATTCCATTTTTGGCTGCAGAGAATAAAGAATTCATCAACATGATATCAGCACTTAGCCCTGGTTATAAACCACCATCCAGAAAAAACCTTGCATAAAATTTACTTGATAAAGTAGCAGAAGAGCTGGAGTAATGTACATAATGATCCAATAATAGTTAATTCCATACACTGCAACGGTAAAAGTGTATTTATTTCTTCAGTAGATTGTGGAACAAACAAGAAAACAAGCGATTACTGCAAAAATCTCGCTTGTGAAGCAAAAACTACAGCTGAAGCTAAATACAAGTGCACAGTGAAAAGTTTTGTGTCTGATAACGAACCAAAAATGTCTTCAATGCGGCAACATCTTCAAACTGAAAATGTTGTACCAGTTATATACGGTTGTGCATCGCATTACCTAAATCTTTTGGGAAAGAACGTAAAAAATGAGTCGCTTATGACCCATGTTGTTAAAGTACAAAAATTCTTTCGAAACCACCACATTCCTGGAAGCTTATTAAAGGAATATGCTGATTCGGTTAAACCTCAAGTACCAGGTGAAAGAAACACGCTGGAATTCTGAAATGATCTGCTTAAAAACTTTTATAACGAACAGGCCATTTTATTTACAAATTGTGGACACACATGAGGAAAAAATAGAGCATGGTATAAAACAAATAATTACTAATCATTACTTATACAAAGAAGTAAAAAATATGTACAGTCAATTAAAACCAATATCTGATGCTTTAAATAAGTTACAGAGTGACAAGGCTAGCATTGCTGATGTGTGCGAAATTTTGGTTGATCTTCTTCATAAAGAAGAACTCAAACCGCACTTAAATAAAGTGAAATCTACATTTGATACTGGAATAACTCCTATTCACATTTTAGCGAACATGATGAATCCACTGTATAAAGGTAAAAAATTATCCCAAAGTCAAGAAGAATCTGCCCGTAAATATTTACAAGACATAAATCCACGATACTTGCAGTATACAATACAGTTTCAATTAGAAGAGGAGCCTTTTCCCAAAACATTTTTTTACGTAGTGTTGTCGATAATGTATCACCTTCTTTGTGGTGGCAAAACCTAACAAAAAGTGGAATTGATAAAAACTTCTTGGAGCTGATGGAACACCAACAATGTCCAGCGTCATCTGGATCTTTGGAACGCATTTTCTCAAATTTCTCATTTATTCAAAGTAAAATTAGAAACAAGTTAAGTTTACAAACAGCCTCCAAATTGGTGTTTTGTTATATGACATTAAAATCTATGACAGAAAATGAACATTTAGATTGGTAAAATGCTTAGATATTTTGTCACCGTATTTCTATTTATGTATTTTGATTTAAGGTTGTTTTCTTATAATTTATGCAAAATATGCCTACAATATACAGAACTCTCTTTAAATTGAAATCTGTTTATATTTCGTAGTTTCAGAATAAAGTAAATTTTATTAAAATACTAAAAATTGTAGGAATTTTAATTAAGCTTTTTGAATATTATTTAATATGTAATATTTAATATGCAGTTTGATACAACTAAATATTATTAAAAATGCAAACAATTTGAAACTTAAAAGTTTTCTTACATTTCATCATTTAATAGTAGTTTTTCCCACATGTGGGAAAAACTGACTATTTCCCAGGACGGTAAATACCGGTTTTTACCGTGGTATTTACCAGGGGCGGGAAAAACTTTGCCAACCCTGCCCGAAACACCTATTATTATTCAAAAATCAACTTGATGTTTTGAGGATAGTATCACCAGTTCAGAATATCAATTCTTAAATAAACTTTTGTGCACAGGTTCGCATTTCACAGATATCTTCACTTAGTGTTAAACCTGTAACAATGTATTTTAAGCTGTCATCCGGCCGCACATAGTATGTTTGCAGCAGTTGGTAACTAGTTATTACGTATGCCGCTAGATGTTCAGTCAGCTTCCGGCGGACGTTCTAAAAAGAGGGTACGCAAGTGGTGGTGTGATTATCATTGTATATTTTCTTATAATAAAATGTTATTTACGGCGTTCTGAGTATTTATTCCCTCTTGGAGCTAACAGTATGTATAATGTTTTTAGTTAAATGAGCAGAAAAATCATATAGAAACCATATCGTAGTACTTCACTAATTTTCTTTAATTGCCAAGTACTAACAGACAAAAATGGCACTAAACTAAGTTCACATGTTGCTATAATATAGCATAGCAGAATTACAAGTTTGTGTACTGTCGAAGCACAAACAAATGTTCAAGTACATAATTCAATAAATGTTCCTTTGCTTCAAAAAAGTCACTTTCAATATATTCCATAAACTTAAAAAATTAAAACTCAGTTAAAAACAGCATATAAAAAATTCATGGAAAACAAAAGATCATTGTACATCTACAGTCTCAACAAAAGCAAGCATGAGACCTACATAGGCGTTGTATGATGGCTCTGCTAGTTTTAGAGTACATAAATACGGGTGCAAATTAGTAGTTATGAACAAAACATCGTAGATATTGATTAATTAATTGCGTATTACGATCAGAAACTGCCAGTTACAAATATTGACATTTTTAGGCAACGTTTCGAATATTAATTTACCACGCCATTGAAAGAGGAACATTGATTTCTGTCACTCAAACCGATCCATTTTTGATTTACTATATATGTTGATGACGTGTTTTAGTTCACATATTTTCTGGGTCTCACGTTTGGTTCTGTGAGCTGTATATATTTATTTTTTTTAATAGAATATATAAAAGACAATAATTACTCACCTAAACATAAAGCATTCATATCCTTAGATGGTGAATCGCCACTTCTACGCTTTGAACCAACACTCATTCCTTCACAAACTATTGAAATGTTATCATCTGCACACTGATCAAACATATAAGTAGATGTATTTGGTACTTTGATTCTCGTTGTAGAAATTTGATTATTTAAACCCTCAATTTCTGTCAACATTTCATCATTCTTATCTCTCAAAGAAGAGTTTTCAATTTGTAATTCCGAAAGTTTTTTCAAAAGTGGCTCAATTTGAGCTTGTTGATTTTCAACTTCATATAACTGTTTTTCGTTTTCAAGAATTGCAACTTGTTCGGTTAATACTTCCTTCAGCTGCTGTAATTCTGCTAACTGAGTATTTAACACTTGATTTTCTTTTTCGACTGTTGACGAATACTCTTGCGCAATTAAAAGATTATTTTGTAATTTACATTCTTCAACTTCAAAACACATAATTTTTTGTTCTAAACTTTTATTTAGCTGCGCAAGCTGCTCCTTTTCACTGGCAAGCTGGTGTGTTAACTCTTTAATAAAGTCCATATGTCTTTGTTCCAATAATTTAACTTGATTCTGTGTATTTTGTTCCATGCGTGCATGATTATCATCAACCTCTTGGGCAAGCAGAGTCGCACGATTATTAGCTTCCAAAACATCACTCTTCAATTTATCACGTTCAGCATGCATTTGTTCTACAATATTTTTTAGGCAACGAATTTCAGCTCTATAGAGTGCTAATACAGCTTGTAATAAAACTATATGTGGAATCGAAATATCGCTCTTAACATCTTGATTGTTTTTAAGTTGTTTTTCTAAAGCAGCTGCAAGATCAGAAATACGTACTGGATTACAGGTAAATCCTAGCCTCTGAAGAAGAAGTTTGGGCGATGTAATTCCAACATTTTCCCACATTTCCATTATAATATCGGGATTAACAAATCCTGTACCATCAGGACCTAATATTATATGTTGAATCATTTTTGGATATGGAAATACGGAATCCGAACGACATTCCACTGTTGTTAAACTAGTATCTGTAACATTTGGGGTTAATACATCAGACCATGTGTCATCCTGCTGTAAAACTTCTAAAAGTTCTTGAAAACTTATTTTATGTTCATCATCTAGTTCCAATTTATTTGATAGCTGTCTAATCACACACTTAGCTAATTTATGAAGTCCAATAGCATCACATACTAAGACCAATTCAGTTTGATTTAAATGCCCGTCTTCACCAACACCTAATTTTTCCCATGCCCTTCGTAACATTTCCTCGGTACAAACAAATTCCTGGTCTGTATTAATACTGTTATTATCAAACACATGTTCGTTAGTTCTTTGTTTATAATCATGACTACCAGGAAATGAAGTACAGCGTTTCAATTTTGTATTAGTTTTTCGTTTCTTTGAATGTAAAACATCACTTTGAGAATTTGATCTTTGCACTGTATTGTTATAATTTATTTGATTGGAGTAACTCGTATTTTCGTTAAACACATCCTCGTCAATTTTAGGACGTGAACGTCTACCATATTTTTTAGCACCATAAACAAACTTTGGTAAAACCTCGCGATCTGGTGAACTTTTATCATTTTCATTTCTATCTTGATGCTTATTTTGTACATTTCCTAATAGCACCAACAAAGCATCTTTAAATTCGGTAAAGGTTACACGAGTTTTCCTTGTCTCATTCACTAACTGTTGTACCAATTCAATTCCTTGCTCTTCTAATTGAAGAGTGCAACATAGTTGGGTTAAACCCTCCTTATCTAAGCTGCCTCTATTTTCAAAATCGTAACTATTAAAAACTTTAAGAAGTTGTTGTTCGTAGGGGTCTAATGAGCTATAATCCATGTTTTTGACTGAAAGTACAAATTATTTTCAAAGACAAATCCTTATAACAAATATAACTTACAATTTACATACGCCTTTTCCTGGTGCTATCTATAATGCACATGTCCCACTATAAATACTACATTTCCAAAATAAGGACCCGAAAAAGGTTACAGTATCCCTAATTATACTCATAAGTTATAACGGGAATCTTTCTACATATGAACAGTAATAAAAATTCAAATCTAGGACGATTAGAATACATAATCAGTCCACTGTAAATACTTAGAGAAACACCGATACCCATAGAAGTCACAGTTATAAGACCCTTGAAATTTGCATTAAAATTTAAATAGAACCAAAATAGATATATGCAAAATATCACCAGGAGACCAGCAATGGGAAAGCATGAAAAATAGAAACAAAACTTTCTACAGTTGGTCACCTGAGTAACATTACATTCTCGTCAGCAATTAACGGCGCTAGGTGGCGCTGTTAAATTATGAATATATCGGAACCATGAATGCTATAGAGTTATGGTAATCAAAGTTGTGCAACAAACCCATTCATAAAATTGCTTTAAATAAAACTAAATAAAGAATCTCGACTTTATTATATTTTACGTTAAATAAAATGTGCAAACCAGTCTGAATATAATTTTATACATTCAGAGATTGTAAATACAGAAAAATTTTATGCACAGTTGCATATAATAGAAATAACTTTTCAAACCCACACATAACTGAAAAAGAACCAAGGCGACACTGAACATAAAAACGTAATCATGACATGTATACCTAATAAAAATTTACTACATACTACATTGAATATAGTTTTGAAATACAAAAGTTTATATACACAATAACGATAACTAAATCAACACACCAATAACTATAAAAAAATTTTGAGTACGTTTCTCTCCAATTGAAAGGTAAGAAGAAGGACTTTCATCGAACATCAGCGTCGGGGAATCTTAGGACGGCGGCCGTCGAAGGCTTACGCGTTAGGTTTGTATCGACGCCTACAATACACAAACAGCGAAGAAAATGTCGTTTTTAACAAATTCTCACACCTCGTCTTGTGCGTGAAAAAATCGGACAATTCAACTGTCTCCGCTTTGAAAGAGACATCCAAAGAACGTTTGTAATTTACGTTGGTTTAATAGTCTGTACGATTGGGGATATATTTATCCATATAAAATGCTCAAACGACAATTTTATACGAATTGAAGACGAAATATTTCAATTACCTGTGTATTTGTTAAAATTTAATTTAATAATTGCATACGAATGTACTGTTTATAAATTAAAACGTTTTAATTTGAAAGCGGTTCTCTGCCAACAAATAAAATATTATTCAAGCGAAGCAGGTCCAAGAGGTGTAATGAGGGTGATGATATAACCGATCAAATAACAGCTTCACGGGTGCAATAGTGTATGGTGTTATACACTTTAGTACGAGTTGCAGTGCAAAGGGTTGCAAAACCAGTTCACGTGCGCAAAAAGTATACAATGCCGTATATTTTGGTGTAGCCGCAAATCTACGCCAATGAACGCAAAGCGCGAGATGGGTTGCAATACAATTGGTCGCAAATCAGGTCCACTCGTCCAAAAAAGTATAATATTGTCAAAGATGCGTACGATACTACTAGTCGCGACACAACACACAAGAAATCCGATCCGGTCTCGTAGGGATTGAAACCTCTTCTAGTCCAATTTATATAATACAATGCGTTTGCTTATTTTCCTTACAGTTCTTAATTTATATAAAATTTGACTTGAAATTTAGTTAAATCGCATATATACTAATTTAATTTTCAATAACTTATTTATTAGTAAGATTTTCGAATCACGTTTGAGGTAGAGATACCTAAACTTTCGTTTCTACGATTTAATTTTTCCATCTACAGTAAATCATGATCTTGAAATTCTACTCTTAAAAAAATTGCTGGGCTATCAATCACGTTGACAAATGTTGCTTAAGTTGTAGCTCCAACGTACCTATGCAGATTAAGAAAGGGAGAAATTGCTAGATGATCAATTTGGATTTATAAAAAGCAGTTGTACTATAGGAAAGTAATCACAATACTAAGATTAATATTATAAAGATAATGGATAACAATAGGAAAACTACAGTAATAGGCTTACATATAGAGAAGCTTTTGACAATGTATATTGGAATACACTGTTTATGATTTAAAGAAATCAGGAATAGATTACAAAGATAGAGGTAATTAGAGTTCGTATATGAAACATCCAGCTGTAATTGCAATAGCTAGCAAAGTACAATAAAGAAGCGATGTGTCGTTTTTCAAAGAAAGGAAATTCAAATACTGAAATATGCAGATAATAACAAAAACTAATAAGAGGTTAAGAATAAGATTAAATAAAATACTATAACGCATTCCAAAAAATTAACAAAGGCAAATATAAAGAAAGTTGAATAGCTTCTAAAGAAAATTGAATTAAAAGACAAAGGAAAATACACTGGAATCAAATACAGCTAGGTTAATAAGTTTAACAAAACTTATAATACCCCAAGAAGTACAATATACACTAGGTTTGGAAACGAATTTTTAAAATATTCCAATAAAATTAATTGCAACCTAATAACAGTAAACGTTAAATCGGCAATTAAATGGAAACAAACTTTGGAAATAGTAATAATAAGAAATAAAATGCGCAACACCTTAATAAACCACAACAATAATGAAAATAACCGGATATATAGAGGAACCGCTTCGGGTATATACGAAGAGAATGAACTATCTGCTAAATGACAAGTCTATCTATGCTCTAAAATAATCGACACGATGCAAAAATACAAACACGACTTGACTCAATGTAGTAAAACAAAAAAAATGTCCGGTATTCGCCTTATAGTAGTAAATGCAACTTTTTTTTTATTACATTTAGTTTCTTCTATGTATCCTTTTCACAAGAATATGCATGTTGACAGGTAAAAAATTTTTTAAATGATATTGTGAAAAAATGACGACTGCAATTCCGCGTTGATTGATATAAAATGAGTCATGTAGAAGTTAAGCACCTATGGATCTTTCTAGTCTCATGGACATTGATTGTCAACAGGGTTATAGATGTTCTATGATTGTCAATTTATGGTTATATATTCTACAGCAAGAGTTATCGTCTGTTTTTTAGGTTGTGTTTTATTTTTAGTGCTCCGCTTTATAATATTTAAATAAAACGATATATAGAAAGATGAGTCTAGATCCATATAATGAAAAGGTATGCATGCATAAGTAAGAGTTGGTTTATAATCCTGTATTATGAACGGTTTGCTTTAATACATTCACATTCGGTATTGCAAAAATGTAATTTAGATATTTTCAACTCAGTAGTAGCAAACTATACTGGTGATAAAGTTTATATAATAGCAGTTTGTTTACTTCTTTAACCATCACGTCTATAAATTATTAAATGCGCCAATATGTGAACTAGCATCAAAAGTAGCTGCCGATTCCCAAAGAAATGTTCGCGGACTCGCCACGATCTTGTATCATATTATATTGTCTCTCGTTAATGTATGCTTTAATATACCGAGAAATGTAGAACCAACGAAATAACCTGTATGAGGGTTTATTTACGTTTTAAGAGTTTCAAACTTATTAACTTTTAATTATTAAAACCTTAATTATTTTGAAATCAGTCTGTATGATGTATTCCTACTACGCAAAAATTTTATTACTAAAGGTGCCGAATGTTTGTTTTTAATAAATCATAGAGATACCTAAAAATTGCCCAAGAATATAGCTGGTATTGTGCAATAACCAACTATGTAGAATATTGTTACTAAAGGTCAACAGTATCGATTTATCTTATAGCAGTCAATAGCTGAGGCATAGGACTACATATAAATTACGCAAGAACAGCTTGCAGTGTGCCAAAACCAACTAAGCAGAATATTGTTACTAAAGGTCTATAATATCGGTTTATATTTAGAGCACCCAATAGTTGAGGCATAGGTCTACCTGAAAGCTACTCGAGAGCATAGCTAGCATTGCACTAAAACTATCTATGCAGAATATTGTTACTAAAGGCCCACTGAATCGGTTTATATAAGAGCAGATAATAGCTTTGGTGTAGGGCTTCTTAAAATTTGCCAGAGAATTTAGCTTGCATTATGCAGAAACCAACTGAGCGGGATATTGTTACTAGAAGTCTACAATATCAGTATATATTAGAGCAGCCAATATATCCGAGGCGTAGGGCTGCCTTAAAGCTACTGGAAAACATCTTGCATTGTGCAAAAACTAACTGTCCAGAATATTGTTATTAAAGGTCGACAGTATCGGTTTATATTAGAGCACTCAATAGCTGAGGCGAAGAGCTACCTAAAAATTGCACAATAACAGCTTGCATTGTGCGAAAACCAACTAAGTAGAATATTGTTACTAAAGGTTCACAGAATCGGTCTATATTAGACCAGCCAATAGCGGCATAAGGCTACCTATAAATTGCCCGAGAACATAGCTTGCACTGTGCGAAAACCAACTAAGCAGAGTATTCTTAGTAAAAGTCTACAATATCAGTATTTATTTAGATTAGAGCAGCTAATAGCTGATGCATAGGGCTACCTGAAAACTACCCGAGAACAGTGTGTATTGTTTGAAAACTAATTATGCAGAATATTTGTTCGGTCTCTTTGTCGCACGTTGCGTGGTTAATTTTAAGTTACTTCAAATTCGTAGTTATAAATCTAATTGTAAAACTGTCATCCCTTGTTCCCTTATATCCTGCCATAAAAATCCTTGTGCATGTGTGAATAAGTTGGACAGAGTAGTGAACAAACACTTTCTTATGGATATCGAAGCAGAACAGTCGTCGGTTTTTTCGTTCGGTACCGTAAGTTAGTCAAGTGCCGCAGACTTTATTTGTGAAACCCCTAAAAAACACAGTGCAAGTGTAACGTAACACAGACTCAATTTCGCATACAGTCCATTTGGTTGAAAGAATAGGAACTGCAGCTTAGAACAACAAAACAACGCGGAGGTAAGTCGATATACAAATTTATAAGACCTCCGCGCAATAAACAAATTTGGTCCTTCGAGCCGGATTATTAATTAATTAATTAGTTCCTATCCTTTAAGCTCCTTATACTTAAATATATAAAATTGTCGTAGTTTTTATTATGGTTAAACGTGTTACACAGAGAAGAACATCTTGCTTGCAAATTGAATGATAAAAACATCTGGTTATAACGGTAGATTTTACAATACATTCCTTATCCTTTGTGGCAAAGATTAGGGTCGATCGTCGGTGTCTTTTTATGTAAACTATTTATGAGGGTTATTGTATCCTAAATCTTTACCTTATCTGTCATTTCAAGTTGGAGCAACCATTCGGGTTCATGCAACTTGTATAACAAAGGGGTTGAAATTTATTTGAAACCTTAAAAGCTTTGTCGGGCGAGCACTGTAGTTAGTTGCATTTTTCTATTAATAATTTAATTTCATAGATGAATTAGTAATTTAGCGTATTCGAGTCACGCATTGTTTTTACATTAATTTTTATTGTCGTTCATTAATCATTAATTAAATATGGTTATATCAATTGATGAAGCTATTCTTGAAGCTAAATTTGTAGTTAAAAGGTTGGATCATATATACAGCAAAATCAACCAACCGGAAAACGTATCGATTGCTTTAATTAGAGTGTCGATTAAAAGTGTCGAACAGATTGAAACGCTTTTCAAATCCTTTTGCAAGGATATTTTCTTTGATGAAGAAAGTGAACAATTGGATGAATTCTCGGCCCTTAGGGTGAAAATCGATGATTATCTATTAGATATTCGTATTATCGCTGAACAATGCGAATTAGATCGGGTAGAAAATAAGCCAAAGGTGGAAAATATGCATAATTCTTTTTCGTCAAATTGTGGAATTCGCTTGAAACATCTTTCAGTCCCACGCTTCTCCGGACGCATTTCAGATTTTGAGAGTTATAATGCAATTTATAAGCGGTTGATTCATGATAATGTCAGTTTGTCACCCGTTGAAAAATTTTGCCATCTCGTTGATACATTAGATGAGTCGTCGCGTGCATTGATAAAACACTTGCCATTAAATGATTATGCATATGAGGAAGCCTATAAAATCATTACTAATCGTTTTCAGTCCAAGAGGTTATTACTTTCAACATATTTTAATGCTCTCGAAAAATGCCCTAAGGTCAGTTCCTCAGACTCGCATGCGGAACTCCGGCAATTAATTAGTTGTTTTGATGAAAATATATTCGCGTTAAGGCAGATGGAAATAGATTTATTAGATTTCATGTTGTTTAATCTGTTATCGAAAAATTAGATACAAACTTTTAAAGCATTTCGAATTAGGAAATAATGACGAAATTCCCTCGTTCAAAGATTTAAGGTCGTACATTGAAAAACAATGTAAAGTGTTGGAAATAAATGACATTGCTTCAGGAACATGCTTAAAATCTCGAGATTCCGTTAAAGAAAGAGAAAAGGAAGGTTTGTTAGCACTTGCTAAAACTTCTTTAGTTGGTACCACCAATGATGTTAAAAATTGTAGTTTCTGTCAAGCTGTGCATCCTATTTATAGATGTAAGCAGTTTCTCGATAAAACCCTCAAGAAAGATTTGAGGTGGTAAAGCTTAAAAATCTTTGTATTAAATGTTTAAATCCTTCACATTCGATGAAAAATTGTACGTTAGATTGGTCGTAGAAAATGTCATCAGTCGCACAATTCGTTGCTTCACTTCGATAAACAAGAAAATCGGTGTCGCCACGCCGACAAACCCATCGTCAAAGGTCAGCGTCTCCTCGGAGAGCGGCGCCTAGACTTACTTCTACTAGTAGACCTAGTGAAGACAATCTGTCGCCGTCCGGTTGTGCATGAACAACCTGCCACTAGTTCGTTGATTTCGACGTCATTAGAACACACAACCACGCTGTTAGCTACGGCAATGGTGTCGGTGCTTGATTATACAGGAACATTGCAATCTGTTCGTGTAATATTAGATAACGGATCCATGGAAAGTTTTATGACTGAAAGGTGCCGTCAGAAATTAGGTTTAAGGAAACGGAGAGCCAATGTCACTGTTCAAGGACTTGGCTTGAATTCGTCGTTGGTGTCTGGTGCACTATCGTGTGTAGTCAGTCCCTCGGGAGCACGGTCTCCAGCATATGGAATTGATTGTTATCTTTTACCTAACATTTGTAATCAATTACCTTCGTCGTTGATAGGGGTCAAGGAATGGTCGCATACTCGAGGTTTGGCCTTAGCTGATCCTAATTTTAATGTTCCTGGTAAAATTGACATGCTACTCGGAGCGGAAATCTTTGCTCAGGTTTTGTTGAACGAGTCTCGTTGGGGTGTCGCTAACAAGCCAGTTGCTATTAAAACAACCTTTGGTTGGGTTTTAACGGGAAAGGTCGTTTCCCGAATAGTTCTATTACGTCGTTGTGTGCTTCGTTGAACCCTTAGACAGTGATATTCGTCGATTTTGGGAATTAGAAAATATTCCCTTCAAAAAACACATTTCTCCTGAAGAAGAAAGGTGTGAAAATCAATTTGTGGAAAGTTATAGACGTAACAAGGACGGTCGTTTTGTAGTGTCCTTGCCCTTTAAAATTTCGGAACCCTCATTCGTGGGTATGAGATCAATTTGTATTAAAAGATTTTTGTCGTTAGAACGTCGTTTGTTAAAAAATCCTGAATTGTATTCAGATTATAAAAAATTTATAGAGGATTATTTGACAAGTGGGCACATGGTTTAAGTGAAATCGCTTGAAAATTCGTCGGGTCATGAGAAAATGTACTACATTCCCCATCATGCTGTACATAACGTGATAGCACTACCACCAAATTGCGGGTGGTTTTCGATGCTTCGTGTCAGGATCAATCTGGAAAGTCGTTAAATGATAGCTTGGCTATTGGCCCCGCTTTGCAAAAGGACATTGCAGTTTTGTTATTGCACTTTCGTGTACATCCTATCGTAATTACAGCTGACATTAAACAAATGTATCGGCAGATTTTGGTCAAAGATACTCATCGTGATTATCAACGTATCGTCTGGAGATTTTCTCCGTCAGATCCTATTATGGACTTTAAATTAAATACTGTAACTTATGGAGTTTCGTCGTCTCCTTTTTTGGCCTTGCGTACTGTTCAAGAATTCGCAAGATTAGAGTCGATTAATTTTCCTTTCGCGTCATCGGTATTGGCGAGCGATACCTATGTTGATGACTTAGTCACTGGATGTAATTCGATTGAAGCTGCTAATCAATTAATTGGTGAATTGAATAGTATTTGCTCTAGTGGTGGTTTTCAATTAAGAAAATGGAGTAGTAATTGCCTGGAAGTGATGTCCAACTTGAGGGAGTCCCTGTCCAGTTCGGACGCAATTACATTTCAGGATAAAGATAGTGGTTCAATAAAAATTTTGGGCCTTTCGTGGCGTGCTCTTACAGATGCATTTTTATACAACTTAGACGTTGAAGAGCGCACTTGCACTAAGCGTAATATTTTGTCGGCTATCGCAAAAATTTTTGATCCTCTCAGGTTGATAGCACCTGTAGTACTGTTCGCTAAACGTTTAGTTCAAGATCTTTGGCTTTTAGGTCTCGGGTGGGACCAAGAGCCTCCATTGGAAGTCATACAAAAATGGAAACATTGTTTGGGTGATTTGCCAGCGGTTTTGAATATTGAGATTTCGCGTCACATAGTATGTCATAATTTTAAAAAGGTGGAGTTGCATGGATTCTGTGATGCTTCTGAAGCCGGGTATGCAGCTGTCATCTATTTTCGTTCGTTCGATTTAGAAGATAATATTACCATATCATTAGTATGCACAAAATCGAAGGTTGCTCCTACTAATCGCGTTTCATTGCCCCGTCTCGAATTGTGTGCTGCCGTACTCTTGCAGATTTAGTAGATTTCGTCAAAAATACTTATACAGATATTTTATCATTTAGTAATATTTTCGCGTGGTCAGACTCTACTGTTGTTTTGTCTTGGATTCTGTCTTCCTCGCATAAGTGGAAGACATCCGTTAGCAATCGTATTTCGCATATTCAAGAACGTATTCCTCCATCTTCGTGGTTTCATGTTAAGTCCCAGGATAACCCTGCGGATTGTGCCTCACGTGGACTTTTGGTTTCAGAGTTGGTTCATCATCCATTATGGTGGACAGGACCTTCCTGGTTAGTGCGTCGTAGCGAAGAATGGCCAGTAACATCGCTGCCAAAACTTATCGACTCATCTCAGATGTACGTCGAATATCTTACTTTGTCGTTAACAGTCGTTATGTCTGAGAATTTCTTAGATTTGTTGTTGAATAAATTTTCAAAACTGCAGAAAATTTGTAGGATTATTACATGTATTCGTCATTTCATTCGTAATGTTCAATGTCCGGCAGATTTGCGTTCAAAATATTCTGATCGTTTGTCTCTAGCTCAGCAGCAAGAGGCTTTACATTTATTGATTAAAAGAGTTCAAACAAATGTTTTTGCTCAAGACATTGCAAATATTAAAACTGGAAAACTTGTTAGTAAACAACTTCGTAGCCTTAGTCCGTTTCTAGATAGTCGTGATTTGTTGAGGGTGGGCGGTCGCCTACGTAACTCAGAGTTGTCGCATGATGCAAAATTTCCAAGTTTGCTTCCTCAGTCGCATCGGTTGACTGAACTTATTATATTAGATTGTCATGAAAGACATTTACATCCTGGAAATCGAACAACACAATTTTTACTAACTCAAAATTATTGGATCTTGTGGGCCAAGAGGGCTATTCGGCAATGTCTGAAATCCTGCATTCGTTGTTTTCGTGTAGACGGTATCGTTCGGGTAGCTACAGTCAAGACATCCCAAGGGTTAGTTAAACGCCCCCTAGTGAAACTATGTTTACTGCCAGTTACTTGATATTTAATGGTATGTACACATATATTCACTTATATGTTTGTCGGTTAGGTTTCTTAGTTAATAGTTCTAATTATTTTTAAATATAAAATAAGTTAATTCATACTTATTTTGGTGGGCGGGATGTTCGGTCTCTTTGTCGCATGTTGCGTGGTTAATTTTAAGTTACTTCAAATTCGTAGTTATAAATCTAATTGTAAAACTGTCATCCCTTGTTCCCTTATATCCTGCCATAAAAATTCCTTGTGTATGTGTGAATAAGTTGGACAGAGTAGTGAACAAACACTTTCTTATGGATATCGAAGCAGAACAGTCGTCGGTTTTTTCGTTCGGTACCGTAAGTTAGTCAAGTGCCGCAGACTTTATTTGTGAAACCCCTAAAAAACACAGTGCAAGTGTAACGTAACACAGACTCAATTTCGCATACAGTCCATTTGGTTGAAAGAATAGGAACTGCAGCTTAGAACAACAAAACAACACGGAGGTAAGTCGATATACAAATTTATAAGACCTCCGCGCAATAAACAATATTGTTACTAAAGGTACATCGTATCGGTTTATATTAGATCAACCAATTACTGAAGTATAGGGCTACCTAAAAATTGCCCGAGAACATAACTTGCCTTGTGCAAAAACCAACTAAGCAGAATATTGTTACTAAAGGTTTACAATATCACTTTATATTCGAGCAGCCAATAACTGAGGTGTAGGGCTACCTGAAAGCTACTGGAAAATATAGCTTGCATTGTGCAAAAACTAACTATGCAGAATATTGTTATTAAAGGTTCGCAGTATGGACTTATATTACAGCAGCCAATAGCTGAGGCATATGGCTCCCTAAAAATTGCCCAATAACATAGCTTGTATTATGCCAAAACTAACTAAGTAGAATATTGTTATTAAAGGTTCACAGTATCAGTTTGTATTAGAGGAGCCCTTAGCTGACGTGTAGGAATATCTGAAAATTCTCAGAAAGCAGCGTTCGTTATGTGAAAACTAACTAAGTGGAATATTGTTACTAAAGGTCCACAGTATTGGTTGATATTAGAGCAGCCAATAGCTGAGGTGTAGGGATATCTAATAATTGCACGAGGATGTAGTTTGTATTGTACAAAATCCAACTATGTAAAATTTCACCAAATATTTAAAATTTTTAGGTACTATTTTCTGAATCTCTCATATTTTTTGTAAAACTGAAAAAAGTTTCAATAAGATATGCGACGACAATAGATCTGTAATGTTCTCGGCAAGTGAATTAGTAATTCAACCAATCAATTTGTTATACGAAGAGAGATTTAAATATACATTTTTCATTTAATTGCGGACATGTTGAAAAAATACCTCAAGCCAAATGCACTTTAGTTGATGTCATTCTTAAATTGACATCCAAAATTACTAAGATAGCTACAACCTGTCTATATGAGCCGTTTTCTTTGAAAGTGGTGTAAGTCCATTTTGACAAAAAATTAGTTAATGATAAAAATGAATACATTTTCACTATGAACTTTTTATTTATAAACTTTTTCCAAAAAAATCTATTAAAATTGTCATTGTTTTTATCATTACAAATTTTCGTAGTTAATGAAGTTACAAATATAATTACTTTGAAAATGGTGTAAGTCCACTTTCCTTAAAGACACACTACTATTTAGTTCAAAATTGTACTACATCATTTCTTTAGTGCATTTTTATATATGGTGCAACATTGTAAATTACATTAACATTTTTATAGTTTCTCAGGATTTCGGTTTTTTCCCTGTTTAATATAGAATATAAAGTCACTGTATGAAATATAGTAATATGTCGTATTTATTCACTAAATCTTGAGGTCTCAACGTTTTATCACATTTAAAACTATTAAGTGTTAAGTGTGCATTTCATATTATATTATTATTAAAATGGAAAATTGTATTTAGAATCGGACAGTGATTCAGGTGAGTACTAACAGAAAAAAATCTTATATTGATACATGTCATTCTACATTTTAATTAATTTTAATAGTGTATTATTCTTCCTTCATAGAAATCATCCCAATGAATATAAACAAAAAAAGAATTCTAAAATCAGATACTGAAAGTAATTCTGATCAAAATAATTGTTATTTAAATAAATCTTTTAAAAGAAAGAGAATCATACAGCCCATGTCGAGTTCAGATGATAATGCTTCTTCAGATAACCACGATTCAGATTCTATGAAAGAGAATAATAATATAAATACACAAAAGAACAGAAAAACGAAGTGCAACAGCGGACAAAAATATTACACAAATACAGCCAAAAAATTTGAAAATATAGACTGCATGCGTTCAAAAAATTGTAGAACTTTTGTTCATGAAATTGACCCATCACATTCGAAAAATTTACAGATATGATTAGTTTATTACCATACATTCCTCCAATACATCATGACTATCTTCAAAAACTTGATCATAATGAAAAAAAATATATATTAATAGTAAGAGTATAAATAATTTTGGTTGAATGGTAAATGTTGAAATAAAGTCTTTTTATTTTTTTTATTGTTGAAGTATTTAATACAAATTTTATAAAAAGAAATTGGTTTGTTTCAATTGAAATCCGTAGTTAATATTCTGTAAATGTAAGATTTTTGCTTTTTTTTGACTTTGAAACTGGTGTAGGTCCATTTCATATCATCAAAAGTTTAAATTTCTTTTAACTAATGCTTTAAAAACAATCACATTAAAAACTTAAATCAATTTAGTGAGGAACCAGACTAAGATAGGTCCCCGAAAGAGGGCAGCGGCTCTTTCGGTACTTAGATTGGCAGAGACCATAGGGGTCGGTATGGCAGTCTAAGACACACTACCGCGATGTGGAAGGCAACGGGAAAACACCACATTATCTCCCAAGTACACAGCGTACTTAAATTGTAATAAACATGATGGCATTCTCTGGGGTAAAAGATTCCGGAGTTAAAATAGTCCGTTCATTTACATTTCCAATGCTCCACCTGTAGGTACTACATTGGCCAGGAGGCGAGTTTTTTGTTGCCTGGAAATTTAGAATTTTGCCGAACCCTTGTCGTTCCAGGCAAGGTAGGGATCTTTAACGTGCGTGACAACACTCACACACGGGACCTCCATTTAACCTCTCATCCGAACGAGGGCGTAATTTTTGTGAAAAATGCTCACCTGTCATTTTTCAAGCAGTCGGCCGTGTCGGGATTTGAACCCGGGACCTTGGGATCCGTAGCCTTATGCTTACTACATTGATCCACGGCGACGCCTAGTTAAAATAGTCCCCCATTCGGATCTCCGGGAGGGGACTACCTCGGAGGATGCGATCGGAAAGTTAAAAATAAGAGTCAGGAACATTCTGCGAGTCGGAGCGTGGAATGTTAGAAGTATGAAGCAAGTAGGTAAGCTAGAGAACCTAAAAATCGAAATGAATAGGTTATCACTAGACATAGCAGGGATCAGCGAAGTTCGGTGGCCAGAGGCGGGGGATTTTTGGAGTGGAGACTTCAGGGTAATTCATACAGGAGCAGAGGAAGGAAATTTGGGTGTGGGGATAGTTATGCGGAAAAAGATAGGATACTGTGTAGAAAATTACTTACAAAAGAACGAAAGAGTACTCATGGTTAGATTAGAATCTAAATCGGCAAACACAGTAATAATACAAGTATACATGCCCACCTCTAGCTACAGTGACGAAGAGGTAGAAGCGATCTACAAAGATATCGAAGACATATTAAGATACATAAAAGGACATGAAAATTTAATAATTACGGGGATTTTAATGCAGTGGTAGGTGAGGGTAGGGAAGGAGTGGTAGTAGGTTTATTTGGTTTAGGCACGAGAAACGTCAGGGGAAATAGGCTGATAGAATTTTGCGACAAGAACAATTTAATCATCACAAACACATTATATCAACATTATGCTAGAAGACGATATACATGGAAGATGCCAGGAGATATAGGAAGATATCAAATAGATTACATTCTTGTTAGACAATGGTTTAGGAATCAAGTGAAAGACTGTAGAAGCTACCCAGAAGCAGATATAGATACTGACCACAACATCGTAATTATGAAGGCCGCACTTAAATTTAAGAATGTAAAAAAAAAGAAACGGAAAAAGGCACTTGGACTTAGAGAAATTAAAAGATAAAGATATTCAAGAAAGATTCGAAAAAAAGTCAAATGAATTGCTCAAATATATCGGGAAAATATCTGATACTAAGGAAGTAGACACAGAATGGAATAACATTAAATCCAGCCTAGACATGGTGGCCAGAGATATTCTGGGGTATACACAAAAAGAAAATAAGAAACCATGGATAACAAAGGATATCCTGAATTTAATAGAAGAAAGACGAAAATACAAAAATAAATCAGACGAAACAGGAAAACAGATACAAAGCCATAAAATGGGAAATTATTCGCAAATGCAAGAAAGTTAAAGAACAATGGATTGATGAAAAGTGCAAAGAGGTACAAACGAAGATGGAAATAGGAAAGACAGACGAAGCATACAAATTAATTAGAATGAATTTTAGGGATATAAAACCGTATAGCAAAAATATAAGGGACGCACAGGGAAACATCATCATAGAAAACGTAGAGAAAGTGAGTAGATGGCAAGAATATATAGGGAATTTATATGCAGGAGAGGAACTAACTGCATTAGAACAGGAATCAGACATTGAAAATGATGACTTGGAATATCCTATACATAGAAATGAGTTTGAATTGGCATTAAAGAGTCTGAATAATGGTAAGGTGCCGGGTACAGATAAGGTGCAAGCAGAAACTCTAAAAGCCACTGGACAAGCAGTAACAGAACGTCTCTTCCAACTTGTAAGCTATATGTATGAGACAGGCGAGATACCCAAAGATATCAAACGTAGCATCATAGTAACTATACCAAAAAAAAAGAAAGGCGCAGAGAGATGTGAGAATCTTCGAACAATAAGTTTGACAGCACACGTGTCAAAAATATTAACTAGAATTGTGCAAAGACGAATGGAAAAAAACGGGCGGAAGAAATACTAGGAGAAGATCAATTTGGGTTTAGGCGAAACAGGGAAACACGGGAGGCTATTTTAGCTCTGAGAGTGATAATGGAGAAAACAATAGAAAAAGGGGAAAGCGTGTATATAGTGTTTGTAGATCTGGAAAAAGCATTCGACAATGTAAAATGGAAAAAAATGTTTGAAGAACTCAAAAAGATTGGAATGAGTTATAGGGATAGACGAATAGTACATAGCTTATACAAAGAGCAAACAGCAGTAATAGAATTAGAGCAGGAACGTAGAGAAATAAACATTATGAAAGGGGTGAGACAGGGATGTGTCCTATCCCCATTGATTTTTAACTTGTACATAGAAGAGGCAATGAATACTGTCAAATGCAGAAAGACATTTGGAATTACTATGCAGAGACAAAAAATTGATATGCTTAGATTTGCAGATGATATAGCGGTATTAGCATCTAGCAAGGAAGAGTTAGAAGCTGCTCTTAAAGAAATGGAAAGGGTTCTAACAGAGGGACACGGTATGAAAATTAACAAAACTAAAACTAAAGTTCTAGTATGCAAAGGTGGGGAAAATAAATCAAAAACAAGAATACATATGTAACACGAACTTACAAGAGGTTAAGGATTTCTGCTACCTAGGAAGCCAAATAACGCAAGATGGGAAAACCACAAAAGATATAAAACAAAGATTAGCACAAGGCCGTGCTACATTTAACAAGAAAAAGCAACTACTGTGCTCAAAGACCACAAACATAGAAACAAGGAAAAGATTGCTTAAAACATATGTGTGGAGCACAGCACTGTACGGCTGTGAAGCCTGGACGGTAGGAGAAGCAGACAAGAAAAAGGTAGAAGCCTTTGAAATGTAGTACTACAGACGCATGATGAAGATATCGTGGACAGACAAAGTTAAGAACAAAAAGGTACTAGAAATTGCAGGGGAAGAAAAAAATATGTGGAAAACTGTAAAAAATAGGAGGGACCGATGATAGGCTACATACTAAGACGTGAGGGAATAGTACGGAGTATATTAGAAGCAGAGATAGGAAAAAAAAGAGAAGTAGAGGTAGACCTAGGTTAGACTACTGCACACAGATAGTGAAAGATGTAGGCTGTAAGAATTTCAGGAAAATGTGTAGGCTAGCTCATAATAGAAATCAATGGAGATATGCTTTCAGCCAGTCGCAAGATGGAAAAACTAATGACAATAATAATTACTGTACTTTAACATGGTGATTATTATAAACAACTACAGATATTGGTTTTGCAATACTCTCAACTAATGTTAATTGTGCGAAAGGATTTACTGGAAAACTATTAATACGGCAAATGTCTAAGTGTTAGGGGATCCTTGGCAGCCGCAGGCTGCGTAACTCCTTTCACATATCACTGAATCTCATTGAAATAGGGCATATAATTAGAAAACAATAGAAGAGAATCGAGTTGTATATAGGTTGTCCCGGGTTCGAATCCCGACACGGTCCGCTTGAAAAATGTTAGGCGAGCATTTTTCACAAAAATACACCCTCGTTCGGATGAGAGGTAAAATGGAGGTCCCGTGTGTGAGTGTTGTCACGCACGTTAAAGATCCCTACCTTGCTTGGAACAGCAAGGGTTCGGCAAAATTCAAAATTTTCCAGGTAAAAAAAAAAACTCGCTTCCTGGCCAATGTAGTACCTTCGGGTGGAGCATTGGAAAATCAAATGTAATGTATATAGGTTGTTGGGACAATTGCAGGGAACTGCATAGGCTAGCTCAGAATATAAATAAGCTAAGGTACAAGTCCAATCAGTTTCAAGACTTAAAACCCAATGACTAAAAAATAAGTGCTCTTAAATCTGATGATTATTATAAACAATTACAGGTGTTGGTTGTGAAATATTTTCAACTAATGTTGATTGTGCGAAAGGATAAATTGGAAAAACTATTAATTCGACAAACGTTCAAGTGCTGGGGGAACTTGGCAGCCAAAGGCTGCTTTACCCCCCTTCACGTACAACTGAATATCGGGGAGTAGGGTATATAACTGTAAACAATGGAAGGTTACCGAATTGCATCAAACAAAAAAGAACAGCAGCTATGGTCAAAGACAACGAACATAGATACAAGAAGAAAACTGTTCAAAGCATAGTGTGGAGCACAGCACAATACATCTATGAAATAGGGGCAGTAGGAAAAGCAGACTGAAAGAGATAGAAGCCTTCTGGAATGTTGTGCTTCAGATGTATGAGGATGTAGCATGGACAGACAAAGTTAATAACAAATAGGTTGTTGAAATAGTAGAGGAATAAAGATATCTGTGGAAAACGAAAAAAAAAAAAAAGAAATAGTAGGACAGGATATGTTCTAAGGCATTGCTGGGGAATAGTACGGGATATATTACAAGCAGAGATAGGAAAAGGTAGATAGAAGTAGACCGAGATCAGACTTCCGCACACAAATAGTGATAGATGCAGACTGTGCAAATTTCTGGGAAATGTGTAGGTTGGTTCAAACTAGGAAACAACAAGGGTACACGTCCAACCAGTTTTAGTACTGAAGACTTAATGATGATGAGGGGAGAATCTTTCCATAAACCTACTATAAATTTATCATGAAGATTTTCATGAAGTTTTTGTCCAAATGTGGTATCTGTGACTAAGTTTAATAATTTAGTTCTAAAATCAGTAACAGGTTCACCATTTTCTTGCCGGGCCAGTTTGAATGTGTGGCGTTCTGCAGAAATTGATTTACATAGTGAGAAGTGTTCTTTTAATAATGACATTAATTGTTCATACATTTTAGTTTTAGGATGATTAGGTAAACATAAATCCATTGACAATTTGTATACGGTTTCTTAATAATTTTTGCGAGTTATAGTAATGCAACTGTTTCTTGCTATGAATATTAAAGTGTGGTTAATGCCCCACACATTTTGAAGATAAGTTTTATAGTTTTATATTTCATTCCTGTCTTTAAAATTTCGTTTGCATTGTGGATCTTAATCAAGATTATGGTATATGCTGTGTTATTGTATATCAACACTATGTTCCTTATAATAACAGAGTTTCACATACCGCATGTACTTCAAAACGTGGAACATAGAAATTTACTAGAGAAGAATAGTGAGAATCTGCGATTCAAAAAGATATAGAAATACTATTTAGATAGGTGTGTCCATTGATGTTTGTTGCTTATTTATGTGTAAATATGCAACAATCTCTTTTTGCACTCTAAACACTCGGTAGTCCTCTTTATTTAACAGTAGTAAATTCGTATGTTCCTTATTTTGAAGGACGGATGGTATGTATTCACACAACTGGAATGGGCTCGGGATTTGCATATACCATTGAACTATATATGTATGTAAATTCATAAACTCTTGGACTAAATTTACACACATAGGGCTCAATGGGATTTAGGTTGGAATATCAACATTTAAGTAGTCTACGACTTGTCTAACTACTTGGGGATGTGTATTATTCTGCATGAAAAAAAAATTTAAATTACATGTTCAACCATGATGTCTTCCAAGTAATAATTCACATTCATTGACGTCTTATGTATAAGGACTAACTCTGTATGGGCGTCAAAACAGATTCTTTCCCAAAACATTACAGAGCCGCCACCAAAACATATCCTTGCAGAAATGTTACAACTTGGAAATTGTTCTCATGTTCTTCGTTAGACACGTTTATGCCATCGGGGAATTTTAAACTAACCCTCATCTTATCAGAGAATAAAACATTCTTTCAATCATCAATAGTCTAGTGTTCATGATTTCTGGCAAAATGCAATCTTAGAAGTTTGTGCTCTCTGGTGATTAACGGTTTGTTTGCCAGTCTTCTATTACTTAATCTAACCTCATTTACACGTCTTCTTACAGTTCGAGATGATATGACAGTATTGCGAACAATTTGTAATTCATTTTTTAAACATTGCTGGTAATGCTCCGGTTACTTGTAGTGGATATTATTAGAAAACGATCATCCCTTGCAATTGTAGAGCATTTTCTCCCTTGACCTGGTCTTCGAGAGTCAGATCCTGTCTCATTAAATCTCCTAATCAGTCAACTTATGCTCAAATGAGATCTCCTCTACACACGTCACGTATCTCATGAAATAGCCTTTATTCAGTAAAGTGGGTGCCTAAACTGCCTCTTCTACCGATAAGTTCCTTTCACGATTCATTTTTACTGTTTAATACTTGCTGGTAACTGCCATAGTATCAATTCAGTAAAATGATATCGCAAAAATTTTAATACCTAATCAAAACTAAGCATAACAGACACTTATTGATCAATTCAAACAAACATTGTTTTTGACAGTTGTCGGTTTAAAGCTGTTGATCCATTAACATCTGCATTAAATGTTCGAGGAGATACAGAGCCTACCTGTAAGAACATCAGTATGATTAAAAATATCATCATTTATTAATTTATTTATTGAAATTGAGATATACAGTGCAAGTCCTAATTACATATTTCACATCTTTGATTTAAACAAGAATAACAGTGGTGCGTTAATTTTGTCTAGGAGTTTATGTAGTTCAATGATAATATGTAAATTGTTTTTAAATTTTTAGCATTCCTTACTTTTACTTTATTTCAAGATCTTTGGCAAACCTTTCGTCATCCGCTCTTTGATCTGATTTAAAGTGTGAGAGAAACACGATAGAAACACTACTAAATTTTGTATTGTTTGCTCTTTTACGTTTTTATGATCTCCCCATAAAACATCTTAATCTGACATTTTTCTTAATGTCGTATTCATATAATTGTACTTGGTGAGTAGCAAATATGATTTGCAATATCTAGCATATGGTTACACTAATAATCATTCCAGTGTAAAGAAGAGAAATCAATTGCAGTAGTAACCGTAGCTATTTCTAAAAATATTTTGAATTCAAAAGCATTAAGTAATAATATTGCTCATGTATAATTGATCTATATTCTAGCTTACATTATTATTGGATAATATTTCATTTATGCAATTTTCTGAAGTAAGTAAATTCCAAATGAAACTTGCATTTTTGTAGTGCATGTTTAAATAAATGAATAAGTGCTTTTGTGCGAGTATTCCCAAGATACAATGAATTCAGCATATAAAATCGTCTGTTACATCTAAAAGTAATGTCATTTGGAAAAGCTTTATATTTTCATGTTAAAGTTTAATTAAACAAAAATGTCTCAATTTTGATACTTCACCAGATTTTCAAACACTTTGTCTGTCACACTGTAGGTTTAATTTTTGGATATTTCAGTATTGAGTTAGAATAATTTGCTAACCATTCAAAAAATATGTATGATGTTATAGTAGGAATGCCATAAATTAGCCCTTGTCAATTCTGAGTAAAACTTAATCCATTTCAGCATGATTTTGTTCAATAAAACCTATTTTTTTATAAAAAAAAAGTAAAACATTTTAAATAATAAAGCATCTCTACGCCATCAAGTTCTAATTATAAAGTATAGGTTAGGTATATAAACTGTGGTTACGTGATTGTTTTCAAGTCACACTGAGATAAACAAAATTGGTGTAGAAACAATTTGGTAAATTTTAATTGCTAGTGATGGTAGTTTTTACTGTTTGGATATTAATTATAAAATAAGATTAGCGTTGACTGTCCATAAAATCTTCAGTATAACATTTAAACTTAAATTATTGTTTAGGTGTGACATTATTACTTAACTCATTTTGACTACTGCGAAATGCAGACTAAGTTTCGGATCCATAATTGCTGAATAGTTAATTTGGAAATAATTATTGTTAGACTGAGAAGTTCGAGTGGATTATAGATTTTGAATATGTATCTGAATCCCAAGTGTTGTGAATGTTGTGTTTGCAAGTGCTCTTCAAAAATTAAATTTTTAATACAGTTTATAATATATAAAACTGTGTTAGAAATTCAAAAGCTAACAACAACTGTTAACGGAAAACCCATTCGATAAATACGTCGCTAAATGAATATAATATTTCCTAAACAAGTGCTTTAACCACCTTCTTGAACGTATTATAATTTTTTCTGAAGCAAGTGTTTTGATAAATAGATACCAGCTTTTAATATTATATTGAAAGAGTAAATTTGCTATATTTAAATTATAATTGCATGTATTAATAAAATCTATCGAAGCAATGCATATTATTTAACCTTTGATAACCAAAATAAATTTCTATACTTTGTAATAATAAAACCCTGGGTCTATCACTTTATCAAAATAGAATTGATTCAACACATTTAACTTTGTTACTGATGATAATAATAATCGCAAATTTTATGGCTAACTTGAAATAAAGTCAAAGTACCTTAAATTTTATACCTGAAAATTAAACACAAATTCTACAGGATAATGAATAAGTAACCGTTTCAATTGACAAAGGCTGTCGGATTCACCAATACACACAAATAACCGAGGAAATGTACTGGATATGCACATAACACGAGGATTATCAAACGACGTAAGAGTATTTATAGTCATCATGAAAATTCAAAATTCCAACCTTAGTAAAAATAGCTTCGTCACAAAACAAAATGTTTGAGAAAATGTTTTAGTTTTGATTTTTGTTTTGCACCCAATTAAAAAATCAACTCGATCAGAAAAATCACCATCACACATGGCCTAGACTTTTCTAACATGAAAAGGATGCAAAATTGTGCATATGAATAATATACTATACAGAAGATATAGAAATGGAATACATTGCAGCCAATCTTTTAACACCAATTTTGGTATTTTCTTGTACTTTCATTAAAATATCATCCTCATTGTCTTCTCTTACATCAGCATTGTTTCCCTAATTTTTTGTTGAAGAACTGTAAATGTTTTGAAATTTAACCACATATCGGCATATTCTTTGTTACTAAACCAAATCATTATAATAATTTTAAACTTTTGGTATTTGGAAATTAAAATTATTATAATACTAAATAATAACTAACTCTTTACTTAAAAATAGTTCACAACTAACAATATTGACATATCCGTCATTTGACACTAATACAATTCTTGACTTGTATTTATTTTTTACTTTAGATAAGCCAAATCCACAAAACATCCATAAATGGGAAAGAAACTACAATAGAGAGGGAAAAACTGTATTGTAAGGTTGAACATGATGCCTCCCAACTATTTAAAGGCGGGAAATTCGAATTCATTATGGTAGCTGATTTTTGGTATAAATCCTCTTAAAACAATAAGGTGCATAAATATTTAAAATGCAATATAGGTATACTTATTTGTTAACTTATTTCCCCCAATTGAGCAACAGTAAATTCAATAAATATACAAACAAACAAATTGATTCGGCATTTATTTTGCTTTTCAATAATTTAAATATAGTATAGGCTTAAGTTTAAGTATCAGCATTTCATGTATTTCAACCAAATACAGTAAATTATCCTTATCCACTGGTTTTATTTCCTGAACAACACTTATATGCAAAGGTTTCATTCCTAAACCATGAAAGTCGCGTTAACATGACCTGCGAGAAATTCCACATTGCTGTGATAACCATGGTGTTGACTTGTTGGGGCTTCTTTGAATTCATGCCATTAGGTCTTTCATGGCTTCGGGTGTATGTACAATCAGCTGCTTATTTCTTTTTGAATTCACACCATCTATTACACATCATTTTTTCAGTGGATCACGAATCCTTGATTTTACCGGAACATCACTTTTGGGAAACTTTTCATGAAAAATTGTTTTTAAAAATTCAAACAAGTGAAAGATCTTTTAGGGAATTTGAAAGACAAAGGTGATGATTATTAAAGTCTGGAATTTATGAAGTAAATTGTTCTGAATGCACTAAAAAATATATTGGGCAAACAAAACGCAATGTTAAATTTCGGTTTAAGCAACATATTTTAAATTTTAAAAACGGTTATTATGAGAAATCACGAGTTGCTCAACATATTTATGAAACTAGCCATCACATTAGGTTAGAAACATTAGATTGCTTAAGTCGTTGTTTACACATTCAGAATTAAATGTTTATGAAGGTATTAACATAGCTAAAAGTTTAGCATCATGCATGAATACAGGTACAGGGCAATTAGAACACTCACAGTTGCTTTCTTTTTTGTCGTATAATCAATCTTCACCTGATTCCCAATAAAAACACAGTACATTAAGTTTCTTAAAAAGAGGTCTGCAGTGAGCATTTATCTCTGCACCAAAGACAATTTGGATACCTCTTTTTTGCAATTTAAATATTATGGATGTGTAAACAAGATATGATTTATTGTAGGGTGTTAGATTTTTTAGTAAAATATTCTGTTATTACTTTTATTAGCTATGATGTTGTCATTGTAATATGGGTTTTGTGGTGCATCTAGCAATGACCACATGCACCGACTCTTGATATCGTTGTGTAAGTTGGTGTATCATCTGTATTTCATTCTCAGTAACATCTAATTCCAAACATTCGACAATTTTTATTGTAGCAGTTTTCAATTTGAGTTCATTTTCATCTTGTATTTTGCTAAACTGTAACTTTTTAAATTGAAGTTCTTATCTCTTTGTTCTAAATTAATTACCTATAGTTTTAAGTTCAATAATTTTTCTATCTTTGTTTTATCCTTCAAATGGCTTTGATTTTGTACTTGCAAACCATTCTGTAGAAAATAATAACTATTATTTAATTACAGACACTGTGATAATTTTTATGATAAAAAAACCATTTTTCATTTTGATTGCCATGTGAATCAATACCAGATTACGCAGCTATTGTATTTAGCATTAATTGCACTAGTCTTGGTAGTTAACATGTTAATCATGTTATTTATTTCTAATGAATTACAATTTGATTGTAACTATTTATTGCAGGGACTAATCCTTTTTGGACGAGATGTTTCGAAAATACCCTGTTTCAGAAATAGTGTTGTGTATGGCATTTGGGGAGCATTGGGATCCGGTTTCTTGTTCTTTTTTTTAACAAGTCGTGCCCATCAAATGAATTATGTTGCAATAGGTGCATATGGAGTTATATCAATAGGCTACTGGATTCGCTGTCGATATAATTATATTAATGAATTAATGGAAATGCGACAATTGCAGTTTCTTTTAAGAGAGAATGCAATATTTTCAGGTACAGAAATAGAAAGAGAGTTGGATAAGAAGATAGAAATGGAATCATTAGATGACTAACTAGTATGCGCTGTGTTTATAAATTTATTCAAATGTAGAGTAGGCATTGAAGACTAATTTGATTTGACAAATAGTCTACATATGTAAGTAATTTAATGTATAATTTTAATAGATGTTTTTGAAAAATAAATTGTATTTTTTGTTGTATGACTTTTTAACCTATTTATCATGATGGTTTATGTTAAACTCTATGTTTGCACTTTGTAACAGTTTTTTATAAAGTGTCTAATGAAACAAATTGAGACCTCACACATTGCAGTGGCACTTGAATAATTTTTATATTTATACTTGCTACATTGTCTTAAGCTGGGCGCCACTGTATGTAATAGGTATTAATTAATTTAGAAGAGCAGATGCAGAAAACCCTTTTGTGTTTATTAATTCTAAAATTTTTACTTAAATTCTTGGATACATATAGTTCTACAAAATTAGATGTCTTCCTCAACAAAAAATATTTTTAATCATGACAACTTTATAAAATTCATATTCAATAACACAGGTTCTTAGCTTTAACTACTCCAACATATATAAATTAATTAAATTTTAATTTATAAAAGAGGAATGTTGAATGGTTTTTATACAAAACTAATTTTGTTACAAATCATTACACAATGAAGTTTTTAACATAATTTATTTAGATTGGCTTCGCACAAATTAGAAAGTTCTAATTATTAAAAAATTTAAAGAGGAATTTACTTAAAGTTTCCTTTCAACAAAATATCCGAAGCTAAAAAAATCGAAAATTTTAAATATAAATACTGTTTTAAGAAGCGAATCCTATGGACTGAAATGATGGAATTTCACTACTATCTGAGTTTGACATTTCAAGCTTTTAAGGTAGTTGTTTAATACAGCCGGTTTTCTTTTATAAATTCGTTCAAGAATTTGGCAAAACAAATCACCACTTAACAACAAATCGCAGATAGCTACCCCTACAGAACTACTCTGGTACAGAATTCAACTAGGCTTCAGACCATTAATATTTATTGGTATCCGCTCTGCATTTTGAGGTAACAGAAAAAATTAGTTCAAATTGATTTTTCTGAAGTGATAAGCGGTATTATTGCCCTTATGTTTTAAGCATCAGCGACTCCATTTCAAATTTCTCGAAGCATGGAATGGAAATAATAAAATTATTAAGTCGGTTTCTAAGAAGGATTTGACTTGAAAAACCCTATCTACTTAGAATTTATGTCAATAAAGACAGGTGCTTAACAACTAGGATGGGAAACAAACCGTGTATATAGAACAACTTGGAACATCTTTAAATATTTGAGAACAACTTCATATTTATTTCCAATATCTAATGTATAAGTGCTATTTTAAACGAAAACTTTTGTAATTTGGCAAACACTCTTTTACATGTACAGAGTACATTAAATTGAATTGTATGTTTAACTGTTTCCACTTATATTTAAAGTGTAGACTAGTTATTAAATAAGAACAGATAAGTAAGTGTAAGACATTCAAATATGGGTCATAGTTATACCTGTCAGCTTATATGTTAGATTTCTAATACTGTGTTAGTGCTTACATGATTTAGTAGGTGCAAAAAAATGATAGGTCGAAGATAATGCCAAAGATGTTGAGCAAGGAAAAAGAATTGAAAAGATTGCAAGAAATTAATTAATAGAGGATTATAGAATGTCTTTGAACAATTCGGCAACAGATGTTGGCAGGAGTTTAAAGGAGCTTTGTCAAACAATTTGAGTTATGTATTCAACATGAGGGAATAACTCTTGAACAAGTGATAATATCCATATATATATATATATATATATATATATAGAGAGAGAGAGAGAAGAATAATCCACATTTAGAATGCAAATGAATGCTTAATATATATTAATAGTTTTTAAGATGAAATGAAAACCCAACCTTGTATGTAAAGTTGAATTACCATTTCAAATCGAACTAGTAATTGAAAACCACTAAAAGAACGGCTACAACCATTAGGCTAGATAGCTTAGTTGGTTAGAGCGCTGATCCGGAAAATCAGAGGTCGCAGGTTCAAATCCTGCTGTAGCCGTTCTTTTAGTGGTTTTCAATTACTAGTTCGATTTGAAATGGTAATTCAACTTTACATACAAAGTTGGGTAATAATAATATAATTACATGTTTGTATTATCCGAACGTTGCAAAAATGAGATGATCAAATTATTAGTACATGAATTATGTATATAACTAGATTCAATTTCCTTAAATGCAAGACGTAATTGAAAATCGGTAACAAGAGCCAAGCTTCAGTAGTATTGATTATAACAACATCTAAACAATTAGGCTAGATAGCTCAGTTGGTTAGAGCGCTGATCTGGAAAATCAGAGGTTGCAGGTTCAAATCCTGCTGTAGCCGTTCTTTTAGTGGTTTTCAATTACTAGTTCGATTTGAAATGGTAATTCAACTTTACATACAAAGTTGGGTTTTCATTTCATCTTAAAAACTATTAATATATATATATATATATATATATATATATATATATTATCGTGTAAATTATGGGTTAAGAGGGATAGATAAGTCAAGAGAATAATTTTTGTAACGACCGTGTATATAGTAAATAGGAATAATTTATTTACGCTCTAAATTAATTAGTTTTGACATTAAAATAAGCGGATAATAGTATACATTTGTATTAATAAATCGGAATGTTAAATTTGCATAAGTGTAGAAGCCTTGTAGTACGTGAAAGCTCAAGGATGATACGAATATAATTAGCTTTAATATTTTGAAGGGTGTAAATTAAGCACATCAAATAATATGGAGAGCTGTTGTGTATAAAATCAATAATGTAAACGCATATTTTCCATTTAACTAAACAAGCGTTCGTTAAAAATAAATCCTAAGAAATTCTACAGGTTGAACAACATGGAAGGTACAATTTCAAACGGACAATCGGTTCATAGAAAGCCTGACAGATAAATAAACAAGTTCGAGGAACCATAATGTACGTTAGAACACAATTTTGTAGAAATTTTAGTTAAAGGTCGATGCGAAGGCTGCAAAAATAACAGGTGGTTGAAAGCAAGTTGAGACGGGATACCATTAGCATAAGGCAGACAAGGATCACATATAATAGATGTTGGGTAAAACATTCATTTAAAGTTCGCGACAAGTTGTAGAGGTCAACCACAATATCGATTTTATGTTGCTGGAGTGGGATTGTAAAAGAGACAACGAATATAAGATAGACGAGGGTAAGATAGTTGGAGGCTAGACCTAAGAATGGGAGAAATGTTTGTGATTGGCTGATTGCTAGGGGGTGAGAGAAAATTTCAAGAAGATCGCAACTGTTGTATTTGTTAACAAGTGTTTCGGACCAAAGCAGCGATGGAATGAGAATTCTGAGTTTTAGAAAGTTCGTTGCATATAAAATTTTCAGAATCGGTTACGGTGGGAGAGCTTTTCGATTGAAATAGGGTGCAGGAGGTGTGTTTCTATCATTATAAATACACTAAAAGACGTAGTTGGGCTCTCTTAATTCGCTTAGCTTAAATGGTAACATCCAAGTTTAAAATTTTATAAATCGGCGATAGTGCAGTCCGTCTTTAAGTTAACTAAAAGTGTGAAAGCACGAGTGGGTGCTATATTATAAACGGTGCTGTAGCTACATACACAGAACGAACGGAGGATGTTACTTAGGTAAGCGTGCCTAGATAAATTTTTGGAACGACGATGCTGAGTGTTTGGTTGATACGGAAGGTGATTAATTTGTTTTGGACAATTATATGGGTAAAAATATTGAAGGAGTCTGCAGAGAATTGGATAGCGATTGGAAATGAGTTTGATGTACATATAGCAGAGAGGTGATGGAATGCTACAATGAAGTTTTGGGTGGACATCTTCAGAGGAGACGGTGAAAAAAGCTTATTCCAGGTAAGGAAATTAGTTTCTCTTGTTATTGCTTGAACATTTTGTGCTGTTATTTTGTGCTAGAGTGATTTGACACATTGGGTGTGTATTTTATGAACATTAAAGCTAAATTGAAGGGTATATGAAAAGGACAATTTGTATTTATTATTTAAAGGTGTAAATAAATGACATAAAAATTCGATGTAAAAAGTAAACGAGTCTTTAGGGTTGTTGAAAACAAAGATTCGATTTATTTATGCATTTAGAGTAACAGGGTTTATACTGAGCTCACGATAGACCAGAGTAAATTTCAATTTAGGGTTTCAAGATAGGCTCATCTACTTATATAAAACAAAAACTGTTGAAATAAATTAAAGTCATGAAATTTAAATGGATTTAATGATTGAGATTGTAATCTTTTATGAAGCTGTATATCCGAATTTGTAAATATTGAACTGGTGACGTAAAATTTTGATTTGTATGAATAAAAGGTTGTATGTATCGTTGCATTATTTGAGTGATAATTTTATTTAGTTGTGTAAGTGAGAAACAGTAAACTTAGGATGGTAAGTATCTCTGAAGAAGCAGAATTTAGAGCTAGCCGTGGTATGCTGAAATAAGGAGGCGTTCCAGAGATATTGGAATTTTTATTTTCTTTTCTGGAAAACTATTTATGTAGCTCAACAATTCGTAGGGGCATAATCCATCCAAAACAATTTTATGGTTTTCCAAGCGTGTGACTTGATTAATCCCTATATTCACAGCAATTTTATGACAGCCCAACGCTGGGGCTCGATTGTAGAGCTTAACCACGGCAATTTTAATATATATATATATATATATATATATATATATATTGCTGTAATTATAGGGTTAATTTAGGGGTAGGTTAAGTCATAGGGGTTATAGAACAAACAGAAGAAACGTCCAAGTAACAAAAGCACATAAGTACAGATATTAGTAAAGTAAATAGGTCATTGTAAATATTATTAGTTGAGAGCACACTGTATATAGCAGTACAAGCGATTAATCAGATATCCAAGAGTAGCTATGAGCAAAGATAAGAATTTGAAAAGGTAACGAAACGTATTGAAATTAAATCAGTGAAAAACCTGCATGAATTGGCTAGACAAATATTCAAAAAGTGTGTGGATATATCATCTTAAACGCACTTAGAAATTATGCATTATTTGAAAAGCGTACGTGATTTAAAAGTATCACATTTGCTCAAAAATCCAATTTATTAGAAAATAAACAAACACCAAATTTATTCCATCCAGATTAGAATAAGACCAACAAACAATACTACGTGATCTATTGAATGAAGATTTCTGGGATTTCTGAAGTAAATGCAAGGTATAATAAGAATTTACGTGACAAAGTGAGCATCGCGTTATGCTATTGAACTAGACAAATGGTAAAATTCCCAAAATAACAAGTGATAATACACTTGGTCTCGCCTAGCACGTGGAGTCAACGAATCAGAAACTAAAGGGGGCCGATCCTATAAATATTATAACAATTGAATATTGAGTTAGTATACTTTTGAAACTGGGCAGTCACTATATTTAAATGTGATAAATATTTACGTGAAAAGTTAAGTGAAAATTATTTTTAAAGAGTGTATAATTGTGCAAAGAGAGCCGTACTTCTAAAAGACGTAAGTAGATCAGATTTAGTGAAATTATATCATTTCTAATAATAAATAAAACAGGGCTCTGATTAAATACATTCTGAAGAACTACGTTCTAAATTACATTCTGAATAATTACGATCTGAAGAACTACGCTCTAAAGAACTACGTTCTGAATAACTACAATCTGAAGAACTAAGTTCTGAATAACTACGTTTTGAACCACGTTCTAAATTACAAACGAAATAACGTTACGATTCCTGTTAAAACTTTTAATAACGATCAATTACGATCTTAAATACAATTTTGGATATGAATCTCTGGAAAATGCTGTCTGTTCAAACAATTTAATAATCTCTGAAAATGGTAAATATTCTATTACGGAAATGAAAAACCTTTCATTGGAATAACGATTTGGATACTAAATTTTGGTTGGATGTTGACTTCAATTCTTGGAATGCAGATCACCTATTGAATCTCCTCAGGTTAGATATATTTTTGATATGATTTATTTCTAAAAACTGTTTTAATCTCAATAATAATTTCAAAGTGTAAGAGCCGACAAATTGGGGTTTTTTGTATAAATTTATGAAAAGTTATAGACATCTTGAAACGTTTCAACAGGTCTCTAAATGTAATAAAAGCTCGTTTTGCTGGCTTCATTTTCTAAAAAAATCGGACAGATGTAAATAATTCAAAAAGGGAGAAGATATTTAAAAAAGGAAAAAGTTGTAAATATTTAATCATTATACTGTGTATTGTGGAATTGCTTTATTTAATTGAATCAGGTAGTCGAGGCAAAGAAAATTATAAATTAACATTTTCACAAGTGCTTGAGTAACATAAGGATTATATCACAGCATTTAATGTGCGCCCAATCCGTGGGGCGAGTTTAACACAGCATTTTATGGCGACCTAAAGTTAAGGGCGAGATCACCACTAAAACTAAATTAAAAATTGAAAAGGAAAATTAAAAATTTAAAAATCTGTAAGAGTGAGAAATTTAAAATTTAAGTTTGTAAAAATACGAATAGAAATTTAATTTAAAAGGGTTAATAATTAAAAAACTGAAGGAATTTGAAATCTTAACAATAATCAAAATTTAAAAAATGGATAAACGAATTAAGGAGACCAAAGAGGCATTGAGGAACCAAGGGGTTGAAATAGGGTCGCAAGAAAGCGTAATTCTACAAGATACATCAATAGAAATGCAAGGACAACGATTGACGTGGAGTCGAAGCGAAGAACAACAGATTTCACAACAATCTGAAATCATGTCTATTCTTTTAGCCTTAAACAAAAAAATGGATAAAAGCGAAGAGACCGTAAAAAATATTAAAGAAAATGGGGAAAAGCTCGGGGTCGAAATAAAAATTATAAGCGACGGATTAAAGGAAAGTAACCAAACAATCGCGGAAATGCAACTACACTTTGAAAATAAATTCGCTAGAATGATGGATGATGTAGATAAAGTTAGAGACGAGGTTTGGAAAGTAAAACTAGATCAGGAAACATCTGAAAAAGAAACAAATGACCGAATTACAGATTTAGGTAAAAAGATGCGGGAAATTCAGGGAAACTGTAAATTAGGACTTAATGCTGTAAATAGAGAGTTAGGTAATTTAAAATCAGAATGTGAAAATGTGAATAGAAATCAGGGATTGCAACACACTAGGATAAATAGACCGGAAATTTCAGTAGAACAGTATTCCAAATTTTATGGAGACAACAAGATAAATCCTAAGGTATTTTTAAACAATATAAGAAAACTAATACAGGGTTCAACGGTTGAAAGGTACAATTTAAACTTCGTCAGATCAATGTTGAAAGGAATCGCGGAGATATGGTTTGATTTAGTAGAAAACGAAATCGGGACATTTCAGGAGTTTGAAAGTAGGTTTTTGAGAAAATTTTGGGGGATAATCAACAATACAAGGCGCGAGATAATTTAATTACGGGGAAATATAATCAAAATTTATGGATGACCAGAGAAATATACCCTATACAAAAATTCAGTCTAGCAAAGCAATTTGATCCGCCGGTGGAAGAAACCCAAATCATAAAATACTTAGCGGGACATTTTGGCCACGAAATAAGACATTATGTAATGATTCAAAATATAGTAAACAGGGAAATTTTCTTGGAATATTTACAACGTTGTGATGAGTTAGGACAAAGTCGTGTAGTGGAAGGTAGGATGGCACCAAGACAGCGAGAAAGTTCAAGCAGAGTTCAAGCAGAAAACAATAGATCAAATAATAGAGGAAATTATGGGGGACAATTTTATAGAAACAACCACAACAACTACTATAATAATAATTTTAGAAGGAACTGGAACACGAGAGATACTCCAAGAAGAGAAGCAGAGCGGACGAATCACGACAGAAATATAAATCAGTGTACGCTACAAACACAACATCGGGAACAATCAGCACAACATGCAAGAATTAACCGTACCTATGCAGAAGTTACGAGTCAGGCAAGACCATCAACGTCGAATCAGGATTTTTGAAAGAGGACAAACCAAGCAAGCCCTTAAAAATAAATGGATACGAACACCAGCGTGAATACATAAAACGTGAAATGGAAAAGGAAATGAATAAAAGCTTATTACCGATAATTAAATTAAGAATTGGAAATAGTCGAGGTGGAACACTCATTGATACGGGAGCTGAAGCGTCGTTAGTGTCTAAGGACTTCGTTAAACGGGAAAGATTAATAGGAAGCATGATGCCAATGAGGAAATTCAATTTAATAGCACCAAACAGCAAGAGATTTGCAAGTGTGAGCAAAATAATAGTTCTGGAATGCGAAATGGGTAAGATAAAGTTTGAAAATGAATTTATAATAGTGCCGGGGTTAAGAGTAGATGCAATATTTGGTATGGACATAATAGATAAGTTGGGTTTAAAAATAAATGCCGAAGGTAAGGCAATAGGTATAAAGGAGGAATATATAAAATGGGATGATGAGGAGAGCATTGAAGTCGAAGGAGACTGTATAAATATTAATAAATTTGAGGGTGAAGTTGATATAAAGCGGGAAATTGATGATAATATAAAATGTCCAGAAGAAGTAAAAGAAAGGGTAGAGGCATGGTTAATGAAGAATTCAGAACTAATAGGATCAGAATCCAGAATAGCTACGGGTTATGTGCATAAATCAGAAGTTGTAGACACGGAGCCGTTTAATGAAACTCCATTAGAAAGAGAATCCAGAAAATATATCGGTTTTTATATGAAAGGGCAAAATTATAAGTGTGAAGTGGTTCCTTTTGGTTTGTTAGGAAATAAGGATATGATATGGGAACCGTATGAAGAATTTGGGAGTGATGTGTTAAATTTTAGAAAAGACTAGGAAAGAAGTTGGTTGAAATTAAATTTTGTAGGGAGAAATGTGAACAAGAGGAAATGTAAGTTCTTTCAGGGGGAAACAAAATTTTTGAGATACGAAATAGGATACATTAGGGAGAAAAATAATGCAGGTAATAACTTAACTTTAGAAAACAATTTCGAAAAGATAGTGAATATGGGAAATAAGAAAGATAAGATTATTGCCGAGAGAAAACTTTTGATAATGGAGAAAAGTGTACATACTGTAAGATAAACTAGTGGAAATAGGGATATAATTATAAATTAGGATAGGACAATCATAAATTAGGATAGATTCGGGAATAGGTATTATACATGTTGTAAATATTAAAAAAACAATAGAGCATAAGATAGGCTAACAATAATTAGGATAGGTTTAGGATAAACAGGAGCAACATAGGTTGATAAAAGCGAGTGATTCATTTGATATGGGAAAAGATGAAGATTTGAAGAATTGTATAAGTAGATGTGAAAAATATGAGAATGGAAAAGGTTTATGTAAAAATAAGAAAGTATGGATATATAAGCAGCAAAATACTAATAGATTATGATAGAACGATAGTAATAAAATTTAGAATGAATAGGTGTATGAGTATAATATAATCAAAATAGGAATAGGGATGTAAAAATAATATAGGAGTTGTGTACATAGAAAACAAAATAAAAATAAATAATTTTGGACGAATGTAAATTTTCTCTCACGTTGGGCGCCAAAAACAAAATTTTCTAAAAATTTTTATTTAAATTTGGGATTAATGCTGTAATTATAGGGTTAATTTAGGGGTAGGTTAAGTCATAGGGGTCGTAGAACAAACAGAAGAAACGTCCAAGTAACAAAAGCACATAAGTACAGATATTAGTAAAGTAAATAGGTCATTGTAAATATTATTAGTTGAGAGCACACTGTATATAGCAGTACAAGCGATTAATCAGATATCCAAGAGTAGCTATGAGCAAAGATAAGAATTTGAAAAAGTAACGAAACGCATTGAAATTAAATCAGTGAAAAACCTGCATGAATTGGCTAGACAAATATTCAAAAAGTGCGTGGATATATCATCTTAAACGCACTTAGAAATTATGCATTATTTGAAAAGCGTACGTGATTTAAAAGTATCACATTTGCTCAAAAATCCAATTTATTAGAAAATAAACAAACACCAAATTTATTCCATCCAGATTAGAATAAGACCAACAAACAATACTACGTGATCTATTGAATGAAAATTCCTGGGATTTCTGAAGTAAATGCAAGGTATAATAAGAATTTACGTAACAAGGTGAGCATCGCGTTATGCTATTGAACTAGACAACTGGTAAAATTCCCAAAATAACAAGTGATAATACACTTGGTCTCGCCTAGCACGTGGAGTCAACGAATCAGAAACTAAAGGGGGCCGATCCTATAAATATTATAACAATTGAATATTGAGTTAGTATACTTTTGAAACTGCGCAGTCACTATACTTAAATGTGATAAATATATATACGTGAAAAGTTAAGTGAAAATTACTTTTAAAGAGTGTATAATTGTGGAAAGAGAGCCGTACTTCTAAAAGACGTAAGTAGATCAGATTTAGTGAAATTATATCATTTCTAATAATAAGTAAAACAGGGCTCTGATTAAATACGTTCTGAGGAACTACGTTCTAAATTACATTCTGAATAATTACGATCTGAAAAACTACGCTCTAGAGAACTACGTTCTGAATAACTACAATCTGAAGAACTAAGTTCTGAATAACTACGTTCTGAACCACGTTCTAAATTACAAACGATTCCTGTTAAAACTTTTAATAACGATCAATTACGATCTTAAATACAATTTTGGATATGAAACTCTGGAAAATGCTGCCTGTTCAAACAATTTAATAATCTCTGAAAATGGTAAATATTCTATTACGGAAATGAAAAACCTTTCATTGGAATAACGATTTGGATACTAAATTTTGGTTGAATGTCGACTTCAATTCTTGGAATGCAGAGTTAGATATATTTTTAGATATATATTTTAGATATATTTTTGATATGATTTATTTCTAAAAACTGTTTTAATCTCAATAATAATTTCAAAGTGTAAGAGCCGACAAATTGGGGTTTTTTTGTATAAATTTATGAAAAGTTATAGACATCTTGAAATGTTTCAACAGGTCTCTAAATGTAATAAAAGCTCGTTTTGCTGGCTTCATTTTCTAAAAAAAAATCGGACAGATGTAAATAATTCAAAAAGGGAGAAGATATTTAAAAAGGGAAAAAGTTGTAAATATTTAATCATTATACTGTGTATTGTGGAATTACTTTATTTAATTGAATCAGCTAGTCGAGCCAAAGAAAATTATAAATTAACATTTTCACAAGTGCTTGAGTAACATAGAGGTTATATCACAGCATTTAATGTGCGCCCAATCCGTGGGTTGTGTTTAACACAGCAATATATATATATATATATATATATATATATATATATATATAGACGTGGAATTATAGGTTAAATAGGGGTAGGCAAAAATTTTTTAGCGACTGTGTATATAGGAAACAGGAGCAAATTATTTACGCGTCAAATTAATCAATTTATATAGTGAAAACGGACGGTTATTAAAATATTTTTCTACTTGTATATTGAAATGTTAAAATTGCATACAGGAAAAAGCGTTTGAGTACATAAAAGATCAAGGATAGGCATAAGTAATTATAATTTTAAATCAAACGCATGGCAGCAAAAAGGGAACTTGCATATATAGAAAATCAATAATTTTAAACGCAAATATTTCCATTTTAACAGCCAACGTTCGTTTATACAAATACTAAGAATGGTTAAACTAAGAATTGTTATTTTAAACGGTCGGTTGTTTCGAAGAACACCTGTTGGTTATATGTCAGGTTCGTGGAAACTTAAACGAACGTTAGCACAAAATTCTATAGAATTGTGTTTACAACGGTCAGTGTATAAGCTGATACAATAACACGTACCTTGAAAAGTGAGTGGAATAAACGATCGATAATGTAAGACAGACACAGAAACGGATATAATAAAGCATTGGGTATAAGTCACGTACGAAATACACGGGTAAATGTGAAGGACGACTACAATATCGATTTTCTGTAACTTAAGATGGGTTCTAAAGGAGACAACAAATATGCGTGGAACGGAGATAGATAGCTGATAGGTGGAGCGTTGTGACGAGGGAAAATTATATCATTGGTTTAAAACTAGTCAGTTTCAAGAAGAGCGCGTCCGTAGAGGGTATCGAACAAAATTCTATGCAACAGCACAACGAACAGGGGATTTTTGAGAAGTTAGTGTTCGTTACGTTCAAAATTTTAAAAATCAATTTAGAAAATAAAGCTGTTTAAGGGAAACAGGTTCCATAGGGGGTTTTGAAAATCATATAAATGCACGAACAAAGATATTGAGGTTCTCTTTTCTTTTAGATCTTAGATCGTGCTTAGACCTACAACGTAATAATAGTAAATGCTCTTACGGGTATTAATTACTGTGTTTAGTCGCTAAAGTTGCATATAACATCATGTTTTGAAAGTATGTAAAGCTGTAGTAGCGTACCGCAAAATTTGGAAAAGTGATATTGCACGAGTTGGTGCTGTTGTTTAGAAAAAAGGTGCCGTTACTACAACGAATCGATTAAATGAAGGGATGATATTTGTGTAAGCGAAGCCTAAAGCGTAATTTGTATGCATGAAGTATTTTGGTATGGAATGTTACGTTTGAGACTAGGCTCATATCTGGATAGAAGAATAGTAGTGGTGGCCGAGATTTGGATAGGTGGGGATCAGTTGGATCCACGCATAATCGAAGTAGATGGATACAACGACGAGGGTTTCTGGTAACCGTCTTCAGCGGCGACGAGGAACGAAAGCGACTTCAGGTTAAGAAACTTAATTTCCTGTTTTTGTATAAACAGTTGTGTTGATATTTTTGGTGTTTGTGTGTTTTGACTTATTGGGGGTGGGTTTATTACCATAAAACTTGTTTAAAGAGGTATATGTGTTGGACAATTAATTTTGAATATTAAAAAAGGGTTTATTGATGATATATAAAGGTGTATACGTAATATAAAATGTTGTTGTAAAGGAGTAAACGGGTCTTTAAATTTTTATTTTTTGCAAGGTGTAAAAGCATTTACAGAAACTGGGTTATAATGAGCTCAAGATAGACCAGAATAGAGTCAAACTAGGGTTGCATGTGGGACCCATCTACTCGTGTTATATAGAATTTATTGAAATATATCAAAACCAAGGACTTTAAAGTATTTAATGATTGAGCTGGTAACAGTTGTAACAAACTGTCTGTACCAAGGTGTAAATATTTTATTAATAATGGAAACTTGTTAATAGGTGTAAATAAAAAAAGTTGTATAGTTGTTATATTATTTGATTGGTAATTTTATTTGACTGTGTGTGTGTGTGTGTGTGTGTGTGTGTGTGTGTGTGTGTGTGTGTGTGTGTGTGTAGAAAGGTATGTACTTAAAATGGTAGGTATTCAAGAAAAAGCCGATTGCTGAGCTAGCCAGGGGGAGCAGAAATACGAAGGCGTCCAAAAGGTAGGGTAAGACATTTTTTTAATTTTTTTTGAAAATGTTATGTTGGCCCAAACGATGGGGCACGAATTTTTGTAAAGGTTCCACGGCAATTTTATGACGGCCCAATGCTGGGGCTCGATGTCAAAAGCTTGTTCTTGACCTTCCACGGCAATTTTATGACGGCCCAACAATGGAGCTCGATGTTAAAGCTCGATTGGTTTTTAGGAGAAATAGGAGTGTTCCTGAGATTCCACGGCAATATATATATATAATCAATTTAAAGCTTATTGACCATTTATTATGTTATAACTTAACGCTTCATCAATCATCATCATTAGGTCTTCAGTCCTGGAACTGGTTAGACGCGTACCATCATTGTTTCCTATTCTAAACTAACCTACAGATTTCCCTGAAATTTGCAGTCTGCATCTATCACTATCTGATCTAGGTCTACATCTACCTCTTTTTTCCTATCTCTGCTTGTAATATATCCCATACTATTCCCCAAAATGCTTTAGAACGTATTCCGCTCTTCTATTTCTCTTTTTCCCCAGATATCCTTGTTCCCCTACTATTTCTATAACCTATTTACATCTGAAGCACAGCATTTCAAAAGGCTGCTACCGTTTTTCTGTCTGCGTTTTAGACTGCCCGTATTACATAGGCATACTGTGCTGTGCTCCACACATATGCTTTCAACAATTTTCTTCTTGTTCTATATTTGTTGTCTTTTCTCATAGGTGCTATTCTTTCTTGTTAGATGCAGTTCAGTCACCATCTATTGTTTTACAGGTATATACCCTATTTTTCCTACCTTCAGTGGTTGTGACGGGAGGTAAGCAGCCTGTGGCTGCCAAGTTCCCCCAACACTTAACCATTTACCGATTTAATATATTTTCCAATATATCTTTTCGCACAGTCAACATTAGTTGCAGATATTTCGCAGCCAATAACTAGTTGTTTATACTAATCGTCAGATTATCTGTGCTTATTTTTTCATCAATAGGTTTTCCGTCTCAAAACTGGTTGGACACGTACCTGCACTTATTTATATTCTGAGCTAGCCTACATAGTTCCCTGAAATTCTCACACAGCATATGTATACAGCTCGTTCCCCTTCTATTGTTTTCTAATTTTATGTCTTATTTCACCGAGATTCAGTGAAGGGGGTTAAGCAACCTGTGGCTACCAAGATCTCCCAACACTTAGACGTTTGCCGAATTAATGGTTTTCCTGGTTGGACACGTACCTGCAATTATTTGTATTCTGAGCTAGCCTACATAGTTCCCTGAAATTCTCACCCAGCATGTGTATACAGCTCGTTCCCCTTCTATTGTTTTCTAATTTTATGCCCTATTTCACCAAGATTCAGTGAAGGGGGTTAAGCAACCTGTGGCTACCAAGATCCCCCAACACTTAGACGTTTGCCGAAATAATGGTTTTCCAGTAAATCCTTTCACACTTAACATTATTCGAGAGTATTGCCCAACTAATTCTTGTAGTTACTTATAATAATCATCATGTTTAAGCACAGTTATTTTTTTTTTCGTCATTAGTTTATCCATCTTAGGATTGGTTGGATGCGTACCTCCATTGATTTCTATTCTGGGCTAGCCTACACATCTCCCTGAAACCCCTACAGCCTACATCTTTTACTATCTGTGTGCAGTAGTCTAACCTTCATCAATATTGGTCATTTAATAATTTCTAACTAATCGTTCATTCACTTTTAAATAAGATTGCAATTTATATAATTCAATTTATTACGCGTTTAGGTTTTACACCATTTTTAAGAATTTTAAGAATGAACAATTTTATATGTTGACTTTGTAACTTTGTAACTCATTTTGTAACTCATTTTAATTTATTTAATTTGTAGAAAATTTTATTTGAAGATGGTGTAAAACCGAAACGCGTAATAAATTGAATTATATAAATTGCAATCTTATTTAAAAATGAAGGAACGATTAGTTAGATATTAAATGACCAATATACATGAAGCGTTATGTTATATGTATATATATATATATATATATATATATATATATATATAAAGTGAAAATAATAACGATCTAAATATTTGTAATAAAATTGATTCGTGGGTTTGAGGTCTCTGAATTAAATTGAAAACTCTTTTTTATGGCCTAAATTTTCGAATTTATTTTAAGTTCTTGATCACAGGCTATCTAAAAATTTTTATACGGTAGATTATAAATATGGTACATAAATTTTTAGATAACCTGTGATCAAGAATTTAAAATAAATTGAAAATTTAGCAAAAGAGTTTTCAATTTAATCAGAGACCTCAAACCCACGAATCAATTATTATATATATATATATATATATATATATATATATATATAATAATATTTTGCATATATTTAATTACAAATCGACGTTTCGGCAAGGGTTGTTGCCTTTATCAAGATTCTACAAAAGGAAAAGCAATCAATACAGTCATCAAAAAATTTTCTTTTAAAAAATTACTTACTTAATTGTTAATGCATAAATATTAAAATTATAAAAGCAACCCTACACATCAGGGTTGTTGTTAGTCATAAATGGATAAAATAAAAAAAAATAATATTGGAGCCCCAAAAAGAGGATCATTCAAAGTTAATTAATAAAATTACTTGTTCATAGAGTAAACGACCAACTATGAATGAATTAATATAAAACCAGTCTAATAAGAGAGCGTGTTCCACATTTTGTACGAATATTAGGTAAATAATATGCGCTCTGGCCTTCATATCATTGTTGAAAATTAAAAGTTGATTTTGCAATTCTGTACAGATTGGAATATATGGGATTCAAATTTTGGGTGTCCTGCCTAAAATTTAACGAACTAACTTCATTTCTTATATAATATGCCTCCAAAAAAAGCCTAAGCTTATGATTAGCTTCAGAATCTAAAATTCGAACTTCATCATAATTTGGAGTGTGATGAGTCATATTTATATGTTGTGAGAGGGCGTTGCTGCTCTTCCCCAATTTTACATCTGACTTATGTTGAATTAGTCTATTTTTCAACCACTGACTAGAATTACCCACATATGTCTTATTGCAGGAACACGTTATTTTATATATAGTGTTGCTACTTAACATTTTTCCGTCTTATCTTTCAGCTTAGTGAAAAAGTTTCCAACAGATTTTTCATAACTAAACGCTATTTTAATGTCTGGTTGTCTCAAAATTCTTGCCAAAAGAGGCGTTAAAGTTTGAATGTACGGTAACTTCCTGAACGAAACGTTATTAGGTCGTTCGGTATTGTTCAGACAAAAAGTAATTACTAATTGCTTAGGATAACCGTTGTTACACAAAGTAGTTTCGAGTAGCATTAGATTATTTTTCTTAAATTGTGGTTCCGCTATCAATTGTATCCGGTGTTTTAATGCCAAAGCTGTATTAATCTTATGACTAAACGAGTGATTGGAAAAATAATTGACATACCTGTCAGAGCTAAAATAATAATAAACATTCAGATTGGCTAACCTGTTGTTTTCAGCTTAAATCATTCTTCTTAATTTTCTTTGGGAATTAAACCACTTATATTTTTTAAAATCAACTTTATTTACGTTTGGATCCATGACCTAGGATCGTTGTCAAAATAATAAAAACTTCAAGTTTGACAAAATTTTTAAAAATTTTTGCTTTGTGTACTCAAACCAAATATTTCGAACATCAATAAATCAAAGTCACCTTCAATTTATGTCATAAATGTCAAACTTGAAGTTTTTATTATTTTGACAACGATCCTAGGTCATGGATCGAAACGTAAATAAAGTTGATTTTAAAAAATATAAGTGGTTTAATTCCCAAAGAAAGTTAAGAAGAATGCTAAACAAACCACAACAAACATACAGGGAGTATTTAGCTTAAATCAGTCTCTGGTCCAACCGTTGTGTGCATCCCTCATAGTATCGCCTTCAATATATTAGCGTACTGCATTAAACTCCTTCACCATTAATCATTGAAGTAATTGCATGTTGCATTTCCTATTTTGTTCCATCAATAACCGCTTCAGCATTTATTCAAACTTGTTCCCTTATTTATAGACTGGACTCCAGTAATTCTTTAGAGATTTTTCAGTGTTTCTTTAGCGATTCTTTTAGATATTCTTGCTTTGTTTGATTCCAATAAATTAGGTGTCGATTTTAATTCTCTAGTCACGTAGACGAAATACAATGTATGTATTAAATTATCTGCGTTTTTTATGCTACACATTATTAAACCTGCTTGTATTAATTAGGATTTTTGATGTAATAATAATGCGTTATCCACTCGTGTTGCGTTTCAGCTTGTATTAATGTTATATAACGACTTGCGGATTTGTTTTGTTCAAATAAATCTTCAAAATATTTTTCATTAATTAAATTAATTACGATTATTATTTATATACAGGGCGTTGTCATTTACTTTCCAGTCTAATCATCGTATTTCTTGTTTTCTTCAGAAAACTGTGTCGTTTTCTGAGCCCTTATGTATTTTATGTGGAGTGCTCTATACTCTTGGTCCTAACTACCCCTAAATGACCCTATTAACACAGCATTTTGTATATATATATATATATATATATATATATATATAGTGTATCTGTTTTTTTGTGTCATAGCGCGTATCTCAGCTATTGTAAGAATTTCAGAGAAATGTTATATACAAAAGTTGTGTAACTTTTTATTTGCAATAATATGTCAAAATAAAAAAAAACAATGGAGCATCAAATTTTTGAGATACAGCAAATCGATTCAAAATTTTAAATGGAACTTACGCATTATTATTACATATTCTAAAAGTGCTTAAAATTTTCTTTCCAACGATATATCACTTAATAATAATTATCCACTCAATTAAACGTAGAAATCGATTATTAAATCGCGCTTAACATCAGACGTCTATTTGAAATAATCATTCAAAACAGTGGACGGTGAAACAATTGATAGCGCTTCTTGACGGTTGTTCTTTAGTAATTTAATTCCACATTGTTGATATTTATGGTTGGTGTAAAATGGATCGGATATGGAGGTCCCATAAACTGGCCAGCAAGATCACTGGAACTTTCTCTTTTTAGATTTTCTTGTTTGAGGATATCTCAAACAACATGTTTATGTAACGCGGCAAGAGAGTCCTGATATCCTTAAAGATCGCATTCGAAGAGCGTGTGGTCAAATAATACCATGTTGCAAAAAGCATGATGAAATTTAATATTTAGATCTTGCAAATAACGGAGGCCATGTGGAACATAACTTTTAACATTTTAAATTAATTTTGTGATTTAGTATTTCTTTGTTGTTGTTGTTATTATCAATTTCTTCGTTTAGGTGAGCGCTAGCAATTGTTTTGCCGCCCACTGTTTTGAATGCATATTTCAATTAGGTACGTGTTAAGAGTTATTTAATAATCTATTTCCGTGTCTAATTATTATTGAGTGATATATCGTTGGAAAGAAAATTTTAAGCACTTTAAGAATATGTAATAACAATTGGTATGTTTTATTTAAAATTTTGAATGTATTTGCTATATCTCAAAAAATTTGATGCTCCATTGTTTTTCTTTGATGTTGAGATATTATTGCAAATGAAAAGTTACACAACTTTTGTATATAACATTTCTCTGAAATTCTTATATTAACCGAGATATTTTCCGTGACACGTAAAAGCAGACACACTGTATATATATATATATATATATATATATATACAGGGTGAGTTTTTAGTGCGGCAACGGTTGATAACTCCGTTATTATGAAAGCTACGTAAACCAAATTTGGAGGCATATTAGGCATGCTTAAAGTGCACATTTTAAAAATATTTGGAAGCATACAAGGTGTTTCCTAATTCCAGGGCATATTAAACTTATATTTTTTTAAATGGTACACCCTATATATTATTACATTTTTGGAAAGCCCATAAAAAGAGCTTTAATTTGATATCAAATTGTATCTGTCAATTCCTTTTAGTTTTTGAGATATTCAACTGTTTTTAGAAAAAATGACTCTGATTAGATACATTGCCACTGCACTAATACACAACGTATGTTACTTTTCAAGATGCAGAAAATTTTACTATATACCATAGTATATTTGTAAATATCACTCTTTTGAAATTCCTTCGCAATATACAGGGTGTGTCAGGTTTCGCAAAATGCAATTTTTAAAAGTTTTTTAAATGGTACCCTACCAATTTTATTGCTACAATGGATAGTTTATTAAGTGTCCTTTCATTTTTGTTAAGTATTCCCTATACCTAAATCCATTAATTTCTGAGATATTTTTGATTTTCTTCAAATTTTAAGAATGTTTTTAATTTACATAACTAAAAATAACTTACTATTGGACAATATTAGAATACAATCAATACATTGTGATTAACAATTAACTACAATTATCCAATAACAATTTTCACTAAAGATATTTCAACCTACAATAATACGCTATCGACAGAATTCTGCCAGATCAACAAAATGCATTTTATAGAAAATGTTCAAGCGGGAAATCTGGCAGGCTTTGAAAAAAATAACAATTACAATTAAAATGTCATATAGGTTTATTAATTATAGTGTGTTGTCATTTAACAGGATATCTTTCTTGGTATATTCTTGTTGCAAGTAGGCAATGTCTTAAACTTTCTACCAATACCCAAATTATATTTATTTGTTCTTCCACGGTAAAATTCATTTTGAAAACTCTTTCAAAGATTACATTTAAAACAGAACTGATAATGTGTTAAATGACAACAAACCTAAATGACATTTTAATTGTAATTGTTATTTTTTCAAAGCCTACCTGATTTCCTGTTTGAACATTTTCTATAAAATGCATATTGTTGATCTGGTAGAATTCTGTTGATAGCGTATTATTGTAGGTTGTTATATCTTTAGTGAAAATTGTTATTGGATAAGTGTAGTTAATTGTTAATCAAAATGTATTAATTGTTTTATAATATTCTCCAATAGTAAGTTATTTTTAGTTATGTAAATTAAAAACATTCATAAAATTTGAAGAAAATCAAAAATATCTCAGAAAGTAATGAATTTAGGTATAGGGAATGCTTAACAAAAATGAAAGGACACTTAATGAATTATCCATTGTAGCAATAAAATTGGTAGGGTACCATTTAAAAAAAGTTTTAAAAATTACATTTTGCGAAACCTGACACACCCTGTATACTGTGACGAAATTTCAAAAGAGTGATATTTACAAATATACTATGGTATATAGTACAATTTTCTGCATCTTAAAAATTAACGTAAGTTGTGTATTAGTGGAGTGGCAATGTATCAGGGTCATTTTTTCTAAAAACAGTTGAATATCTCAAAAAATAAAAGGAATAGATAGATACAATTTCATATCAAATTAAAGCTCTTTTTATGGGCTTTCCAAAAATGTAATAATATATAGGGTGTACCATTTAAAAAAATATAAGTTTAATATGTCCTGGAATTATGACACACCCTGTATGCTTCCAAATATTTTTAAAATGTGCACTTTAGGCATGCCTAATATGCCTTCAAATTTGGTTTACGTAGCTTTTATAATAACGGAGTTATTGACCGTTGCCACACTAAAAACTCACCCTGTATATATACCCGTCGCTACGTTTTGAGCCACAAATTATGCTGTGACTCGGGTACAGCCGATTTGTATTAATGAGGATGCAATAGCAAATATAAAATCATTATCTTACAGTGTTCCTTTCCTTGCATGGCTAGTTTAGCGGAAAATATTCTGTGGACCTTATCAAAAGTAAACAAAACACAGAAATTTCAAAAACATTTATGAACAGTCTTATAAGCATTCAAAAACATCTTTTATTTATACACATTCTCTAAAGAATCTTACAGTTTAAGCATTATAATGCAATTAAGGGCCGCTATGCTTGCGGCCACGTCCCGATTGCTCCACCCGAAGGTACTACATTTGATTTAAACGCGAGAAATAAACATGCTCCAAATTTAATCTAACTTCAGGTTAATCAATACTCAATAAAAATCTAACAAACTGAAACTAAAAATAGGGTTTAAAGAATGGCATCCCTAGCGTTGATTCTGGAGTTAGCCCGATCCACAAGACACACGCAAGAGGAGGGATCCCGATAGCAGCTGCCAGCTCTGCTTACCGGTTCGACCTGAAGGGTCGTCTTAAAACTATCCAAATCTAGCTAGCTAATATTAAAAATGGATTCAAATTTTCTAAGCATTCGCCAAATATTTAATAGTGAATCCAGCTGTTTTGCCTGTTCTATATATTTACAAATTCGTCCTCCTTTGTCTAAGTATTTATTCAAATTTCATCCTAAATTTGTCCCTAGCGTTTCTTATCATTCCCTAACTGACATATTATAAGCACAATCTTCTTTCCTGTATATACTACAACCAAAAATTGACAGTAAAACGTCTAGCAAATAAAATCAAGCCACAGAACAAAAATACAGGCAAAAATATAAATATAAAATAAGTATAAATATAATGTAAGTATATAAATAAACATAAAATAAATATATAAATAAATTAATAAATATCTAAATAAGCAAAAGCATGCAACAGTCGTTTGGTTTTTTGCGAATAGCATGAAAACGGTTAGAGATACCTAAATTTTACAAGAATAATTATATTCGTATTTGACTATGACACATCGATTGGTGTAATTTTCATATTTGTACCTAGTGCCGTTTGGTTTTTTGCTAATAGCATGAAAACGGTTAGAGATAGCTAAATTTTACAAGAGTAATTATATTCGTATTTGACTATGACACATCGATTGGTGTAATTTTCATATTTGTACCTAGTGCCGTTTGGTTTTTTGCTAATAGCATGAAAACGGTTAGAGATAGCTAAATTTTACAAGAATAATTATATTCGTATTTGACTATGACACATCGATTAGTGTAATTTTCATATTTGTACCTAGTGTCGTTTGGTTTTTTGCGAATAGCATGAAAACGGTTAGAGATAGCTAAATTTTACAAGAATAATTATATTCGTATTTGACTATGACACATCGATTGGTGTAACTTTCATATTTGTACCTAGTGCCGTTTGGTTTTTTGCTAATAGCATGAAAACGGTTAGAGATAGCTAAATTTTACAAGAATAATTATATTCGTATTTGACTATGACACATCGATTAGTGTAATTTTCATATTTGTACCTAGTGCCGTTTGATTTTTTGCTAATAGCATGAAAACGGTTAGAGATAGCTAAATTTTACAAGAACAATTATTTTCGTATTTGACTATGACACATCGATTGGTATAATTTTCATATTTGTACCTAGTGCCGTTTGGTTTTTAGCGAATAGCACGAAAACGATTAGAGATAGCTAAATTTTACAAGAATAATTATATTCGTATTTGACTATGACACATCGATTGGTGTAATTTTCATATTTGTACCTAGTGTCGTTTGGTTTTTTGCGAATAGCATGAAAACGGTTAGAGATAGCTAAATTTTACAAGAGTAATTATATTCGAAATTGACTATGACACATCGATTGGTGTAATTTTCATATTTGTACCTAGTGTCGTTTGGTTTTTTGCGAATAGCATGAAAACGGTTAGAGATAGCTAAATTTTACAAGAATAATTATATTCGTATTTGACTATGACACATCGATTGGTGTAATTTTCATATTTGTACCTAGTGTCGTTTGGTTTTTTGCGAATAGCATGAAAACGGTTAGAGATAGCTAAATTTTACAAGAGTAATTATATTCGAAATTGACTATGACACATCGATTGGTGTAATTTTCATATTTGTACCTAGTGCCGTTTGGTTTTTTGCTAATAGCATAAAAACGGTTAGAGATAGCTGAATTTTACAAGAACAATTATTTTCGTATTTGACTATGACACATCGATTGGTATAATTTTCATATTTGTACCTAGTGTCGTTTGGTTTTTTGCGAATAGCATGAAAACGATTAGAGATAGCTAAATTTTACAAGAATAATTATATTCGTATTTGACTATGACACATCGATTGGTGTAATTTTCATATTTGTACCTAGTGTCGTTTGATTTTTTGCTAATAGCATGAAAACGGTTAGAGATAGCTAAATTTTACAAGAACAATTATTTTCGTATTTGACTATGACACATCGATTGGTATAATTTTCATATTTGTACCTAGTGTCGTTTGGTTTTTTGCTAATAGCATAAAAACGGTTAGAGATAGCTGAATTTTACAAGAACAATTATTTTCGTATTTGACTATTACACATCGATTGGTATAATTTTCATATTTGTACCTAGTGCCGTTTGGTTTTTTGCTAATAGCATGAAAACGGTTAGAGATAGCTAAATTTTACAAGAAAATTATTTCGTATTTGACTATGACACATCGATTGGTTAATTTTCATATTTGTCCTAGTGCCGTTTGGTTTTTGCTAATAGCATGAAAACGGTTAGAGATAGCTAAATTTTACAAGAAAATTATTTCGTATTTGACTATGACACATCGATCGGTGTAATTTTCATATTTGTACCTAGTGCCGTTTGGTTTTTTGCTAATAGCAGAAAAACGGTTAGAGATAGCTAATTTTACAAGAAAATTATTTTCGATTTGACTATACACATCGATTGGTTAATTTTCATATTTTACCTAGTGCCGTTTGGTTTTTGCTAATAGCATGAAAACGGTTAGAGATAGCTAAATTTTACAAAACAATTATTTTCGTATTTGACTATGACACATCGATTGGTTAATTTTCATATTTGTACCTAGTGCCGTTTGGTTTTTGCAATAGCATGAAAACGGTTAGAGATAGAAATTTTACAAGAAAATTATTTTCGTATTTGACTATGACACATCGATTGGTTAATTTTCATATTTGTACCTAGTGCGTTTGGTTTTTGCAATAGCATGAAAACGGTTAGAGATAGCTAAATTTTACAAGAAAATTATATTCGTATTTGACTATGACACATCGATTGGTGTAATTTTCATATTTGTACCTAGTGCCGTTTGGTTTTTGCTAATAGCATAAAACGGTTAGAGATAGGAATTTTACAAGAACAATTATTTTCGTATTTGACTATACACATCGATGGTTAATTTTCATATTTGTACCTAGTGCCGTTTGGTTTTTGCTAATAGCATAAAACGGTTAGAGATAGCTAATTTTACAAGAACAATTATTTTCGTATTTGACTATAACATCGATTGGTTAATTTTCATATTTGTACCTAGTGCCGTTTGGTTTTTGCAATAGCATGAAAACGGTTAGAGATAGCTAAATTTTACAAAACAATTATTTTCGTATTTACTATGCACATCGATTGGTTAATTTTCATATTTGTCCTAGTGCGTTTGGTTTTGCAATAGCATGAAAACGGTTAGAGATAGCTAAATTTTACAAGAAAATTATTTCGTATTTGACTATGACACATCGATTGGTGTAATTTTCATATTTGTACCTAGTGCCGTTTGGTTTTTGCAATAGCATGAAAACGGTTAGAGATAGCTAAATTTTACAAGAAAATTATTTCGATTTGACTATGACACATCGATTGGTTAATTTTCATATTTGTACCTAGTGCCGTTTGGTTTTTGCTAATAGCATAAAACGGTTAGAGATAGCTAAATTTTACAAGAAAATTATTTTCGTATTTGACTATACACATCGATTGGTTAATTTTCATATTTGTACCTAGTGCCGTTTGGTTTTTGCTAATAGCATGAAAACGGTTAGAGATAGCTAAATTTTACAAAAAATTATTTCGTATTTGACTATGCACATCGATTGGTTAATTTTCATATTTGTACCTAGTGCCGTTTGGTTTTTGAATAGCATGAAAACGGTTAGAGAAGCTAAATTTTACAAGAAAATTATTTCGTATTTGACTATACACATCGATTGGTGTAATTTTATATTTGTACCTAGTGCCGTTTGGTTTTTGCTAATAGCATAAAAAACGGTTAGAGATAGCTAATTTTACAAAACAATTATTTTCGTATTTGACTATACACATCGATTGGTATAATTTTCATATTTGTACCTAGTGCGTTTGGTTTTTGCAATAGCATGAAAACGGTTAGAGAAGCTAAATTTTACAAAAAATTATTTCGATTTGACTATGACACATCGATTGGTTAATTTTATATTTGTACCTAGTGCCGTTTGGTTTTTGCAATAGCATAAAACGGTTAGAGATAGCTAATTTTACAAGAAAATTATTTTCGTATTTGACTATGACACATCGATTGGTTTTTTCATATTTGTACCTAGTGCCGTTTGGTTTTGCAATGCATGAAAACGTTAGAGATAGCTAAATTTTACAAGAAAATTATATTCGATTTGACTATGACACATCGATTGGTGTAATTTTCATATTTGTACCTAGTGCCGTTTGGTTTTTGCTAATAGCATAAAACGGTTAGAGATAGCTAAATTTTACAAGAAAATTATTTTCTATTTGACTATGACACATCGATTGGTTAATTTTCATATTTGTACCTAGTGCCGTTTGGTTTTTGCTAATAGCATAAAACGGTTAGAGATAGCTAAATTTTACAAGAACAATTATTTTCGTATTTGACTATACACATCGATTGGTTAATTTTCATATTTGTACCTAGTGCCGTTTTTTTTGCTAATAGCATGAAAACGGTTAGAGATAGCTAAATTTTACAAGAACAATTATTTTCGTATTTGACTATGACACATCGATTGGTTAATTTTCATATTTGTACCTAGTGCCGTTTGGTTTTGTAATAGCATGAAAACGTTAGAGAAGCTAAATTTTACAAGAAAATTATTTCGTATTTGACTATGACACATCGATTGGTTAATTTTCATATTTGTACCTAGTGCCGTTTGGTTTTTGCAATAGATGAAAACGGTTAGAGATAGCTAAATTTTACAAGAAAATTATTTTCGATTTGACTATGACACATCGATTGGTTAATTTTCATATTTGTACCTAGTGCCGTTTGGTTTTTGCTAATAGCATGAAAACGGTTAGAATAGCAAATTTTACAAGAACAATTATTTTCGTATTTGACTATGACACATCGATTGGTTAATTTTCATATTTGTACCTAGTGCCGTTTGGTTTTTGCTAATAGCAAAAACGGTTAGAATAGCAAATTTTACAAGAAAATTATTTCGTATTTGACTATGACACATCGATTGGTGTAATTTTTATATTTGTACCTAGTGCCGTTTGGTTTTGCTAATAGCATGAAAACGGTTAGAGATAGCAAAATTTTACAAGAACAATTATTTCGTATTTACTATGCACATCGATTGGGTAATTTTCATATTTGTCCTAGTGCCGTTTGGTTTTTGCAATAGCATGAAAACGGTTAGAGAAGCAAATTTTACAAGAACAATTTATTCGATTTGACTATGGCACATCGATGGTGTAATTTTCATATTTGTACCTAGTGCCGTTTGGTTTTGCAATAGCATGAAAACGGTTAGAGATAGCAAAATTTTACAAGAAAATTATTTCGATTTGACTATGACACATCGATTGGTTAATTTTCATATTTGTACCTAGTGTCGTTTGGTTTTTGCAATAGCATGAAAACGGTTAGAGATAGCTAAATTTTACAAGAAAATTATATTCGTATTTGACTATGAACATCGATTGGTGTAATTTTCATATTTGTCCTAGTGCCGTTTGGTTTTTGCTAATAGCATGAAAACGGTTAGAGATAGCTAAATTTTACAAGAAAATTATATTCGTATTTGACTATGACACATCGATTGTGTAATTTTCATATTTGTACCTAGTGCCGTTTGGTTTTTGCTAATAGCATAAAACGGTTAGAGATAGCTAAATTTTACAAAAAATTATTTTCGTATTTGACTATACACATCGATTGGTTAATTTTCATATTTGTACCTAGTGCCGTTTGGTTTTTGCAATAGCATAAAACGGTTAGAGATAGCTAAATTTTACAAAAAATTATTTTCGTATTTGACTATACACATCGATTGGTTAATTTTCATATTTGTACCTAGTGCCGTTTTTTTTGCAATAGCATGAAAACGGTTAGAGAAGCTAAATTTTACAAAAAATTATTTTCGTATTTGACTATGACACATCGATTGGTAATTTTCATATTTGTACCTAGTGCCGTTTGGTTTTTGCAATAGCATGAAAACGGTTAGAGATAGCTAAATTTTACAAGAAAATTATTTCGAAATGACACATCGATTGGTGTAATTTTCATATTTGTACCTAGTGCCGTTTGGTTTTTGCTAATAGCATAAAACGGTTAGAGATAGCTAAATTTTACAAGAAAATTATTTCGTATTTGACTATGACACATCGATTGGTTAATTTTCATATTTGTACCTAGTGCCGTTTGGTTTTTGCAATGCATAAAACGGTTAGAGATAGCTAATTTTACAAGAAAATTATTTTCATTTGACTATACACATCGATTGGTTAATTTTCATATTTGTACCTAGTGCCGTTTTTTTTGCTAATAGCATGAAAACGGTTAGAGATAGCTAAATTTTACAAGAACAATTATTTCGTATTTGACT